>JAEQBH010007642.1:0-232904 GCA_016808115.1 Tetrastigma voinierianum
TGGATGGATTTTTACCTTAATTACCTAATTGTAAATCAAATTTACCCCAATTACCTAATCTATGAATGAGCAAAGGGGTAATAAAACCCCCTACATGAAACCTTAATAATGAGAGACCTTGATGGCCATCTTCCCCTGTAAAGTGAAAGAATTTCTCGATTGTTTGTTTAACCAACAATCGTGCCAAATTTTGCATTGCAACACTTACTTATTTGCTGGTAAAGGGAGGGCAATAAAACTTCGAATATTTGGTTTTCTCAAAGGTATTGTAAATCTTTACCTCGATCTAAAAACTCCATTGACTATTGTCAGTCCAATGGGTATATTTGACTACAGAGGAGAATTTTCCATTTACTGTCGATGAAGAGGATGAAGAACTATAGGCCATGGAGAATTGCGATTAAGATTTGAGGAAGAGCGTTAGGGCTTCCGTTAGGTTTCCCACCTGGCCGATCAGCAGTTAGGGTGGTGGGTATGTTCAGTTCTCTCCTAATGTACTAAACACATGTTCCTACATGTCAACTACTTATCACACTTGTAAGTCCCATGTCGGGCGTTAGCAGCCAGTTTCTCCATATTTACAATTATTTAATATGGTAGGAAATGGAGGTTATGGAAGTAAACAGTGGGTTATCTTAGGACAAAAAAGTTTTAGGGCAAGAGTGGGACATACGAAAACCTCGGGAGGCATTTGTGCACCTTGTTTGAACTTTTCCAAATTACTCCTTTTCGTTTTAGAAAATTTTGATACAAAAATAAGATTACACAACAACACTTCTTTCTCTCCTAACCATCCATATATAAGTATTATAGCTACATTTCAAAACTAAGCATGATTAAAATATTAAAGACAACACATGCAGTATATTAACAAGCTTGGACTTCCAAAGTAATGATCTCAACACTTTTGGTTATGAGTTGATGCCAATAGTTTGGAAAGATGGTTGCATCCAAAAGTACAAGAAGAAACATCATCATTTTCCTTATTTTCATCATTTACATCCAAAAGTATTATAGTTATCATCATCATTTTCATCACCCACTATGCTGATTTTGATCTTATCATAGCCCAATCGTTGGGGTAAAAAAGAAACCACCAGAAAACACATTTAATAGCCTTTTATCTGGATGTATGAGAAAAGCAAAACATGAAACTTAGTTACGATTTTTTAATAAGCAAAAATTATGACAATAGACCACAAAGGAAGAAAAAACAAAAGGAAGCGATTTGAGATAAATATTTATAGATGTATGATGTGCCTTCCGTTCAATGTATCTGCTCCTATGATCCGCCTCCTTAGGAAGAGTTCTTGATTGAGCATAATTTATTGTTGCATCATGTATCTCCATTTGATCTTTTGGTGATTCCATGGAACATATGATGCCGATTTCCAATGTGCAGTTATGCATTCCTAAATTTATAACTTTCATCTACCTCCCAAAGCAAATCTTTGATCTGCTGACTACTCCCATATTTCGCTCGAGGCAAGATGTTTTTCACAAAGTTGCTAAGAAATTATGACCATATCTTGGAACTCACTATTAGTTGGTCTTCTTAAATTAAACATCTCCAATAAAGGACCATAACTATACATATCTCTCCCTTGAGTGAGCACTTGATCACTCACACCCATATTACATAAAATTATTCTAAGTATATATAGAAATTTGGAATTTGTTCATATGAAATCCATGGAATATACTAATGAAAATAAAATGAATAGAGATATTTAATTACTTCTAGCTGAAATTGGTACCTGGAGCAATGTAGCCTATGGATCCTTTCATTGTATTTGAGATATTTTGGTATGTGCCAATACTTGTAGCAATCGTAGTGCTAGAAACAACTGAAGTGATCTTCGCAATACCGAAATCACTAATATGGCCTGTCATATCATCATCAAGAAGTATATTATTGGGCTTAAGATCATTATGAACAATAATTTCATCGCATTGAGTGTGAAGATACTCCAATGCGAAGCAAGCGATAAATAGCGATCGATCTCGAGTAGAAAAGTAAGCCTTGGGGTGATTCATTTATCTCTGCAATGGATGTAACCATCCATCCAAATTCACCCCAGGCATCAGCACCATTCACAGAGCCTTAAAATCAGCACCACGATAGTCAAATAGGCAAGCACTAGGAACTTTGACAGATTCCTATGCGGATTTTCTTAAGGCATGCATTCCGACATAAAGCTCTTAGAAGCTCCCCTTTGGGGAAGATTGAACACCTTTACATGATGGCTGACCATCTTGAGTCGAGATTCAACTATACACGAACATGCACTGACACCGATCTTATTGGACTCGAGAAGCCTTCGGTGGCTTTATGGAGTGCTGTATTCTCGAGGAGAATTGATCGTTGGAAGATTGTGCGGAAGATGCATTATTCCTCATTCTTTTCCTTCTCAGACGGATAATCAAAAAGAATGTCAACAAACTCAAGAATGAAATTCCAAAGATTATTGGAACGAGTAGTTTGGTAGAGGGACGCTTTCTTTTCTTGCTAGAAGGGATGTGACACATATGGGAAGATGAAGCTTAGGGATACCTCCACATCGATTATTGTTTCCTTCAACTGAAATGGTGACATTGGCCTCAGCAGTAGCTACTCCTTCAAGTTCATTGAAAGATAAATTCAAATAGATCAAGAAGGAGTTCCCCGAGAAACATGGGATCTTACGAAAATTTGTTGTGAGAAAGATCTAGTATTCTAACCCTCGAAGAGTTTGCAACGATGTTGAATCTCACCTTCAAAAGACATTACCATGGAATCAGAAGATCTCGCATTTGTCACTGATTACCCAAAGTGCTTGGAAGATCACTTGATGAAAATCTGTTTTCGAGACATCTAATTCTTCAAGGTGAATCCTTGGCCATTCCTGTGGCTTGAACCAGTAAAGAAGCGTTTGCCATTTAAGTCAAGGACCTAGCGGAAAGACCAAAACATTGTTAGGATTGAACCATTGAAGGAGTTGTTGTTGAAGAAAGTCAATTCTAGCAGGTTTTGACAGGCTGCTAGACTGGAAGGTATATCTCCCATCAAGTTGTTGCTGCTTAAATCAAGAATGATTAACATGGTTAAGTTATCGAGTGAGGATGGTATTCTTCCAGAGAGTTTGTTTCCAAGAAAGCCTAGTTCTTGAATTTTGTAAAGCTCTCCGATGTTAGAAGGAATGCTACCGGTGAGGTGATTCCTAACCAAGTTCAAGTATGTTAGATTTACCAAATTCTTTATTCCTGAAGGAATTGTTCCATGAATCTGGTTGAATCCCATATCTAACCAAGAAAGTTGGGTCGACAAATTAGCTATTGTGCCAAGTAAGGGACCTTTGAGAAAATTGTGACTGAATTACATTCTTTGTAACCGGGTACAGTTTGCTAGAGAATCAATGAAGCTCAAATCATCTCCTCTGGAAGTACCCAATTGATTCGCCGCCATGCTTATGGCTTGAAGGTTTTGCAGACTTCCCAAATTCGGTGGTACTGGTCCAGTGAAACTGTTACTAAGGAGAAAGATATATTCAAGCATGGAAGTGTTAGATAATGAAATGGGAACAAGCCCTGTGAATCGGTTTTCTGCAAGAATTAGTCGCTTGAGATGAGGAAAACACCCATATCGACCAGACTTCCCTCAGTTGGTTGGCTCAAGTCCCAAAGTAGCGCATGTTTGAAAGGTGGCACAGAGAAGAAGGAATCATGCCTGTTAATCTATTTAAATTTAAATACATCCAGTCTATACATGTTCTACCGGCTCTTCAGGAATGCTTCCTTTCAGGTTATTGAAGCCCGCTGACAATAGAGTTAGAGATGAAAGGTTCCCAAGTGGGCTAGGATCTTTCCTGTGGGGTGTTCTAAATGAGACCAGAACTGTCAATTTTGAACCAAGTTCTTCTGGTTGGCCTTCAAACTTGTTGTCGATTAGATTAAAGGATCCTAAGCTTCGAGCAATATGTGGCTGTGGTAGGACCTTCCTTCAAATGAATTGTTGCTAGAACAAGAACTTGTAGGCGGAATAAACCACTAATCTCCAGGGCACTTTGCACCATAAGCTGTTGTTTTGGAGGATAATTGTTCTGAGAAGGTGAGGTTCCCGATGTGGAAGTGATCCCACTATCCCATAGAAATAGATTTAATCCCGTAACTCTCTGTGGATCGCTGGGTGATTCCAGCCTTAGAAAGCAATCAACACTGAGTCGATCTGTTTTATTTTGCATGCTACCACTGGCCATGATGGGGACACCATAGATGGATGCACAACAGGGCTGTGCACCATAAAGGAAAAGACAGGCTTCATTCTCCACTGGATTTTAATTTCGAAGCCTCCTAGTTCCAGCAAACATAGATTATTAAGTATGAAATAAACTTGACAATACATTCTAATTATTTATACAGAAAGTGATTAGTTAAGTGATTAATAAATTTGAGTACTTGATTTTATGTACATGCATGGACCGTGTGAACAGTTCGAAGCTTGATAATGGGGTTCAAGACTTTTATTTCAGCTCTTCATAATTAATGTGGGATACCGCTGCTTATGCCCCACTCCCTACTTCTTTACGTGAGGCATGGGCCTGCAGTGTGGACTCAACCAATTAGTGGCTCTTCTCTTCACTTCCACAACATAAAACCAAGTTCTGAGACCAAGTTGTTTCCTGCTCACATGTTGTTCCAAGAAATCCATCTTCTTTGTCATTTATCAATCATAAATCTTACTTAATCTTTATATGCCAACAAATGATTTGCTATCGAAACTAAGTTTACAGCCTTTCCATCTTTGAGTGTGAGAGAAGCAAACATTGCACTTGGTTTCTGATTTAGGAAGGGATCGGAACTTTGCTGACCCAATAGACCAAAGAAATACTTAAAACAAAAAAGAATAAGGGATGTGATAATGAAATACATTTTGTTCATCTTCGCGAGCCTTTTTATTAAAAAAGAACTAACAAGTAATGATAGGCAACAAAAATAAGAAAAACACATTTATTTGAAAACCTAACTAAGAAAAAAAACCCATTGATGGTGAGGAAAAATCTATTATCTGAAATATATATAGAATATGATTGGAGTATTGCAGCTATTAGGAAAAAAATCACATAAAATAACCCTCAAATGCCCTCAATACATGTGAATCATCAAACCCTGAAGTATTGCGGCTACTAGGAATCCATAAAACCAAAGGCTACAATACCTTTCGAGAGATTCCTCAACCCTACAAAATACATCACTGTTATAAATATCCCAAGACTGATTAGTCTCATATCCCCACAAATCAATAAAATAAATAGTGGGTTATGGCCTTTACTAAAATCTAAAAAAATCCATGATATCGCTATCTTAACCATTCTATCTTTTGAGTGATGTAGTTTTAGTACTGCAATGATGCATTCCCTCATTTTACATCTTTCATCTGTCTCTAAAAGCAAAAGCAAAGGTTGATCTGTAGTCTCCCACAGGCAAAAGACGTTTTCTGAGACATTTTATAGTTCACCTTCTTCAGTAAGCTTGTATCTCCAATAACAGGATTCCATAATCGTACTCATCTCCCTCCCCACTGGACACTTACCACCCCACAGCAATTCTTGAACATAACTGTTTTGTGTTGGGCACTTCATATTTGGGTGACATGTTCTTTTTGAATCGATTTGGATGACGTATTTCTTGATAAAAGCTATATAAAATATTACCCCAGGGGTTTCTTTTATGTAGTTACGACATAATATTTATTGTAAATTATATTAATTTATTATATTGAAGGTGAACAATGTCTATCACTATTTTTCTACAATATTTGTTGAACTAATATCTTATTTTATGAATTTGATCCCTTTCAATATATATATAATTCCAATTCCCGTGAGGATTGTCCAAGTTCTAGCAATGGATAAAATAAATAAAAACTTTTAGCTTACAAAATCACAGTTAACATTCTAGGGTTTTCTATGAGAATTACATACCACATTACAAGTGTTTATGTTTGGGTTATATGAACCATTTGGAGTTATTTTGGGTGGATTCTATGGTGGTTTTGAAGGGTAGGATGGAATCAAGGAGGTTTATTGAAAGTGAGTGAGAGATGGCAAAATCGACATTTACCGTCTAAAAACTAATTTGATACCGATACCATGGGGGTAGTATGATGCCCGGGTGTTTCAAAGGCAAGTGGTACGATTGCCAAAGCGAGAGTGGTATGGTGCCCATTCTAAAAGAAATTTGAAGTAAGCGGTACCAATCGAAATTAATTTTGATGAATACACATTTGAGCAATAAGTATAGTAGAATTTAGCACATCGAATGCGTTTACTCACATTCGGCATAAGGACCGGTACTTTTAATTTCTTGTGTGTTTTTAGACTATGCGGGTTTTCGGATCTAGAACATAAATGTACAAGGATTTATGTGCAGTAATATAGGCTTGAGGATGGGGCGAACAGTTTAGTGATCTCGGGGAACTCAATGATGCTGAAAACCTGAGGAATCAGAGTGTCTTGCGGTACATCATTTATGTGTGCCGGTGTCTTGAAAAAAGTGGCGGTGGAGGCAAAGTGTCTTAGAATTTTTGATCAAAGAAATGGGCAGTAGCAAAAGTGTACCGGTACACCATTAAGTCTCCATTTTCATCTGCGTAAGGAAGTGCGAGATGGAGGCGACGTGATCTAACGCGGGGGCATACTTGTCAATCATCCTTGAGCACACGAGATGAGAGGGGAAGGTATAAAAGCAAGAGAAAAGAGGGAGGAGGCAGCTTTTGACTCCTGGGAGTTAGAGTTTACTTGGAAAAGGGTTTCTCTCATTTGAGTTGAAGTTTATTGAGTCTAGTTGAAGTTTCTACTTTTTGGAAGTTTTTAGTTCAAGTATTTGTAATCTTGGC
Organism: Tetrastigma voinierianum; assembly: GCA_016808115.1. Taxonomy (NCBI): domain Eukaryota; kingdom Viridiplantae; phylum Streptophyta; class Magnoliopsida; order Vitales; family Vitaceae; genus Tetrastigma; species Tetrastigma voinierianum. The sequence continues at coordinate 6,875 of JAEQBH010007642.1, forward strand.
CAAGCTCAGTGCTCACTTTCCGTGTAGTATTTCATATCTTTCATTCAGGGTTTACTAGTACATTATGATTTTCTTCCAAGTATTGTTTTATGATTAAACTCGGCTGGTATAAGGTGTTTTATAAGTTCATGGAGTTTGAACCTTTGCAAGGAATGCAGGCTCACGGGATCAAAGGCATAGTCCCTCATTTACTCTTTGAACTTTAATGTGGATTTATTGTGATGTTAATCCTTGTGCACACATTTATGCCAAATCCTTAGTTGAACTCATTATGACAGCATTGTGAACAAGAAAATCAGTGGTACCGTTGTGCTTGATCATAATGCAAGCTAAGGGTTCGTATTAACTGGAGACAAGTGCTTAGTATCATTCAATCACCCTTATTTTTCTAAAGAGCATTTAAGATAAATTCTCCGTCAAAGACTATGACTATCAATGGTTCCTAGATGAGTTTGTAAAATAGAGGTGGGACTTATAGTCGAAGTGAGTGAAACCCTAAAATCCCGTGATTGTCTTTTTGTTTTAAAACATTCAAACTGATAAACCATTGATCAAACAACCACGACTTCACCGTTCTTTTGAATCACATTTTGTGGAAATAGCTCTTACTAGTCGACAAATGGAACCCTCCTGTGGAGATGACACGTGGATTCCGCAGTACAATGCTAGATATTGTAATTCCCTCGCTTGGGAATAGAATTCGACACACGAATAAGGACGAAGCATTTTAGAGCGCGGATTCAGGGCCAGCGACCAACACGGTTGACTTGAAGAAGAGAGCTAAGGTAATTTGCAATTGCATTTGCAAATCCCAGTCGTTCTCAATTTTTTTATTTTTTTTGTACTTGTTCTTGGTAGAAATCTAAAGTGGGTGTTTCTTGGACGGAGATAGTGTAGTGCATGTGTCGGTTTGGGCTCATAACGACCGGCGCCGTCTAGTAAGAATAATGCCTCTTGGGATTCTGAAATCATAATAGGTCAATTGTCTCAAGATAACATTATATCAAAATGGATAGGCACAGTAATCGGCAACCTCTGTTTAAAGACATACTCAAAGTTCACATTCACCTGGTATTGAACCTCCGACATAGATGAAGCTACATTCCAGTGGCACCGGTAGTAGGAGGGGAATGTTAACTTCCAACAAATCAATGAGGTCCCTCTGCTCCTTTTACCTAATGTAGGAGGCATCGAGAAATCCTACAACCTCAAAGGACTACAACCAATTCTTGCATTCGCCTTCCTGAAGAGGCCACTCAATTTCTAATGAAGTCGGAAATGATCCGTCTCTTACCTGTATATCAAGGGTTTGAATCTGAGAACATATTGATTCATGAGAATTTGAAGATGTTTGCGGTCATTTTCTCTCTCTTGGCTCCCTCCATAAATACATTTAGTTTTGTTTCCTTTTCCTTTAAGGAAAATTTAAAAATTTGGTTTCATTCCTGGCACTCGTTGATCTTTACATGGGAAAATATGCGAAATGAGTTCCTCGACAAATTTTCCCTTTGCCACGTACTAATGCTCTCATCTGATCAATTGAGACTTTTCGAAAAGCGGTGAACCGTTGCTGCGGTATGGGAAAGATATAAGGATCTCTCATGCTGTCCCCTCACCATGGATTGGATGTAGGACAAATATGTGCATACTTTTAATAGGGTTAATCTTTGAATAATAAGCGTGCATCTAGGATAGTGTGTGCGGGCGAATTCATGAAAATTTGCTAGGGAAGCAATCCAGCTCTTTGACACTATAAACGAGAGAATGCTCGAACTTGGGAGACTAACACCTCCATAGACATACTGCCTAAAGGGCATAGCACATCGGCGGGAAGTGGAATCCATCACTTAAGAAAATGATGGAGTTGCAAGCAAAAATGCTAATTTAACACAAGAAAGCTGGAGGCCATAGAGATGAAAAGGTGCGAGTACTGGCTGTACCTCGGCTCGGCTTTGTGGACCCCGAGTGGAGGAGCCATGACATATCACCAGGAAGTCTACGCACTCCAACCATCAAGTGCCCCGAACCTTCCTCCAGTAAGGCGCAGACCAAATAGAAATGATACCCTTAATTACCAAAGGAAACCTTTCAACTCCATGATAAAACGCATAATCTTTTGGATGGGTGGCACTGATCACAGTTGGAGGAATGAAGGGAGGCAGGAAAATAGCTTACCAAGCAACCAAGGTCCTCATTACCAAAACCATGGCTTTACAAATCCCATTCCACCATTTCAGAATCAAGGTCCTCAAGGGACTCTGTAGAACCCCAATCAGGGTTTTATTCATTGAGTCAGGGGACTCCATCACCACAACCATATCAAAGCCCCATAAGAAATTTTGGGAGGATATGGTGCAGTTTGTACAAACTGACAATCCCTGAAACACGGAATTCGGCTACTCACGAATGATGTGAGATCTAGATATGGTTAACCTCGTATGACAACCTTCAACTGAAAAGGAAACTCCGTCTCAGCCTATTCAAAATCCACAAGGTCAAAATAGTGTGGGCGTGTCAAATCCAAGTGAGGATACTTTTGCACATTGTAAAAAATTTGTCACTACTCTTCGAAGTGGAAGGTGGTTAATGAAAACCATTCCCAAACGAAGAACCGTCACAAGAATCTCAAAGTGAATTGGATTTAGAGAGGGTGAGGTCATCGAGACAAACTTACCATGTCCCTAAGGACAAATGTGTAATGGTAGACAAAGGAAGATCAGAGCCTTAAATCCCTCGGCTCATACCCTCATGGGCAGACGCACGAAAGTGAATAACCATGAAATTTATGAGTTGTTCAAGCGAAGTGGCCAGAACGTTCATAATTGATGCCATTAAGCAAATCCCATCATATGCTAAATTTCTAAAAGTTTGTGCCGGTAAAAGAAAATTAGGTGTCAACAAGGAGGCATTTATGACTAAGCAATCTACCTCAACCCAATTGAAACGACTTCAAAAATACAAGACCAGGAGCCTACTATTTCTATAGTGTGGGGAATTCAAAGTTAGGACACGCTTTAGTGGACTTAAGGGCAAGTGTTAATTTGTTGCCTTATTCGGTATGTGGACCCTAGGGTTAGGAGACAAGGCAATAATATCACCCCTCGATTAGGCGACCGTAGTGTCAAAATTCCCTAGAGGGATAGTAAAGGATGTATTAGTACAAGTGGATAAAGTTCTACAACTCAAAATTAGTTTTTGTTTGTTGTGCTTGACACTCAGCTGTAGTTAGGGATTGTCAAGCGTGTTGGGTTGGGTTAAGCGGTTCTGGGTTAAGCGGGCAGCGGGTGAAAAAACATATGAAGCCGAACCGCGACCCGTTTATTAAGCGTGTTAAGCGAGTTGACTCGTTTATCGCGCGAACCGTTGGAACTCACCCAAACCCGTTTAATCAGCCCGGTTAATCGTGTGGTTAATCATTGCCGCATTGAATTTTGAAGCGGGCCTAATTGCGCGACCGTGGTAGCGGCGGTAGAAGCGGTGTTGGTTAAGCGGGTTATAAGCAGTTGCGCTCTCGCTGGGCGACCCGTTTATTAAGCGATAATTAAGCGGGTTAACCCGTTTATCTGCCGAACCGTTAGGTCTCCGCCCAAACCCGTTTAATCGCGGTTAATGGGGTAATGTCCGAGTTAACCGTGTCGTGTTGAATTTTGACAGGCCTACAGTAAACCCGAGGAACTTCAGTTTCCGGTGATTCTTGGTAGATGCATTCTTGGCAAGCTGCTAATGTAAAGCTATACATTAGGGAGCTATAATATGACACTATCATTTGGCAACATATTGATAATTTGAACATCACTGTTTGTCTTTATAAAGGAATGGGGGATGAAGAAAGATGTGTGAAGTCAACATAGCAGATTTGATTCTATAGTGCGAAGTACTTGGATAATGTCCCGGTGACCCTCTTAAGGCACATTTAGGCGGCCCAGGAGTTGGGATGAGGAGGTGACCACACTGGAGTCAGAGTTTCTACACTCTGTAATTGAGCATGCTGAGGTATTGGAAGTTAATGGGTGGACACCTAAATTTGAACCATTGCCACCAAATGAGGAGAAGGCATTACCCTCTGAGGAAAAGCCACCTAAGCTTGAGCTAAAACCTTTACCCACACACCTCAAATATGCCTTCCTAGGGGATGAAGAGACTTTTCCAGTAATTATATCTGCCTCCTTGGAATTGAATCAAGAAAATCAACTTTTGGAGATATTAAGGTCTCACAGAACTCCCCTAGGCTGGACAATTGCGGATATTAGGGGAATCAGTCCTTTGATCTGCACACATAGAATTCACTTAGAAGAGGATGTTAAACCTTCTAGGCAACCACGAGGCAATGGACCCAATAACTGAAAAGTGGTAAAGAAGGAAGTTTTAAAACTCTTGGATGCTAGGGTCATTTATCCCCTATTCTGTGGATAGCAAAATTGGAGTTCGGCAACCACGGTAGTTCCTAAGAAATCTAGAGTCAACTGTAGTCGCCAATGAAAATAATGAGCTCATCCCTACTCGTGTCGCCGAGGGTTGGAGGTGTGCATAGATACGAGGAAATTTGAATCTTGTGCCAAGGAAAGACCACTTTCCCCTTCCATTTGTTGATCAAATGTTTAGAGAGAGTGGCGGGCATGAATTTTATTATTTTCTTGATGGGTACTCGAATTTAATCAAATTGAGATAGCTTTGGAAGATCGAAAAACTACATTCACTTGTCCTTTTGGTACCTTTGCAGCGCCCCAGGAAGATGCCCTTTGGACTATGCAATGCACCTAGAACCTTTCAACGGTGCATGATGGGAATTTAGTGACATGATGAAATCATATTGGAAATTTTCTGGATGATTTCTCAGTTTTGGTATTCATTGAGATCTGTTTGGAGGAATTCGTAAGGTTTGGAAAGGTGTCAGAGAAAAAATCTTGTGTTAAATTGGGAAAAATGTCATTTCATGGTAACACGAGGTTGTCTTAGGCCGTATAGTATCAAAAATGGCATTGAAGTTGATAAGGCCAAAAGTTGAGCTAATTTCAACCTACCCACTCTCCTAAGTGTATTGAGAGACATAAGGTCATTCTTAGGTCACGCTGGTTTTTACAGAAGATTTATAAAAGATTTTAGTCTTGTATTCAGTCCCTTATGCACTGCGCTGCCAAAAGATGTCGCTCACATGATCACGGGCTTGTGAGCCAGCTGCTTTACTAAACTCAAAACATGTGAAGTGTCACCTCCCATTATGCGATTAGCCTAATTGGGACCTTCCATTCGAGATCATGTAGCGCTAGTGATTATGCTATAGAGTCTTGAGACAAAGGGAAGACAAAAGGCTTTTTGTAATTTATTACGCCCGACAAGACACTGAATTCCACAGGCCAACTACGACCACGGAAAAAGAGTTTCTAGGCGTAAGTCTTTGCCTGAAAAATTTAGGTCATTGGCTCTCATGTAACCATTTTCCACGGATCATGCTGACCATGAAGTACCTGCTCTCTAGGCAGGATACAAAGCCTCGGTTAACTAGGTGGATCCTCATGCAAGAATTCAATTTGACCATCAAAGATAAGGGGGTTGAGAATGTAGTGCGTTGACCATTTTATCTCGATTAGTTCGAGGAGATCTAACTCTCATGGCATGCCCATGGCGATAGTTTTCTGATGAGCAACTCTTTGCTCTTGTTCGTGCCCATGGTATCTTTGACATTTGCTGAACTACCTGATCATAGGTCAAATTCAAACACAATGGACATCCCAACAAAAGAAATTTTTGTGAGATATTAGAAGTATTATTTTGATAAGTCCGCATATCTATTTAAATACATCCGAGATCAAATAATGAGAAGATGTGTACCTAATGATGAGCAGCCCAAGATCCTAGCCTTGTGCCATTCCGAGCGTGTAGAGGGCATTTCTGCTGAAGAAAAGCTACTTGATTGAATTTTGCAAGCGGGTTTCTTGGCCCTCCTTATTTAAAGATTGTTTTGATTTATGCAAAACTTGTGCTCAATGCCAGCAACTAGGAGGGGTCACAAAACGAAACATGATGCCTCTTACCCCAATTTTAATTATTGAAATCTTTGATTGTTGGGGCATAGACTTCATGGGGCCTTTTCCCCCTTCGTGTGGGTATCTTTACATTCTATTATCTGTTGATTATGTGTCTAAGTGGGTTGAGGCGATTCCAACGAGAACCAATGACCACAAGGTTGTTTTGAAATTTATAAAGGAACACATTTTTTCTCGTTTTGGAATCCCTCGTGCAATTGTGTGGTGATGGAGGACTCCACTTTTGCAATCGATCTTTTGAAAAATACATTTAAAAAAAATATGGAGTCACCCATAAAATTATCCTTGCCTACCACTACAAACCCGATAGTCAAGTGGGCGCTATCGGAGATAAAACATATTTTGGAAAAACGGTTGCCAAGATACTTAAGATTAGTCACTCCGTCTTACCGTGCTCTTTGGGCTTCTGTAGCCTTTAAAGCGACTGGCATGTCTCCCTAGGCTCGTTTGCTGGAAACTTGCCATTTGCCCGATTGAAATGGAACAGAGGCTTCTTGGGCTATTAGAGCTTTTAGTGCGGTTAACTCAAGCAGTGGCAGGCGAATGTTGCAGCTAAATGAACTTGAAGCTGGAGAGAGTCGTGTAAGCTCGAATTTACAAGCGCTCAAAGTTCCATGACAAATCTATTGCTAGGAAAACTTTCGGAACCTAAGCGAAGTGCTTGCGGTCGGAGTCAGCTGCATCTATTTCGAGCTGGCTCTAAAGCTCTCGTGGGTAGCACATTCGCCGTTAAGGTAGTCTATCCATACGGAGCTGTGGAGCTTGAAAATCCCGGACCTTTGGAAAATCCTTCAAGGTGAATGGCCCAACGCCTCGAGCCATTCCTTGAGCATTTCTCTCCTCAAGAGCATACTGAAGATTTGGTAGACCTGCTCTACCAAGACTCTCCTTCCAAGTAACATCTTTCTCAACTTGTTGTATATAGTTTTGATTTTATTTTATTTTTGTTCTTGCTTTTATTCTTATTGTTTTTACTTCATTTGCTTTTTAAATAAAAAAAAAAAAAAAACAATAACGAGGGTCCTCGTTTCTACATTGCACCTCCGATACATTGTGGGGTACTTGTAGTTTCTATGCATTGAGGACAATGCTTGTTTTGCGACCAATGGGGAGTAGGTGTACTAGTTGAGCGTAACTATGCACTCGTTATATGTTCGTGGGTCAAATTTTTCCAAAATATGCCTCTTTTGAGTATGTTTTACATGATGCCGCCCGCATGATTCATACCTCTCCACATCGTCTTATTGCATGTACATCTTAACGAGCATACCTGACAAACACTGTTCATGCATTGGATTATCCTTTTGCATTCTACCTTCTTGCTCACACAAACCACGGACTTGTGGTCGAATTTTCTCAGGTCTGCGCTTTTGTTCCCAGTTGGGCATCGATTTCTTACTTCCATTTGTGCATCAATTTGGCTTGGTCATGTTAACTTCATGCATCATCGTCTTTATGGAGCATCTTGAATAATTGGAAAATGATTAGAGGCCTATTTCTCTATACATGCACAGGCTTCTATTGTCTCACCCCTTGCACCCATTTTGAGCTTAAAGTTGCCAAGTCAGTTCGAACCCTAGGAACCATGATCAGTGGAATAGCAGTGGACCCTATGGAAAGATTGCGGGTATCTTGAAGAATTCCGATGACCAATTCTCGAATCTGGTCCGGTTTATTATAATCGAAGAGAAAAGGTGAACATACGGTGAAACACGGGATGAAAGAAATGATTGAAAAGGCGAATTGTGCATCTAAACACCCTTTGTTCAAGAAGTAGAAATATATATATATATATATATATATATATATATATATATATATAATCAAAAATCGGTTTGAAGAAAAAGTGTACATTTTCTGAAATGTGTACGGTACAACTTCTTTCGAAGCGACGGTGGCTAAAGTGTGCGGTACAACTTAAGAAATTGTGGTACAACTTGCCTCAAGTGGACAGTAGCGATGTACGGTACACACTTATGTGTACCGGTACACCCGGTCGGAATTTGGGTAAATGGGGTTTTTAATCCAAATGTTGGCATGCGCAGACATTCGACTACTTCTCCCACACTTCATAGACCCGAGCCACAGCCATTTGCTCTCTCACTGGCATCTTCAGAAACCGGTTTGCTCTTGCCGGGGTTTTCATCGTCTAGTTCCGGATTGCTTGTTCTGCAGTTATTATATGGAAGTGGTAAGCCCCTACAAATCCTTTCTAGCATTGTTGGTCTCCTTTTGGTTATACATGGATTTGTTTTGTTGGATTGGGGTGGTATTTTTCTGTGCTTGGTGGTTGGGAGTTCATTTCTTTAGTATAGGTAGGAAGGTGCAATACGATATAGGCAGGTCGGCTGATCTTTGTTGAGACAGGTTTTGGGACTTGATATATATATCTGGGCCATCCCGGGCCGCGTTGTGCTATCCTTGCCATCTCTATCGCGCGATCTGAAATGTCAGGGAAGGGAAGGCATCTAGTTCCTCTATGGAATGGTATGAAGAAGAAGAATCTGATGCTTCCCAACCGGTGAAAAGGGGAAGGAAAACAAGCGCATCCTCTTCGGAAGCGAGGGGTGTCTAAAAGTGAGGATGGTGAAATAGGCGGCGTTTGCGAGGACTCTGAGTCGGGCAGAAAAATGGACCCGTTATCGCGAAAGGGTTTTCAACTGCGGGGGCGTAAAATGGGCATTTTGTGTTCTGCCCCATCAGGATTATTCAAACGAGAACATGGAGTTACGTGTGTCTTGAGGTTCACGGATGCATGCCTACGATGGTTGCGGAGTTTTTATATAATAGAAGAATCGTGGTCGAGACCGTACTAGAGACTTCAGTTATGGGTGTGACCAGGTCACCTTTGATTCGATAGCGCATTCCTTACATTATATCGCCACGATGCCTGGGCCGACCATATCCGCCGGGCTCGTGATTTTGATGCCACGGCTGTTCAGGCTATGTGCACTCACCCCTGACGATCATGGTGAATTTATAAACAAAGAATTTGTACACAGGAAGCTCAAACCAGAAATTTATACACGATGAACAAGATCATTCATGAGCAAATTAAAATTTGAAGGGTAATGAAAGAAAGTCCCCATTAAAACGGATCAATTTTTATATGAAGTCATGACCGGGAAACTCATTGATTACGCCTTAGTCATATGGTGTATGATGAGAGACTTCCTACAGTTTTCACATGAAAGTAGACATATCCCTTTCCCATCGCTTGTGACAAATCTGGTGGAGGAAGCGGGAATGAGGGACGGTTAAAGAAAAAGGGTGTTTGGTGGGACCAAATCACAAAATCGCGAGGCCAAGAGCCGGCGGCATCCATTAGACTTTGAGTCCTCTCGATAGCCGATTGCCCTCACTCGGGATCACTTCATCCATAGCCTCAGCACCATTGAGCACATCGCCATTGAAGAGGATGGGCGGCGGATAAAGGGATGGTTCAAATTACGTGCGGGGAAGCAAAAGCAGCTAGATCATCTCTCGAGGAAGCGAGGTCATATTACCGGGGAGGTAGTGTGGCGGATGCTACTTCTCCAGATCTGGAGGGAGATTCAGAAGAATTAGATGACTGTGTAGATGAGGACGCATTCTCTTCTGCAGAGGATGAGGATGACGTTGCATAGCTATCTTTAGGCTAGACTAGGGTGGTGTTGGCAATCGGGTAGTAGACCTCAGCCATGTTCAACTCATTTGATCCAGTGTGTTGTATGTGTTAAAACTTCAGACCTCCCCAGTTGAGTTTGTGCACCAGCTCGTGTTATGTTCACATCTTATCTTCTTACTATAATTATCACAATTCAATATTTACGCATTCTTGTTTCTTTAATTCCTTAGGTCTGTTTGATATAATTACTATAATAAGCTGTATAAGCTTCATTAATGATCAAGCATAGTTAATAGATCATACTAGTGTACTAATATGATGAAATCGATTTTATTTTGAGATTCTTGCAAAGCAAGCGCTGCCCAGGCGCCTTGTTGAAATTCATACCTAATGGGTAGTCTTGATCTAAATCTTCTTTAGGGACTAGCAAGATGCGAGATTAGGGTGTGATGAATACACATTTGACGATAATTATAATAGAATTTAGCACATCGAATCCGCAGTTTACCCACGTTCGACATAAGGATAGGTACTTTTAATTTCTTGTGTGTTTTTAGACTTGTCACGGGTTTTTCGAGTCTAGAACATAAATGTACAGGATTTATGTCAGGGAAACGATATGAAATACTCGAGGATGTGGGCGAAACCGATTGATGAAGTCTCGGGGAACTCCAATGATGCTAGAAGAAAAGCACCGGGGAATCAAATTAATAAGGTCACGTCATTTATGTGTCTAGGTACACCCATATTGAAAAAGTAGCGTGGGCAAAGTGTCTTAGGTACACCAAAATGTGTCTGCGTACACGTCGAAAATAGAGCGTGCTTGAAAGTGTCTGAGTACACATTAAAGAATAATACTTAGGTACACATGTATGAGAAGTGCGGGAATGGAGGCGTGATCCGCGCGAGGGCATACTTGTCGATCATCCTTGAGCTTGCGAGATGAGAGGGGAAAGGGTATAAAGCAAGAGAAAGAGGGAGGCGACTTTTGACTCCTAGGGTTAAGTTTGCATAGGAAAGGGTTTTCTCTCCATTTTGGAGTTGAGTTTGTAGATCAGTTGAAGATTTCTACTTTTTTGGAAGTTTTGGATTAGTATTTGTAATCTTTCAGCAGAAACAATTCTTTCGCTTTCAATCATAGTATTTCATATCTTTCATTCTCAGGTTTTACAAGTACATTCTGATTTCTTCAAAGTATTGTTTTTATGATTAAACTCCCTTTAATTATAATTGTTCTTATAAGTTTCATGGAGTTCTAAACCCTTCTTTGCTTTAGGAATCTCACGGGAAACTCACGGATCAGGCATAGTCCCTCAATTCCTCTTTGAACTTTAATGGATTGTGATGTTAATCACTTGTGCACACATTTGTAAATCCTTAGTTGGGCATATTCTTGACAGCGTGTGAACAAGATATCCTTGGTACCGTTGTGCTTGATCATAATGCAAGCTAAGAGTTCGTGTGCTTGGAGACAAGTGTAGTATCATTGATCACCCTTATTTTTCTAGAGCATTTGAGATAAATTCTCCATCAAAGACTATTTATCAATGGTTCTAGATGAGTTTGTAAATAAGATTAGGACTTACATGATCGAAGTGAGTGAAACCACAAAAATCCTAGCGATTGTCTTTCTATTTTAAAACATTCAAACCCGATAAACCATTCAATCAAGCAATATGACTTCACAATTCTCTTTTGAATCACACACCTTTTGTGGAGAATAGCTCTTACTAGTCGGCAAATACGGACCACTCCCTATGGAGATGACACGTAGTTCCCACGGTATTCTGATGCTAGACAAGTAATTCCTACGGCAGAATAGAGATTCGGCTACGAATAAGGGCGAGAGCGTGCCACGTGCCGTCTTCTAAATGACCCTGATTTTTGTGCCCCTTACATTGTTAGGCCACTAGAGATTTGTATACTAATAGTATAGGAACCCTAATAAAGGACTAATGGGGGTTTAGATAAGAGTGAAACTAAGTGAAAAACGCATTGTCGATTCGCCTCAGCAAGTTTGATGTTGGCGAACTTAATGCCATATGATAAGACGAATAAGTATGATATATGTAGAAATATATCTATTAATGATATGTTGAAAACATGAATAAGCATGTGTATAATGTTTATAAGAGACTATTCAATAGATAATATCTCATAGTATACATGATATGAGTGTGTTATTCATGTATATGAATATCTTTTCTAATATTTGAAAGATTGTTAAAGAAAACATAATAAAACTAATTATTTGCTTATGGCCAGGGTGATGGATAGATAAGCGTACATAGAGAGTCTGATTCTTTATATGCAGTTCATAGATATCAAGTGGATTTGGGTCGACGAGCATAGATCCATTTGGATCATTATAGTGGCCGTTTGAGTCATATAGATAGAGATCATTGTCTCGTACAGTGATAGTACCTTCGGGTACATACAGTTCTTTCATGTATCCACTTCTAAAGTATTTGTAGGCATGAAGCGAAAAAGAAAATGACAAGTATAACCACAAATAAGATGTATATAATATGATATGATATGAGAAGCATAACTTAACGCTATGTGATGATAATTATACGATTCTGAAACTAGTAAAGTGTAAGATGACACGAAAAGTATATGAAATATGATAAGAATGAAACATGTTACGAAAAAGTAGATATGAGAAATAGATAAGTATACGTAAATGTTATATTTGTCATAAGTATATGCATGTGTCTAAAGTGGGATGATCCTTACTAGGGGTTGTCCACGAGTATTATTCCCATTAAGTTATAAGCTCAGCACGAGTGTTTCATCAGGGTAGGTACGGGAGCGACGAAGTCAGAGACACTCCACATCAGCGACCAAGGCGACCTGTATTAGGTGCCTTTGGAAGACCATTTGTTCTATTGTATATGTATTTTTGTTTCTTTTGTAAGTAATGTAAATATTGTAAATGTTGAACACTTCCATATATGGAGCTTGTATATATTTTGTGTCCATTTGCTACAAGGGGATATAGTACAAGTTAAATTATTTAACATTATATGAATAAACGAGCTTATAGGTTATAAGTTAAAAAAAAATGGCCTCCTAAACGACGAGTGCGGGTTGGGGGCGTCATAGATATACCTCGAGAGAGGATATCTTGTAGGCACGATTAACCGCCAACGTACATTCTTAATATACAAAATAACAGATTTTACATAGATGATAATCCATTGAATGTGGCAAGGGAAGGCAAAACCCTAGTCTTCGTTAATTGAACTAATAACTCATTTAGGATCAAAGTGCAATTCTATTAGCAGTAATTCACTTAAGTTTGAGATCCAGATAATACTCTAGAGCCGATTCCAGTATTCAACACACTTCTCTTCGTGGAAACGACACTTGACTAGCCACTATATTATGTAAACTCGTAGCGTATGCTTGCGGCGTGCGAACTACGTTTATATTATTTTTCATAACATCCTCTGAAGCCGTGAGTTTTGACACCATTAGGGGCTATATTGCTGCAATGTAATGTCTTTTGGCGAAGAATCACAGAGGCAACCTATCAGAGGTTAAGATATTTCAACCACTGATAAGAAGGACCATGGAAGTCTACATTGATGATATGCTTGTAAAATCAGGCTACGATCATAAAGCACTTGCGAAACCTTTGAGCTGCGTACGTCTGACATGAAACTCAATCCTAAAATGTGTGTTAGGAATGGAGTTTGAAGAAATTTTTGGGCTTTATGGTGTGTAGAGGGGATAGAGGCCAATCATATTCGACTTAGGCTATTAAGGAATCTCGAAAACCTACCTACGGAAAGTGGTGCGGCGAGATTGGCGGCGGCGGGTGGCTCTCGGCCAGGTTCATATCCCATTTCTGACCCAGATTAAAGTAGTTTTTCACCACTTTAAAGGAAACTAGCAGTTTGGAATAAAAGATACGACCCGGGCTTCGTGGCAATCAAGCAGTATCTCATCGAGCTCGATTCTTGCTTGTAAGAGCGGGTGATACACTCATCTTTATCTAGCGGTTGGATGTCTCGGTAAGTGAAACTTTGTTCCAAAAGAAGATGGCGGAAACAAAGACCCGATTATTCTTCATAAGCAAATCCACATGAGGATGAAACTTCGATATACGTCTCAGCCAGCCGGCGTTGGCTCAGTTTAGCCCTTAAAAACTCATGCCACACTTTCGACACTCCTGTCATCGTCTTGACCAATCTTCAACTGCGCTGCATAAACTGAATTGTTAGGAAGGATGGTTCGGTGAGCTATTAAAATTGCTTGGTTGGTATACAGTATAAACCCCACTTGGCAATAAAAGGACAGATATTGGCTGACTTTTTAGTAGAGCTCCTTTAACAAGACACGGACCCGAGTAACGCCGAATAGTGGATCCTTAATGTGGATGGCGCTTCCCGGCAAACGGGAGCCGATGTTGGCTTGCAACTGAAAGCTCCAATCGGAGAAAGAATAGAGCATGCTATACGATTAGACTTCCCCACGTCCAATAATGTGGTAGAATATGAAGCAATCCTAGCCAGTATAGATCTCGCGATCTCGTATCCTCGAGAAAGATCATCATCCAAGTGACTCCCGGCTCTTTGTGGGACGGATAAATGGGAATCTGAAGCGGGTTAAGCGCATGACAGTATGTAATGCTTGGTTAATTTGCGACTAGAAGGCTTTGTGGCTTTGAAGATTGAGCATATCTCGAGGGAGTTGAATGAAAAGACGGATGCCTTAGCAACGTGACCACATCCCCTCTGAGCCCAGAAAATAGTGCTCTTCCTGTCTGTACCACTTGAGATCATCAATTGCTACCAACCGGTGAGATAGAAAAGCAAACCCCCTCTTGAATGATGATGAGTGAAACTCATCTATTTTTAATCCATTTTTAAGACATGTTTTTAACAGTTTGAGGATATATTTTATGCCAAATTATGGAATATTCACCAACTTTGTGTTTAACGGTGTAAGTGAAAAATGAGAAATTCCGGTAAGAAGCAAAAAGGTGAAAATTAGATAGTTTTGTCAATAATTTAAATCAAATCAAAGAACTATGTCGACCCGATAAGCTGTATGTCATGACAAAGTCGGTAAGCATCCGGTAGAAATAGAATCTTTGTTGTGACAAAGGTTCTGTAATCGCGACATTACTAAAGAAGAATGAAAATAAGGCCTTAGCGACAATCCTTAGCTTTGTCGCGACAAGGATCAGCGAATAGCAAGGAACTTTGTCGTGATAATCCTTCCCTCTGTGCAACATAAAGGCTACAAAGACTAACGGATGAACTACATCGCGACAAAAACGATTAATATGACCAGAAAATGGCAAAAATACAACCACAAATCGGTTGAAACAAGTGTTTTTATGTTCGACCAAAGTTTTGACATGAAGCTAGCTTCGAGGAAGAATTTACATTTGTGAAAAAATCTGTTGTGACATAAGTTCATAAGAAGAGAGTAGCCCAGCAGAATCTTTGTCGCGACAAAGATTGATTCTATCGTGACAAGAGAAGTTGAAGGCAACACAAGAGGAATAGCGACGAGAAATTCATTAATTCGCGACATGACGACATGAGTGAAGGCGAGATCTACGTGGCATCTTGAAAGTTTTAACGTCGCGTGATAAAGCTATGGAATAATAAATTCTATCAGCGTGAAGAAAATCTATCGTGACAAAAAATTGTATGAGAATGAGATGAGCGTCAGGATTTAGCCGCTAACCATGATTTCTATGTAGCAACAAATAGCAGCAAAAGGACAAAGGACGAGAGAAAGAAAAGAGTCGATTCGCGACGAAAGAAAGTGTCGCGACAAAATGGGCTCGATGGATATTGACTTTGTTGTGGATGCGCAATATCCCACCATCATTTCGATATCCTACCATCATTAGTCCCCTCTCCTCTTGAGCCATCATAACTTTGTAGTAGAAGTACCGAATGAACTTGGTCTCCACTACTATGTTATTACTTGAATCGAGAAGGTCGAGAAATGCTTGTGGGTTGAAATGAGTCCCTCGTGTCTTGACTAAAACTTTCACTATGAACTTTTTCAGATAAAACCCGCTCAACATTAACACCTGCTTCTAGAACATGTGCAGCAATTCGTGGATCAGGATTTTCATCTTCATCATCTAATTGGAGAGGTCTAACCCATTGAAATAGTTGATTCTCTTAACCTTACGCCCAAACTTAAATTTGGGAAATTTGAGTAAATAGAGATAATTATTCATGAGCGACTTTATCGGTCCTGCAACCTCCATATCACGGATCTTTAGTTTTCATGTTGTAATAACAAAAAACCAATTGTTGGAGCCTAGGATAAACAAGCCCAGGATTTCTTTGTTTTCAGTATGAATTGAAGCCCGTGTGCTCGATTTCTTTTCACAAGATGAAGATGATCTGATTCAGGAAAGAACCTTTAAGGCGAACTCCTTAATGTTGGAGCGTGATTTCCATACAAAAACCACCATTAAATTTTATGATAAAGTACTTATATTCAATATATAATAATAAAATAGTTTATAAAATTGACTTATAATGAGAATTAACCTCACTTAGGAATATTTTTATCTTGTATTATTCTTTGCCGTCGCTAAATCCCTTTTGCATCACGGAATATTATAAGCTGTAAATTCAAAATGTCAAAAAATCTAAAATAAAAAATCAATCGAATAAATTGAATCAATTAATTAGAATTAGAAACTTATTAATTTACCTCGTTTCCAAAATTACAAAGGCCTTCAGCATTAGGATCTAATTTAGAAAAACATAGCAGGCTTGACTTGAAGTAGCTCGGGTTAGAACCAACTCAGTGCGTATTGAAATTTTGGATTTAGATATTATCTTGCCAATAGTTATTGAGAATTAATATCACGATAATAATATAAACATAATATTATTAAATGTGAATATCGTGAAGGATATTAATTAGTTACTGCGCATGAAGAGGATGCTTAAGAGTTCTATCTGACGTCTGCGATGATAAGTTTCACCCATCTTTGGCTTTGAGTCGATCTAAATTTGCCTTCATCGGCCAAGATCAACTCGTGAGCGAATGGCATGGTTGGGACGACTTACGAATCGGCAATGCGAGGAAACCTTGTGTATAGTGCCTCATAGATGGACACTAGCTTCTCCACCTTCTCCCAGTATTGATGATCAAATATGGAGTCTTTCAACCTCGTGTCAACTTGATCCAAGCTAAACGTGAGATGACCATTCATTACTAATAAGACTTTCTTCAAATCGGCCATCTTTTTAGAAAGGCTGTCAAGGGCAATATAGTTTGTTGCAAATCTTGTTGCTCCAAGATGCACGATATCTCCACCACAAACCTTTCGCATTGTTGCAAGCAACCAACCATGATTGTAAATGAAGTTGGTTATCTTTACGACCATTCAGATCAAGGCAGGTAACACTATCCCTTTTACTAATGTTTTCAAACATTAAATCAATGATGTGCTGCACATGGAAGTCAATCTGGTGTATTTCTTCATCAACAACTTTCAGCTTTCACAAATGTCGATCCATTATACGTTACAATTTGAACCACATTTGCTTCTCGACTTCCCTTGATAACGTCCTTAATAGACCATATATGTATTTGTTGTCTTTAATCTTATCGGCGCATGTGGTGAGAAAAATTGTACTTCCTTTTGAATATACCATGAAATTAATTAGAGCTCAATTTGGATTGTAGGTCCATCCATTGCACATAATTGTACATCCGTATGTCTCCATTTACGCCTTCTTGAGGATTGGCATAAACTTCCATGTCCCTTTATACTCAATTTCCAGTACTTGCTTTTGATTTCATACGGAGATGGTGGTTCGATGCCCATCCCTACATATAATAATTCGAGGAAAGTTGGTTATTACAACATATTTCATATGGAGATCATAATGTAAAACATATTATATAATTAGACAAACCTGTTTGTTGTGCAGCAAAAATCATGTTCTTAAAATGGTGTGAGTCCGCATTTTGAGGTGGAACACTTTCATATATGAAGAACTTGCTAATTAATCATCCCATTGTTTCCTTGATTGAACCACCTTTGAACATATTTTTTAGGCTTTTTTGTTTTCCAGCCGAAGACTTGTATAATGATGGTGCAATTGGCAGTGATGGATCCGTATGCCGAACACTTTGTGATCTTTGTATACGTCTTGATGGATCACACAGTTTGTGAGACTAGCCTATTGCAATTATGCAAAAAAAATAAAATCAACATTATTTTATACATAATTAAGTGAAAAAAATGAATTAGGTATAAAGATTTACCTATTTTTCTTTTTGCCTCTCATAAATCCACGCAACACGATCTTTGTTCCATTCAACTTTTGATGCGTCTTGCTTCTCGATATTCATCTCGCTCATCAGGTGCATGTCGTGGATACATATGCACATCCTAAATCACATAAATATCATAAATGCATTAAATGATGAGACGGTGATGTTTCCTCCCGTTATTGCCTCTTAATTGCTCCAATTTTTCTTTCATATCAGTGCTTTTTTCGCTTTGCTTTACCTTTATGTTCTAAAAGTTGCTTCATTTCTTGTTTACTTAGGTGGCACATTTGGACACTTCTTAGTATTGAATGGGATCGTATGTGGCCAGATGAAACTTTAAGCAAGTAATTCCACCACTTTTTATGCTTAAACCACAATAATTACAAATTGTTCCATTTTTATGTCCTTCCAAAGGTGCGCAATACCTCCATGCAGGATATCGGCCTCCACTTCCACTAGCCATTCTATAAATACATGTGATTTTATTGAAAATAAAATTCAAATTAGTGTCATCTTTGTATATGATATCATTATAATAACATTATATATATGTAATTTAACATAAAAGTAAGACCTAAGTTTATAACATGATATCTAGCTTAATAATATCATTAAGATATCTAAGAAGATCTAAATTTCTAACATTAAATTTCTAAATTTCTAACTAAATAAATAATATAATTAATTAATGAAAAAATATATTATCAAATTATAAAACTAAAATAAAACTATAGTATAAAAATATAGATTATAGTATAAAACTATTTCAAACATTATATAACTAAAATAAGATCATAGTAAATAACTAAGTTTGAAAGATTATATAACTAAAATAACTATTATCTAAATAAATAATATAATTAATTAACTAAAAATTATATTATCAAATTATAAAACTAAAATAAAACTATAGTATAAAAATATAGATTATAGTATAAAAATATTTCAAACATTATATAACTACAATAAGATTATAGTAAATAACTAAGTTTGAAAGATTATATAACTAAAATAACTATTATCTAAATAAATAATATAATTAATTAACTAAAAATTATATTATCAAATTATAAAACTATAGTATAAATATAGATTATAGTATAAAAAATTTCAAACATTATATAACTAAAATAATATTATAGTAAATAACTAAGTTTGAAAGATTATATAACTAAAAATAACTATTATCTAAATAAATAATATAATTAATTAACTAAAAATTATATTATCAAATTATAAAACTAAAATAAAACTATAGTATAAAAATATAGATTATAGTATAAAAAAATTTCAAACATTATATAACTAAAATAATATTATAGTAAATAACTAAGTTTGAAAGATTATATAACTAAAATAACTATTATCTAAATAAATAATATAATTAATTAACTAAAAATTATACTATCAAAATTATAAAACCAAAATAAAACTATAGTATAAAAATATAGATTATAGTATAAAAAGAATTTCCAAACATTATATAACTAAAATAATATTATAGTAAATAACTAAGTTTGAAAGATTATATAACCTAAAATATATCTAAATAAATAATATAATTAATTAACTAAAATTATATTATCAAATTATAAAACTAAAATAAAACTATAGTATAAAAATATAGATTATAGTATAAAAAATTTCAAACATTATATAACAAAATATTATAGTAAATAACTAAGTTTGAAAGATTATATAACTAAAATAACTATTATCTAAATAAATAATATAATTAATTAACTAAAAATTATATTATCAAATTATAAAACTAAAATAAAACTATAGTATAAAAATATAGATTATAGTATAAAAATATTTCAAACATTATATAACTAAAAAATATTATAGTAAATAACTAAGTTTGAAAGATTATATAACTAAAATAACTATTATCTAAATAAATAATATAATTAATTAACTAAAAAATTATATTAATAATTATAGAAACTAAAATAAAACTATAGTATAGAAATATAGATTATAGTATAAAATTTCAAACATTATATAACTAAAATAATATTATGAAAGTAAATAATTAAGTTTTGAAGATTATATAACTAAAATAACTATTATCTAAATGAAAATATATAATTAATTAACTAAAATTATATTATCAAATTATAAAACTAAATAAAACTATATTATAAAAATATATATTATAAACTACTTGACACCAAAATAAAAAATTAAATCAAATATGCATAAAAACAAAATTAATGAACGAAAAACATACCTTAATTCCCAGATCTTGAAAAATTAGGATAAAGAACAAATAAGAAATTATTTGAGAGTGAAATGGAGCTTAGATATGGATGGATGAATTTGTAATGAAAGTGTATGATTTAGGGGTATTTAAAAAATTTAGATCGAAATAAGCCAGTGGATTGTCGAAAACCGTTGTGATTGATTTATAGCGGATTTGGATTTGATTTTGATTCAAAATATGTGGATTGGATCATCATATATATGCATTAGAAATCATTCTAGACTTAGTTAGATCAGCTTGGATTTAAAATCAGATTTGGATCTCAAAAATAGCGGTTGGATTCTTCGAAAAGAGCGGACGAAATACGGGCTGGGTTGGATAAAAAACGGAGGAAACGTCTGGCAGTCAACAATTTTCGAGCCGTAGAAAAATAGCTGTTTTTCCAATTTATCGATGATAAATCGCCCGACATTTCACTCTTTGGATGGGAACCGGTGCGTGCGATCTGGGGCGTGGTCGGAGAAATATCGGATTTTTCGATTTTTAATGAAATCGGCGATTTTCTGGGTTTTCCATCCGTTTTCCATGGATATTTCTATCCATTCCGAAAGCGGGTTTTCTTAGAGAAAAATCGGTAGGTCTATAAAGGGATTTTTGTTCCACGGATATTTCTATCCATTCCTACCAAAAGCCGTTTCTTAGAAAAATCGGATTAAAACGCGATTTTGTTCCACGGTCCACATTTCTTTGTGTTTGAACACACAACACCCTTACTCATAGGCAAAGATCACCTCCAAAGCCTTTTGATACTCTTATCTAAAAGGCCTCCTTGTCCACCTTTCTTTGAGAATGGAAGGGAGGACACTGCATGTTTAATGCAGAGCCTCTAATGGGAGAGATGTGCTCGACCTGCAGGTGGGCAATCTGCCGTCTCGCCTCTATTTGCCCTCTCCACGATGTGGGCTTCTTGGATCCTAATAGTCCTCCGTAGTTTGTGATCCCATTTAGTGAATATATTCAATAAGAGAGAACCCGAAAGGGACTCTGAGTATACGTGGTATCTGAGAGACCCACGAGGGTAAAAGAAGAGAAAAGATAGGCAAAACAAAACCCGCATTTCTGAGACTATACCCATAACCTCAGCCCACATCACTTTAAGTCTAATCATGAGATTTAGGCCTTTCCTTGATGTATACATTTGACCCGAGACCATAGATTACAAATAAAGGAAGTTATCATCCTTTGGTGAGAATTCTTTATTTCAAAAGCGTCTAGTTCCTTTCACGCGATAGTGCAGTAATGTTGAGAGTGTTCTTTATCATTTTATGTAACTTGCACAAAGAGCCTCCCGAAGGTTAAATTCTCTAACGGACATTAGGAATACCCGTTTTACCTGACAATAGCTAATAGGAGTTCTCGAATCACTCTTATCTATGGCTTGATAGATATGAATGATCGTCGTCTCCTCACTCTTTCTCATAGAGAAAACATTTGATTACTTAAGATCCTTCCCTTCTTTTAAATTGTCAAGTGTTAAAATTTTGCCCCAAAGGCTTCCCGACAAAAGAAACCCACTTTCATTGGAACGAATTCCAAATGAACTTATAAAGGAACACCACATTTTCATATCAATCCACTTAGCCTTGAAGAGAGAAGCTTTCAGAAAATTCCATTTTTGTCTCCCTTGAAAAACATCAAAATCTTCTTGATTCTCAATAATTTGCTTTCCTTGAATGGTATTGAGAAGGGGATCTCATCAAATTCCTAATCATTGAAAGATCCCAATAAAGCGTGGGAGTCCATCCTACTTAACTGCAATCCACGGATCTGACCACCAGCGCCTCCACATTTTTGCTAAAACATAACGAGGGTAAGAGACACAAGAGCCTCCTCATCACACGAGCATCCTTCGGAAATGCGGCCTTTACAGTTCCTAGAGAACGACATAGGGAAGAAGTATCCCATTCCTTTCTAATCTCCTTCCCGAGGACGCTTGACCTGCGGCTGCTCTAAACCTGAGAAACCCGACCTCTCGATCCTCCCAATTTCCAAGCGGATGACATTCCTCCATCAAAGGCATTTTTCATTTGCGAAGTGCCATATCCACTTACACGAAGGGCCCTATTTAGAATAGAAAGGTCTACAACCCCTGATCTACATTTGCTTTTATGCGCATAAGCGTGGACCATTTAACAAGGTGAGGCTTTTTATCCATATTACATTTGCCCCATGAAAATCTCTCTAGATATTTTCTGGCCTCGATCCCAGCTCGCCCAGGGAGATGAAAAAGAGACATGAAGTATACTAGTAAGCATGACAAAGTGCTTCGAATGAGGGTTAGCCTTCCTCCTTTGGAGATGTATTATCTCTTCTACAAAGTTAGCCTCTTTTTGAATCGTTCCTCGATCCCATCCCACATAAATATCAAATTATGAGGGGCGCCCAAGGGGAGTCCCAAATAGGAGAATGGAAGGGTCCACTGCCTTATAACTTGGGTTCCAAAGCTAAACATCACGTTTGTGATCACCCAGCTGTGAATAATCTCACTTTTGTTCAAAATTGATCCCTTAACCACGAGATAGCTTCCAAACCACATCAATATGACTTAAGTACCTCGTTTGCTCTTAATTTTCCCCACGAAGAATGGTATCATGCATACATAACGAGGATGGGGAATGGCCAATACCCACTATTTTTACCGCGATGGTATAGCTGACGAAGCCCCCTTCAACCGCTCTACCAATAAGATAGCTCAAGGCCTCTATCTCGATGACAAAAAGATACGGGGATAGAGGATCTCCATGTCTCAAACCCTTAGAGCTTCAAAGAAACCGAGAAGAGTACCATTCACCAACCTGAAAGATGTTGTAGAAATACCATCTTATCCAAATTAACCATTTTACGCCCAAAGCCCGTTTTTCATGACTTGACAAGAAATCCGGTTCAGGATGGTCATAAGCTTTTTCTATATCTAATTTGCAAGGCCGCTCTGCACTACTTCTTATCAAGAATCAAACGGCCTCATTTGCAATTAGGCCGCATCAATCGTATCCTCCACAAACGCATTTTGGGATGTTGACACAACTGACCCACCACCTTTGTTAGACTATTTGCAGAACCTTTGCGAAATTTTGTATAAACCCCCACTAGACTAATTGGTCTAAGTCCTTCTCCTCTATTGCATTCTCACATTTTTTGGGAACCTGACACTAAAAAGTGGAGTTAAGGCTTCTAACAAACATGTTATCCTCATGAAATTTCTTTGAAAAAACCCATAATTTCTCCTTCACAAAATCCAGTTTTGAATTACCAGAAAGCCATAGAGAAACCGTAGGCCTGAGCTTTGTCCCATTCGGATCTGATAACGTGTAAAAACCTCTTCTATAGTGAAAGTGTCTTCATTTGGCAGCCACATCTCTTCCAATTTAATAAAGTTCAGAAGCCAGATATATTTGGGTGCCAAACTCCGGAGTCGAGAGGAAGTCCTTATAGGCTCCCTTCACCTCCCTCTAATGGTTGCTTCCTCTTCAAACCAAATTCCATTAACTCTTAACGAAGAGACTAGTATTTGTAGTCCTCCATGTGATTCCTCTCCTTTGTTTCCTCCAAGGTTAACAAGTTGTCCTTCTCTTTAACGTCTCATTGATTGATCCTGCTCAAAGCATTTGCTTTTTTCACCTCAACTCTACCAAAAACATCTTTGTTCCATGTCTTTAAAGTTACCTTTAACGACTTTTAACCTCAGCAAAATGTGATTGCTTAAGGAACCCTGAAGTTCAAGGTTTTGCCACCAAGATCTCATATATCCTTGAACCCTATGCTTTAGCCACATATTTTTTGAAGCAAAGGGTTTAGGGCCCGTCTGATACACCCCCATCTAGCATGATTGGACAATGATATGATGTTGGCCTCAAGTGTGGAATTGGATAACATTGCTGAAGTAAGCTTCCCAATCATTTTGATCTTAAGCGATCGGTCCCAGACATTAAACAATTCTTGCTACCTCGTCTCTAAGTAAAAGGGGCCCCTTGTAGAGATATGCGTAAACTCAATTCTTCTATAACCCAAAAGCGTCACATAGTAGAGACATTCTTCCCCCTTTCCACCTACGTTCTAGGGAACCGAACCCCATTAAAATCCCCGCAACACACAGGAATATTCCCTGAGCCTCTTATAGGGAACCCGATTCCTCCCAAAGGATTCCCTACTTACTATCCTGTGGTACATAAAGCCCCCGATAAGAACATCCGCTGAGGAATCAAAGTCACACAGAGATTCTTAGAAGCGAAGCGAGAGATCCCAAAAAATAGTCCCTAGCTCTATGTCTATAAGCTCACAAAACCCTTTTATCCCAGAACACAGAATTCTCCTTGTAGCTCCCTTGGCATCATTTGAATCAAGAAACGACCCACTCTAATGCAAACAATCTCTATATTCATACTCTTAATTTTTGTCTCTTGAAGACACACCAAGTCCGCTTTTTGGGACCTAATGAGAGCTTTTATGACCTTTTTCTTTTTCGGATCATTTGCACCCCTAACATTCCAAGAGAGAATCTTTACTTTCATTGGAGTTTAAAAAGCAATTCTCCTCTGTCCTGTTGGGACCCTCCCATTGTACATTTGTAGTTAATTGAAGCGTTAAAACTTTTGGGTTAAAACTGCTTTGGTAGGAAACTATCGTCCCTTTACTCATGATTGATTTCTTTTAGAAGAAGATAATCTCTTCATTAGAGATAAAATCTCCTCCTTTGGTCCCTTGATCGAAAAGCCTAAGAAGTCATTGACTTTTGCAAGACAAATTTTTTCCTAAGGTTCATTTCCTTTTCTAAAATCAGTCGTACAAAACTCACTTCCATACTCCTTTTCAAATTAGAAAGCTGATTTTTAAATTTAAATCCCACTCTTTGACATCACTTCAACTGATGCAAAGAGAGTTATTAGGCTCACGCGGGTTCTTGCTCAGTGAGTCCCCTACTCTAGAGTCCCATGAAGAAGGACTCGGCCAATAGAAAGTGGGAGCGATTATTTGACCCCCGGAGAGGGAAGAAGCCCTCACATACTTGGAATCTATCTCTTCATCTAGTTTCGTGATTAGGCTTGCTTTCGTTAGGGGAGAAAACTTCTTCTCTTTGCAGCTATTTCTCGTGGGTTTTTGAAAAGGAAACCTTGTCTCCCAAGCCTTAGCTTCCAAAGAGCATTGATGAGGGGGAGGGGTTGTTGATACGACCTCCACTATATCTAATAAAGGAGTGGATGAAGATCTTGAGCCTAATTCCTGATCCTGTCCATGAGGGGAATCAATGCTTTGAACCTCTAGTTCAAGCCTCATAATAGACCTCAATTTTCCTGGTTCAGATAGAAGTCCTTCCTTAACAGATCCATCACAATTTAGGGCCAAGCTTTGGCCCATATTAGCATTTGTGGACAATTGGTCTGCCCTTTGTGATCCCCATTTCAATAGCCTTCTTTGTTGTTTTATCTCCCCCATAAACAGCATTTTCAGCATAATCTGTCATCCTTGTTTCCTTTGTTGGAACGTTCCCTTCTAGCTCTTGTGCCCTCTGCAACCCTTGTCTCCCATCATTCCCCTCAGTCTCTTCCGCGCTTGAGGCCTCATCTCTTTGAACCCTGTGATCAAAATTTACTGTTTCAATAGTTATGACCTCCTTTGTGATGCAATACGGGGTGGGATCTCCTACCATGGCGAATGTCGAGCACCGTTTCCCTCTGCCACCTCGATAAGGTTGGCAAAACCCTTCCATCCACTTTGATCATCATTCTAGCCGGGATAGCAATCATGAACCTCGTGTTTCATCAGCTATGATAAAACCTCCACGATTCTCTCTATTCTTTTTTAATAATTTTTTACTCCATAGGCCCGAACGATGATCCAACCCTAACCTAGGCCTTAATTATTTGTTCGAAGTTTTTGTGCAGCAGATGTCATGACTCCATCTTTTTCTAGTTGGAGGTGCTGTAAATATCCTCTTTGCCTCCTTAGGGCTATGGAACTCTAAAGCAAAAGCCCCTTCGGTATTCGACCTTTAGGGACCCCTCGGATTCAGACAATAATCCTATTCCCTTAGTCTTTCAAAAACCATTCTCTTACTTGCCTCAGTTAAGTGTATTTGACCTCGGGGAAACAATTTATGTTTTAAGAACTTCCGTAAATGATTTGGTACGGAGCTCGTATTGCCTTGGCTCCTTTGTCGGCTCCCATTTAGAGATTGTACTAGAGTTTTGCTTTTTCGTTTACCCCATTTTACAAAAGTTCCCGACATGATCGCCGCCCACTAATTACACCCCTACATACGGAATGCAATCTTGGAAACTTTTTGTGATATCCTGCCTTAGCAACAAAGAAGGAAAGGAGCACGCCTTATTCGATCGTCTTTCCAGCCTGTACTTTCAACCCTCTTCCTCCCACACAGTAGACCATTTGCTCTTTTTGTACGCTCTTTCACATTCCTTTATTCTAGTCAATAAACATTTTAAACTGTAATCTCCGAATCTAACCCATGTAGTAAAACCTTTATTTCTCTACCAAATACACCCCTTTAACCTATTTCCTGCTTCCACACAAATCTCAAAGGATTTTGCCTCTATGAAGAACCAGGCCTTCCCGCCCCTCATAGGAGCAGAACTGTCAAACTTGCTTTCAGGGCAATAGACTTTTTTCTTAAAAAGATCTCTAATCCATATAAAACTCCACATGAATGGGAATTTGGTCGTACAAAACCTCAGAACCTCTTTTATTACTCTGAATCTTAACTTAACACTGCAAAGACAAAGAAACCCTAGATATACTGACAGTCAGGCACCAAAACTCCCGAAGTATCATATCCAGGTTTCGATCGGTGAAAACAAGTGCATAGAATGACCTGTCGGCGGCCGGCGACCTCGGAGGAGGAGTCGCGTAGCAGACGGAAACCCACGCGCTCACGCGCAGGGCGTGAGAAGCAGTCACATTCTCGATATCAGCTCGTGTGGGACACGCGAAAAAATTCCGGCCACCGGACTTGGTGTCGGCACTCTTCGGCGGCCGACGCAACTCCCTGTGCCGGCGGTGTAGCTCCACGCTCCCTCGGCGGTGGAAGATCTAAACGATGATCCTCTGAAGTTTGCTTGTTCCACGCTCCTCCCTCCTCTTTTCGGAATTCCAGGATTATACTACCAGCCCCTTGATACTACTCCAAATTCCAGCATCTAAACAGCATTTGAAATTATAATCTCTATTCAAGAGCAGAATGCTTCAAGGACTGAGTGAGACACCACCGAATTTCCAGATTTTTACAGCATTGCTTGTTCTATTTAGTAAAAAATTTAAGAAATAAGTAATAATTTCAGAAAAAGTGAAAAAACAGATCATCATACAGTTTAAAAGCAAATTATGAATGCCATCCTCAAAAATGGGAGAGAAATACAAACTGTATTGATTATAGTTTATTTAAGGTGGAGATTCATACATGGTACTTGGCTAGTTTCCCCTTGACAAATTTCATTTATTTGCTTTTTTGTTTCTAATTTCATTCTTTATCCTATTACACATTCAATCTCAATTCAAATACATATGAGGGATAATATTTTTCCCCTTCTTCCTAAACTTCTTCTATTGTTACAATATTTTCTTCTTGCTTCCTAAGTATTCTTCTGCTAGAACATCTAGTTTCTGAAACACTCCTCAGTCTTCTGTTTTATGTCTGTCTAATTTGAAATATCCATTTCGAGGATAATATTTTCTGCTTCCTAACCTTGTTCTCCTGTTTGATCATCTAGTTATGGATTCTCTCTCTCTCTCTCTCTGCTCTATTTGCATTTCACAATTGCTTTTATCTTCTGTGTGACTGGTTGTTTCAATGGTATGTGCATGACTTCTAGGTGGAAAGAGAATAAGGTGGAGAGTATTAAGAGGGACAAGGGACAGCGACTGAGAAATTGCCGCAAGAAACAATTGAAAACCACCAGGCAGGCGGAGCTTGCAGCTCAAAAGAATATTATACTAATGCTTTGACTGCAGCCAAGGAAGCAGAAGCATTAGCGAGCCGCAGGCTAACAGTGAAGCGAGAACTGAACTAGAGATTCGTCTAGAGAGGCCGAGGAGCGTGAAGCTATGCTGGACCAGGCCCTTGAAGAACTAAGGCAAACACTAAGTAAGAACAGAGCAGCAGGTTTTCTTTTAGAATTGAGCTTATGGGTTTAAAAGAGCAACTCCAATGGGAGTGCCAAAAAGTCGTGTCAAATGTCATTTTGCAATCTGGGCAGTGTTTGGCCTTTGAGCGATGTTTTGCTCCCGCGATAGGTGTAAAAATGAGTGCCATTTAATAATTCAATGTCTTTTACTGTATTTTTATAGAAATTTGGAGTGGAATCTCTTAGTTGAGAGGAGCATTAGCCACCATTTGTTGCAACCTCTCATTTATCTCAAAAGTTGTAAATATCTGTGCTAAAACCTAAATGGCATTTTGCCACCTCCGTTGGGCTGCTTAATTTTTTGTCGTTGAGGTGTCGTTTTGGCGGTTATGGGGATGACACCGAGAGCAACTCAGATTAGAGTTGCTCTATTGAAGTGGACACAATACGAATAATTGTAGTTTATATTATTTTGTTTTGTTTCGTTCTTGTTTGTGTTTAAAGAAGAGAGGATATGTTCTGTGGCGGAGATATTGAGGGGATCTTCAAAAAGCGTTATCAAGTATAACGAGACTTCCCTCTTTATTTTATTCTTGTCGATTGTTTCCATGGATCTTTGAGATATTCTCTAATGGCAATTGTTGCTATTCGAGGCTAGTGAACGTTGGTGTGAGGAGTAGATCACTCAAGTTCCTGAATCTACTAGACCTCTTTTAAGGCAAATTGAAGCTATGCAGGTTGAGCTTTGTTTCATATTAATTTAAAAAGACTTGCTGAAACTTTGGTGCACTCTTGCTTTTAGGGACTATTTTTGAGCAGTCAGGTTGAATTTGAATTTATTTTCCCCAGGATCGGGCTGAATTTTGAAGCTAATTTTAGGCAGTTATGACAGAATTTCGGGGTATTTATTTTAGGCGATCGGCCCATTTTGAGTTTGGTTTTGCTCCCGGGACTGATGTCTTGGTTTGTGGTGTGTTTGGCTGAAGTGAGCGTCGGTGTGAGAGTTGATCACTCAAGTTCCTGAATTTTAAGAGCAAATTGAAGCTATGCAGGTTGAGCTTTGTTTCATATTAATTTAGAGACTTGCTGAAACTTTTGTACACTCTTGCTCTTTTGCTTGTTGATATATAGTGGCATAGGCACATATGCTTGGATCATAATTTGACTATTTTCTTCTACCGGTAACAGGAGACAACAGCCAGAAGAGCAAGCTTGGACTGCAGTTGAAAGATCTTTGAACTCTCGGCTACTGGTTGTTTAAATGGATTTGCTGTCAACAGATTTTTGTATTTTATAAATTGTCAGAACCTTTTCTGAATTCTGGATTATTTGGTTACTATGACTCTGGGAAACCAGAGGCTAAAGCTGCGGCTGCCGAGGGGAAAGAGAGATCAGTCTAATAAATGGGCGCCTGTCACCAAATGTATCTAGAGTAAATGTCCTTGAAGCCCAGGTGATTCCAGTTCTTCTGTGGATTGCAGATGCTAGTTATGGATTTTGATAAATAAATATTGACTCTTTACCTAGTGAGAGTGCACGAATTTCATGTCTTAAACAGAACGAACCTTTGTGAGTAGGTCTCTAGAAATGGAGGAGACGGGAAAGCTGCTGAAAATAAACAGGAAGTACCTGGCAACAGAGCTGACCTCTGAAGGTCATTACCAAACCAGCTGGAAGAAGAAATCAGAGACTCAGAAAAACACAAGCAAGGCTACTAGTGCTTCTTTGCAGGGAGCTCTTTGCAGCAGGTAATGATTATTAGTTTCCATGCGACGGATGATTCTGATGACCAGTGATCCATATTGCATGAATTACCAGGTAAAATACCTGTTCAGAAAACCCTGAAAATTGACATGCTTTTGCGGTAAATATTGAGTTGCCTTTTTATTATAATCTTTGGTAGGCATGTTGAGTTATGGTTAATCTTGGTCGGAGTCTCTTAGTTTTTGATTAGAATGCAATTATAATTTTCTGAGGTGATAAGCAGCCTGTGTTTTACTGATTAGCTTTTGGTTGCTCATTTTGAGAATCTTTACCTCCTATAACTAAGTTCCTCTCATTTCTATTTTCCTTTTCTTTTTTACCCATTTATCTATCTCTTCCTAGTTTGGTGTAGAGAGATCTTCTAATCTTGTTTTATTTCTTTTAAAATAAAATGAGAAATTTAAAATAATTTCTTTTAAGTTCTCATTTTTAGTTTGTGGATTTGTAAATTCTTCAGCTCACGGTTTTAGGACGAGATGGTGCACTAGATTTTACATGTTTCTGTCAGATAGTTTTTGTCTAAATAGTCGAGTGCCTCCTATATAATTGTTATAAATATTTGACCATTTTCAAGTTTCCTAATTGCTCCTTCTTGTCAGAACTCCGGAACAGGAATATACCGTTAGTTGGAAAGGATGGCATAGATCTTCAATCTTACTACTGTATCCAGCCAAACTCCATTCAAAAGCAAGTTCCTGGTTTGAAAATAGTAAAGAGATATGCTCATGCTCAGCAATAATATGTCTCTTATTGTTCATAATATATATTTACCCTGTTGGATTTTCTTTTTCTAATTTTTATAAATTCTATATGCAAGTGGCTTTCATAAACTTTCAAGTGCTAGCAGTGTAGGCCGGCATGGAGGAAAGCTATTTCTGAGCGATCTTTAGGCTCATCGACAGTTTATCTGAACGGAGAAACCTTGGAGAGACAACCATTGAGCCCATACTATATGAGAGCATGACACTAATGCTTTTGAAGCTACCATCAAATCAGAAGGAGGGTGAACACATATACATGTCTCTCGTTTGGATGTGTTTTTCTGAATTCTTAACTGCGATCGAACTAAATTATGTATTGCTTTGCATATATGATGGATGCTCAAAAGTTTTTGAGGTGCTGCATTCAGTAACTCAGTCATCATCAGAGCTCAATTAAAGTCTTATTACACTCTTCTGAATTAAAAAACATGATATTCATATTGACAAAATCCTATAAATTTGAACTTTTTGGAGAGTTTATTGGTTTAATATGGTATCGAAATTGGTTTGTGAGGAGGTCGCAGGTATGGAGAAGCATTGTTTGGTTTGTTTGACTCTCTTTCGTGCGGGTGCGAGGGCACATGTGGGGAGGTGTTAAAGCATGATATTCGTAATGCTTTGAGTTGGTCATTTAACAGTTTCAAATCAAATCAGCTTCTATATCTTGGCACCATTGACTAATAGTGTTCTTATTCACTAGGCATCATGGAAACTATCAGCCTCTCTTGCCGAGTTAGTTCAAATGACGACAGGTCAATTTTCATCTATTTTCACACTGATTTTGTGACACATCATCTTATTTAACTTGAGAATCCACTTGCATTGTAGCTGGTATGAAATTGCAGGCAGAAGCTGCTGTTCTTACTGGAATCCGGGTAGAGCTAGAAGCACTAAGACAGAAACTGACCACCTGCTGCATTAGAGCTGATGGGTGAACGTGATGAGGGAGGTACATATATTTATGTTTTGATTCATTGTTTAGGAAAAGTGAATTTTTGGAAAAAAGTAATTAGTTATGTTGGATAGTCATGTATTTATTAAACAGGTTTTGCAGCGTTTAGGTGTATACAAGTTAAAACAAATATTAATTTGAACTAGTAGTTTCCTAGTAGAGTTGATTTCCTGAACATATCTCTAATTATTGATGGTGTGTGAGATTTTCTAAACAAGACAAATATTATTACCGGTGATGGTTTAGATATAGATAATGTTTTTTGCACCTATAAAGAAAAAACTTATAGACAGTATGTAGGAGCTGTAATTGTTTTGTTTGGAAGGTAGAAAGATGAAGGTGTATTTATGGGGATGTGGTGAATGAATTGGAAATTTAGGATTTGGAGAGTTTTTTACCATCTTCGGGGGGAAAGAGAGTGTCCCTTTGGATGGCGTTTTCGATTAAGGCCTTCTTTTGAGATTTGGAAGCAGACCAGTCGCCCAGCCTTCCCCTTTTCGCTTTATTGAAACCCTTGTGCTTCTCTTCCAGTCAGTTTTTTATAAGCATCTTGGGGTATGATCCCTTGCAGACCCAGTTAAAGAAGAGGTGAAGCGAGTTGGCGGGCGAGATGTATCTTGTGGCTCAAGCGAAGAAATGGTTGATCACCTTCTAGTTCATTCCCCGCTGCCAAGAGTTTGCTGGGACTTGATTTTGGCTTTATTGGGGTGAAGTAGGTTTTCCCTCAGAACGATTATGAGTTGGCAATAATAAAGGTCTAGTTGGTCATTTTGGTAGATGTCGTTTTATTTGTTTCCTTGAAAAGAAAATTGCTAAAATTGTGTTGCAACGTTGAATTTGTGGCTTGTTAAGGTAAAGAAAACAACGGGATGTTATACTGACTCTAGGACATGATTCCATTTTGTTGCCAGTTTAACAAGCTTTTTAAGATGACACATTTATCCCTCATCGTGAGGAACAACGTGGTATAGATGTAGGCAAATTTATCAAGTGAAGCTTCATGGCTTACACCTTCTAAGACACAAGTTCAATAGTTCTAGAGAGTATGAGAGGGGTCTTGTATGAAAGCTAGAAGAACGACCTAAAGTAAATTGGCTTATGGTGTATCAACCACTCCTTAGTTTGCCATGTTGACATGGGTAGCCTTCTGAATTATGACTCATTATGTTTAGAAGGCTCATGGATAGTTGCAAAGTAATATGAATGGGAAATATATATATATATATATATATATATATATATATATATATATATATATATATATATATATATATATATATATAGGGCATAAGAGAATTACAAAATGAGGATTCGTCATGGTTATTTGGGGCGGGTTTTTTTAGGTAGGCGCACTATATGTCAAATATATATTTTATGATTAGTGATGGATTGTTTCCCTATTTTTAGCATATGACTTTCTTGCACAATTTCTTGTCTATTTTAGTTGATTTTGCTTCTTCTCCTCTTCTATAGAATTATATAGTAGTTGGGAGGTAGGAGTTTTTGGAGTTGGCTTAATAAAGAAATAGGTGGAGGGGCCCGGAAATCACGAAAATGTCGGGCATCTAGACAAACGGCATCGTTTTGGTGCTCTAGAGTTTTTCTTTTTAAACTCAAGGTACAACTCAAAACGACAATGTTTTGGATAAGTTAAAATAACTTATTCGACCAAAACTACGTCGTTTTGGTCGAAAATGTTTGAGGCGAGGTGCTGCCGTAAGGAGTGGTGGTGCCTAGGGTTTGATAACTATAGGTTCATATCTTATCCTAAGTTTTATTAGTTGATGGAAGCTTAAAGTAAAACTTCATACATTAATTCAGATGAAATGGGTTGAAGCATGTTTTGTGGACAGGATGCTTGGTTATTAAGAAATCACATGCTCACAACTTAAATTGGGGCAAAGAGAGTGAAAAAGAAAAAGAAAATATTAATTCCTTCTACCTTATAAACACATTAGAAAAAAAAAAAAAAATGATGTTTGTTCTTTACTAGGAAGCCCTGACATTTGAATATGGTTATAATATTGGTGCAGCTGGAAGAACTCCGCGCTGATATTGTGGACTTGAAAGAGATGTATAGAGAGCAAGTAAACATGCTTGTGAATCAGGTTTTATACTCTGCTCTCTCTACCTCCATGCATTAATATTTCTTGAGTGATGTCCCAAAATAATCTTTTAAGAAAAAAAAAAATCCCCAAATAATTCATGTTTCAAAATAATGATCAAACTAGTCTTTTATTGCCACATCACCAAAATCGTAGTTGGTGACTACGGTTTTAATGATATAGCAATGAGAGACTAGTTTGTTGGCTGCAACATGTGTTGAGCAAATATTTTTTGAAAAATGTTATTTGGGACAAAATCTTATTCCTTCATGCTGGCGTTCTCTAATGTCATTATATAATTAATTATCGATCATTCCATCTCGTGTAACAGTTCGAGAGAAAACAAGTTCATCATCGACGAAATGACATCGATAAGTCTACTCCTCACTCGGCCTATATAATTCGAGGGCAAGTCATGATATTTTGATGGGGTATAGTTTTCAGTATATCTTTGTAAATTGCTATCTCATAGTGTTAGTGTTCCTGCCCGTATAACATCATTAGAGATCGCATTGCATTTTCTCTTCAAAGATACTCGGCATCAGTTTATCGGAGACACATATTTGTCAAACTTTTATGTTGTACTATGATATTGTATAGCATTGATTCGACGGTAAGGGTTTTTGCATAATATTCTTAAGCTTGGTAGATTGTCAGTTTTCCCATTAATGGTCTAATAATTAAACAAAGAGCCTCTCATTAGGATGTGTGTAATGACATAGCATAGCATGTAGGTGTAGCTTCTTTAGTATGGACATTTGATCTAGAAAAGTCTATGATCCTTAGACAGAAACCTAATATATGAAAACATAAAAACCTTTGGTTTTTAGGATTGTAATATGGTGGTTTTTGCGTATGTCTCACTTGGACTCATAACTTTTTTTTGGTCCTAAGATACTCATGACGTTTACTTTCGTAACTCATCCATGCCCCTACCATTAAATCATTGTGCAGATGGACCATTAAGTATTGCGCAATATGGGATGTGACACGTATGATAAGTAGTTGACATGTAATAGGAACACGCGTATATAACTCTTTTTGGATGGATTTTTACCCACTTAATTACCTAATTTGTAAATCCAAAATTTACCTATTTGATGCCCCTAATATCGAATGAGCAAAGGGAGTAATAAAACCCTACCCTTGAAACCTTAATATTGAGGGCAACAGTGGCCATCTTCCTGTAAAGTGAAAGGGGAATTTCTCAATTGTTTGTTTTTAACCAACAATCGTGCCAAATTTTGCATTGCAACACTTATTTGCTAGTAAAGGGAGGGCAATAAAACTTCGAATATTTGGTTTCTCAAGGTATTAATAAATCTTTACCTCGATCTAAAACTCCATTGACTATTTAATCGGTCACGATGGGTATATTTGATACGGAGGAGAATTTTCCATTTGCGTCGATGAAGAGGATGAAGAACTATAGGCCGTGGAGAATTGCGATTAGATTTGGCCGTTAGGGCTTCACGTTAGGTTTTCCCCCCTTTTGACCGATCAGCAGTTAAGGGTAATTGGGTGTTAGTTTCTCTCCACCAATGTCTTCAGCGCGTGTTCACATGCCGACTACTTATCACTTGTCGTCCATGTCGGAGCGTTAGCAGTGAGTTTCTCCGTATTCTGATTATTTAATGGTAGGGAAATGGAGGAGTTATGGAAGTAAACATTAGGTTATATTAGGACAAAAAAAGTTTTAGGGCAAAGTGGGACATACACGAAAACCTCGGGAGGCATTTGTGCACCTTGTTTCGAACTTTTTCCAAATTACTCCTTTTTCGTTTTAGAAAATTTTTGACCATACAAAAATAAGATGCTAACAACACTTCTTTTCTCTAACCATATCCATATGTAAGTATTATAGCTACATTTCAAGCCAAGCATGATTAAAATATTAAAAAACTGACGTACGTATATATTAACAAGCTTGGACTTCCAGTAATGATCTCAACACTTTTGGTTATGAGTTGATGCCAATAGTTTGGAAAGATGGTTGCATCAAAAGTCTGAAAAACATCATCATTTTATTTTCATCATTTACATCCAAAAAGTATTATAGTTATCATCATCCCATTTCCATCGCCACTATCTTGATTTGATCTTATCATAGCGATACGTTGAGATTAAAAAAGAAACACCAGAAACTGTTAATAGCCTTTTATGCGGATGTGAGAAAAGCGAACATGAAACTTGGTTACGGTTTTTTCAAGCAAAGCAAAAATTATGACAATAGACCCATGAGGAAGAGAAAAAACAAAAGGAAGCGATTTGAGATAAATATTGCTAGATGTATGATGTGCCTTAAGTTGATATGTATACGCTCACATAGTCGCCTCCCTTAGGAAGAGGTTCTTGATTGAGCATAATTTGTGTTTGCATCATGTATCTCCGATCGGTCTTTTGGCAATTCCATGGAACATATGATGCAGATTTCGATATTGCGATTATACATTCCCTCATTTACTCTTTCATCATAAAAGCAAATCTTGATCCTATGACCTCTATGACTTCATGACGAATGTTTTCACGAAGTTATGAAGAGTATGACCATCTTGAACTCACTGTCAGTTGATCTTCAACTAGGTAAACATCTCTGATAAAAGGATTCCATAACTATACATATCTCCTTAGTCGACGCTTGATCACTCACACCATAATGCATAAAGTATTACAAAGTATATATGAATTTGGAATTTGGCTATATGATCATGGAATATCTTGTTGAAAATAAATGAATAGAGATGTTAATTACTTCTAGCTGAGAGTGGTACAGAGCAATGTAGCACATGGATCCTTTCATTGTATTTGAGCTATTTGGTATGTGCCAATACTTGGCCAACGAGGGTAGTGCGAAGAAACGAGGTGAGAAGTGATCTTACTTAATACCCGAAATCACTAATATATTTGTCATATCATCTTGAGAAGTATATTATTGGGCTTAAAGATCATTATGAACAATAATTTCATGCGTTAAGATGTGAAGATATAAATCTGAAACGCGATCAATGGCGATCGACCAGATCTGATGAAAAGTAAGCCTTTGGGGTGATTCATACGTCTCTTACTTGGATGTAACCATCCATCAATTCCCTTTGGGCATCAACTTCCGAATCTAAAGAGCCTTAAAATCATATACTGATAGTCGAGCTAAACGAGAAGCAAAGAGCGTTGACAGATTTCTATGCGGATTTTCTCAAGGCCATGCATTCCGACATAAAGCTCTTAGAAGCTCCCCTTTGGGGAAGATTGAACACCTTTACTGCAATGGCTGTTCCATCTTGGTCGAGGATTCCTTTATACCAGGCAGTAGCTCCAGTGCGATCTTATTGGACTCAGAAGCCCAGCCGGTAACTATGGAAGTGCAAATGAAATTCTCGAGGTGATCATTGGGAAGATTGTGCGGAGGAGACATTCCTCATTTTCTTCCTTCTCGGACAAATAACAAAAAGAGCCAAACAAACTCGAGAATGAAATTCGATGATTCTTGGAATAGTAGTTTAGCGAAAGAGACGGCTTTTCTTTTCTTGCTAGAAGGATGTGACACATATGGGAAGATGAAGCTTGGGAACACCTCCACATAGATTTTTATTTCCTTCAGGCGAAATGGTGACATTGGCCTCAGCCAGGAGCACTTCTCCTTCAAGTTCATTGAAAGATAAGTCAAATAGACAGAAAGGAAGTTCCCGAGAAACATCGGGATCTTACACGAAAATTTGTTGTGAGAAAAGATCTAGTATTCAACCCTCGAGAAAAGTTTACCCAACGATGTTGAATCTCACCTTAAGACATTACCATGGAATCGAAGATCTCTCGCGTTGTCACACGATTCGCGAAAGTGCTTGGAAGATCAGCGATGACTCGTTTCGAGACATCTAATTCTTCAGGTGAAATCATATGGCCAACTTCTGTAGCTTGAACCGATAAAGGCGTTTGCCATTTAAATTAAGGACCCTGGCGCGGAAGACCCAAAACATTGTTAGGGATTGAACCATTGAAGTTGTTGTTAGAAAGAGTCAATTCTGGCGAGGTTTTGACGAGTGCTAGGCTGGAAGGCCTCATCTCTGTCAAGTTGTTCTTTGCTTAAATCAAGAATGATTAACTTGGTTAAGTTATCAGTGAGGATGGTATTCTTCCGAGAGTTTGTTTCCAAGTAGTTCTTGAATTTTGTAAAGCTCTCGGAGTGTTAGAAGGAATGCAGTGAGTTGATTCTTAAGTTCAAGTATGTTAGATTTACCAGATTCTTTATTCCTGAAGGAATTGTTCCATGAATCTGGTTGAATCCATATCTAACCAAAGAAAGTTAGGTCGACAAATTAGCTATTGTACTTAAGTAAGGGACCTTTGAGAAAAATTGTGACTGAATTACATTCTTTCTATGTAAACAGTGCAGTTTGCTAGAGAATCAATGAAGAAGCTCAAATCATCTCACTCTGGAAGTACCCAATTGATTAAGCGCCATCTTATGGCAGAAGGTTTTGCAGACTTCCCAAATTCGGTGGTACTGGTCCAGTGAAACTGTTACTAAGGAGAAAGATATATTCAAAACGGAAGCGTTGATAATCAGAGAAATGGGAACAAGCCCTGTGAATCAGTTTCTGCGAAATTAGTCAGCTTGAGATGAGGAAAGGAAACACCCATATGCAATAGACTTCCCTCAGTTGGTTAGCTCAAGTCCCAGAAGTAGCATGTTTGAAAATTGTACAGAAGAGGAATCATTACCTGTTAATCTATTTAAATTGTATCAGTCTATGCATGTTTCTACCGAGCTCTTCAGGAATGCTTCCTTTCAGGTTGTTGAAGCCCGCTGACAATAGAGTTAGAGATGAAAGGTTCCCAAGTGAAGCTGGGATCTTTCCTGTGAGATTGTTCCTAGTAAGACCCAGAACTATCAATTTTGAGAGGGAACCAAGTTCTTCTGGGATTTGGCCTTCAAACTTGTTGTCGATTAGATTAAGGATCCTAAGCTTCGAGCAATATGTGATATTGGTGGGGACCTTTCCTTCAAATGGTGTTGCTAGAGCAAGAACTTGTAGGCGGAATAAACCACTGATCTCAGAGGGCACTTTGCCATGAAAGCTGTTGTTTTGGAGATAAATTGTTCTGAGAAGGTGGGGTTCGATGTGGGGGAAGAGTGATCCCACTATCCCATAAGAAAATAGATTTAATCCGTAACTCTCTGTGGATCATGGGTGATTCCAGCCTTGAAAGTAAACAATCAACGCAAGTCGATCTGTTTTATTTTGCATGCTACCTGGCCATGATGGGACACCATATGGATGCACAACAGGGCTGTGCATAGCAAAAAGGAAGAGACAAAGGCCTTCATTCTCCACTGGATTTTTAATTTCAGAAGCCTCCTATGGTTCCAGCAAACATAGATTATTAGAAGTATGAAATAAACTTGACGTACATTCCTAATTATTTATACAGAAAGTGATTAGTTAGAAAGTGATTAATAAGTTGAGTACTTGACTTTATGTACATGCATGGACCGTGTAGACTGGTTCGACTTGATAATGGGGTTCAAAGACTTTGGCTAGCTCTTCATAATTAATGTGGGATACACTTCATATGCCCAAGTCTCCCTACTTTTCTTTTGCGTGAGGCATGGGCCTGCAGTGTGGACTCAACCAATTAGTGGCTCTTCTCTTCATATAACATGAAAAACCCAAGTTCTGAACCAGTTAATTTCCTGCTCACATGTTGTTCCAAGAGATCCATCTTCTTTGTCATTTATCAATCATAGAATCTTACTTAATCTTTATATGCCAGCAAATGATTTAACATCGAAACTAAGTTACGGCCTTTCCATCTTTGAGTGTGAGAGAAGCAAACATTGCACTTGGTTCTAGTTTAGGAAGGGATCGGAACTTTATGACAATAGACCAAAGAAATATAAAAACAAAGAATAAAGAGGGATGTGATAATGAAATACATTTTGTTCATCTTCATGACCTTTTTTTGTTAAAAAAAAAGAACGAACAAATAATGATAGGCAACAAAAATAAAAGAAGAAAAAACACATTTTTATTTGAAAACCCTAACTAAGAAAAAAAACCCATTGATAGATGAGGAAAAATCTACTATCTCAAATATATATAGAATATGATTGGAGTATTGCAGCTATTAGGAAAAAAAATCACATAAAACCCTCAAATGCCCTCAATACATGTGAATCCATCAAACCCTATGAAGTATTGCGGCTACTAGGGAATCACAAAAACAAAAAGGCTACAATACCTTTCAATTCCTCAACCCTACAAAATACATCATATATTTATAAATATCCCAAGACTGATTAGTCTCATATCCCCATAAAATCAATAAAATAAATAGTGGGTTATGGCCTTTACTAAAATCCCTAAAAAAAATCCATGATATCGCTATCATAACTCCATTCTATCTTTTGGTGATGCCGATTTGCAGTACTGCAATGATGCATTCCCTCATTTTACATCTTTCATCTGCCTCTAAAAGCAAAAGCAAAGGTTGATCTATGATCTCCCACAGGCAAAGACGTTTTCACAGAGACATTTTTATAGTTCACCTTCTTCCAGTAAACATCTCCAATAACAGGATTCCATAATCGTACTCATCTCCCTCCCTGGACACCTTACCACCCACAACAATTCTTGAACATAACATTTTGTGTTGGGCACTTCATATTTGGGTGACGTATTTCTTTTTTTTGAATCGATTTGGATGACGTATTTCTTGATAAAAGCTATATAAATATTTTTAAGGGGTTTCTTTTATGCTTAGTTACATTATATTATTTGACTGTAATTATATTAATTTATTATATTTGGTGAACAATGTCTATGCTAATTTTTCTACAATATTTGTTGAACCAATATGTATTTTATGAATTTTGATCCCTTTCAATATATATATAATTCCAATTCCCGTGAGGATTGTCAAGTTCTAGCAATGGATAAAAATAAATAAAAACTTTTAGCTCTAAATCTAGTTCTTTGTCTAGGGTTTTTCTATGAGAAGTCCTAACCCACCATTACAAGTGTTTATGTTTGGGTTATGAACCATTTTGGAGTTATTTTGGGTGGATTCTATGGTGGTTTTTGAGGTAGGATGGAATCAAGGAGGTTTATTGAAGAAAAGTGAGTGAGAGATGGCAAAATCTCGACATTTACTATGCAAAACCCACAGTGGTGCGATATAACGGGGGTGGTATCGGTCTTAGAATTGGCAATGATGGTACCGGTACCAAACAGAAGTGGTATCGGTACCTATTCACCAAAAAAGGGCTGGTAGCGGTACCAATCAAAGTGGTACCAGATGAATACACATTTGGTAATAATTATGGTAGAATTTACTTTTTATCCCAATCCTGAATTTACCCGCATTAGAAGGCATAGGATACAGGTACTTTAATTTCTTGTGTGTTTTTAGACTTGTGCGGGTTTTTCGAGGTCTAGAACATAAATGTCTGAAGTTATGTCCGGGAAGCCAATATGAAGCGCGAGGATGTGGGCGGGAGCGATTGATGAAGTCTCGGGAACTCGGCCCGATGCTAGAAAAGCACCGAGGGAATCAAGTGTGGTACATCATTTATGTCTGGGTACACCTTCTTTAGCAAGTAGCGATGGGCAAAGTGTCTGCAAGTACACCCAAAATGTGTGCAGTACACTGATCAGAAAATGGGCGAGTAGCAAAGTGTCTTAGGTACACCATTAAGGTGTCTTAGGTACACATGTATGAGAAGTGCGGGAATGGAGCAGAAACGTGATCCTAACACAGGGGCATACTTGTCAATCATCCTTGAGCACGAGGTGAGAGGGGAAAGGTGTATAAAAGCAAGAGAAAAGAGGGAGGAAGCAGCTTTTGACTCATAGGGTTAGGTTTGCATAGGAAAAGGGTTTTCTCTCCATTTTGAGTTGAAGTTTGTAGATCCAGATTGAAGATTTCTACTTTTTTGGAAGTTTTGGATTCAAGTATTTGTAATCTTTCATGGCTGAATTCTTTAAGCTTTCAATCATGGTGTTCATGTCTTTTATTTCTTCAGATCTTTGAGTATTCGTTTACTAAATCTTAACATAATTAAGCTCCCTTTAATTATAATTGTTCTTATAAGTTTCATGGAGTTCTAAACCCTTACTGCTGGGAATCTACGGGGGAAACTCACCCGGATCAAGGCATAGTCCCTCAATTCCTCTTTTGAACTTTAATGGATTGTGTGATGTTAATCACTTGTGCACACATTTTGTAAATCCTTAGTTGGGCATATTCTTGACAACGTGTGAACAAGATATCCTTGGTACACGTTGTGCTTGATCATAATGCAAGCTAAGGGTTCGTGACAATGGAACAAGTGCTTGAGTATCATTCGATCACCCATATTTTCTAAAAGAGCATTTGAGATAAATTCTCCATCAAAGACTATTTATCAATGGTTCTTTAGATGAGTTTGTAAAATAAGAGTGGGACTTACATGATCAGAAGTGAGTGAAACCCTAAAAATCCCAGCAATTGTCTTTTGTTTTAAAACATTCAAACCAATAAACCATTCAATCAAACAACACAGCTTCACAATTCTCTTTTGAATCACACCTTTTGTGGAGAATAGCTCTTACTAGTCAACAAATACAGACCACTCCCTGTGGAGATGACCTGTGGATTCCCACAGTATTACAATGCTGGACAACTGTAATTCCTACGCTTGGGAATAGAATTCGGCACACAAATAAGGACGAAGCATTTTTGGCGCCGTTGCCGGGGAGTGGCGACCAACACAGTTGACTTGAAGAGAGCTAGAGGTAATTTGCAATTGCATTGCAAATCTAGTACGTTCTCCAATTTTTTTTATTTTTTTTATTACTTGTTCTTAGTGAGAAATCTAAGTGGGTATTTCTTGGACGGAGATAGTGTAGTGCATGTCAGTTTGGGCTCGCAACGAGCAGCGCCGTCTAGTAAGAATAATGCCTCCTGGAAATTATAGAGGAAATCATAATAGGTCGATTGTCTCGAAGATAACATTATACCTCAAATGGATCACCTGGTAATCGGCAACCTACGTTTTATGACAATGCACCAGAAAGTTCTGTTCACCCGAGGACTCGATGAACCTCCATGACATGGGTAGAAGCTACGCTCATTAGCACAGTAGTAGGAGAGATGTTAACTTCGATGGAAATCAATATAGAAGTCCCCCTGCTCCTTTACCTAATGTGGAAAGAACCGCCCGAGGAAATCCTACAACCTCGAGGACTACAGTAATTCTTGTCGCCTTCTGAAGAGGCCACTCGATTTCTAATGAAGTCGAAATGATCAGTCTCTTACGTATATCGAGGTTTGAATCTGAGAACCCTTATTCGTTCATGAGAGATTTTGAAGATGTTTGCAGTGCATTTCTCTCTACTGGCTCACCCCTCCACATAATCTGTTTAGTTTTATTTCCTTTTGCTTTAAAGGAGAAGGCTAAAATTTGGTTTCATTCCCTGGCACCTAATTCGATCTTTACATGGGAAAATATGCGAAATGAGTTCCTCAACAAATTTTCCGCTGCGTACTAATGCTTCTCATCACGAAATCAATTCGAGAACTTTTACAGCACGGTGGCGGATTTGGCTGCGGTATGGGAAGATATAAGGATCTCCACAC
Source organism: Tetrastigma voinierianum (assembly GCA_016808115.1). NCBI lineage: Eukaryota > Viridiplantae > Streptophyta > Magnoliopsida > Vitales > Vitaceae > Tetrastigma > Tetrastigma voinierianum. The sequence goes on from JAEQBH010007642.1 coordinate 50,347, forward strand.
CATACTTTGTCTTGGCATCACCATGGATTGGATGTGGACAATATGTGCATACTTTCGTCAAGGATTATCCACGAATAATAAACGGTACATCGAGATGATGTGTGCGAGGCGGAGTCTATGAAAAGAGTGCTAGGGAAGCAATCGACTCTTGGTATATAAGCGAGAGAATGTCTCGAACTTGGGGAGACTAACACCTCATAGACCTTCTTCCAAAGAGGCATGCATCGTGGCGGAATCCATCATAAGAAAATGATGAGTTGTAAGCAAAAATGCTAATTTAGAGGCTGGAGGCCATAGAGATGAAAAGGTGCATGGGGTAACTAGGCGTACCTCAGTACCCTCGGCACCAGCTGGACCCATAGTGGAGGAGCCATGCATTATATGCGATGATCTACGCGCTCCCGACATCAAGTGCCCAGGCCTTCCTCCAGTAAGGCGCAATTCAAATAGAAGCGAGACGATGCCCTTAGTAGGAAACCTTTCAACTCTCCATGATACGAAACATATAGTGGATGGGTAAGCACCCCAATTTTAGTTGGAGGAATGAAGGAGGGGCTAAATAACTTGCCAAACTGACCAAGGTCCTCATTACGAAACCATGGCTTTACAAATCCCATTCCACCATTTCGAATCAAGGCCCTCGAGGGTTCCTTGTGAACTGCAATCAAGGTTTCCGACCATCGAGTCAAGGGACTCCATCACCACAACCATATCGGCGCGTAAGAGAAGTACGGAGGATATAGTTACGGTTTGTGCGAGCCAATGATCACAAACCTACGAAATTCGAGCTGCTGCAGATGATGTGAGATCCCGGATAACCAAGTTAACCTCATACATAGGTAACCTTCCATGAAAAAGGGAAACTCCCATCTCGGCCTATTCAAAATCCTGAGTCTCGAAAATAGTATGGGCGTGTCAAATCAGTGAGGATACTTTTGCACATTGTAAAGAGGTATCCATACTCTTGAAGTGGGAAGGTAGTTAATGAAAACCATTTCGACGAAGAACCATCACAAGAATCTCAAAGTGAATTGGTTAGAGAGGGTGAGGTGTCAGACAAACCTTATGTCCCTAGGACAAATGTTAATGATGGTGAACCAAAGGAAGATAAAGTACACTTAGTCTCGAGCTCCGTACCCTCGTAAATTTGAGAGCACTGAGAAGAGTGAATAACCATCTTTGAAATTTATGAGTTGTTCGGCAGTGAAAGCTGAACATTCCCTTGTTAGATGCCATTAAGCAAATCCCATCATATGCTAAATTTCTAAAGTTTGTGCATGGTAAAAAAGAAAATTAGGTGTCGACAAGGAGGCCTTCATGGTGAGCAATCTACCTCACTAATTCGAGCAACACTCCAATCCTGAAGACCAGGAAGCCCACTATTTCTATAGTAGTAGGGAATTCAAAGTTCAGGACACACTTTAGTGGACTTAGAGGCCAGTGTTAATCTGTTGCCTTATTCGGTATATGTGGACTGGGGTTAGGAGAATTGGAGAACTGACCAATATCACCCTCGGATTAGGTGTAGTAGTGTGAAATTCTAGAGGATAGTAAGGATGTATTGAATGAGTGGATAAGTTCTATTTCCCCGTGGATTTTGTGGCGACTGACACAGTAGGCCTTAGTGACAAGGAACTCGGTTCCGGTGATTCTTGGTAGACCATTCTTGGCAACTGCTAATGCCATTATACATTGTAGGGAGGCTATTGACCTTTATCATTTGGCCCAGCGTATTGTTAATTTGAACATCTTCAATGTTATAAAGGGAATGAGGGATGAAGAAGATGTGTGTGATCCCGACATATGGTTGATTCTATGTCTGAGAAACACTTGGATAATGTCACATGATGACCCTCTTAAGGCATGTTTAGTCGGCCCAGGAGTTGGGATGAGGTGACCTGCTTGGAAGTCGAGTTTCTACACTCTGTGGTGAGGCATCTTTGAGGTATTGGAAGTTAATGGTGGAGCACCTAAATTTGAACCATTGCCATAGAATGAGGAGCGTTACCCTGCAGGAAAAGCCTAAGCTTGAGCTAAAACAACTGCCAGCACACCCTCAAATAGCCTGCCTTCACAGGGGATGAAGAGACTTTTCCCGATGGTATACGCCTCCTTGGAGATTGAATCGAGAAAATCAACTTTTGGAGATATTAAGGTCTCAGAACTCCACAGGAATTTCAGACGGTGCGGATAATGGGGAATGGTCAGCGATCGCACACATAGAATTCACTTAGAAGAGGATGTTAAACCTTCTAAGCGACCGGAGGCAGGCCCGAACCCGATAATGAAAGAGTGGTAAAGAAGGAAGTTTTAAAACTCTTGGATGTAGGGGTCATTTATCTGGCTGCGAGATAGCAAGTGGGTTAAGCCCTGACACGGAGTAGTTCCTAAAGAAATCACAGAAGTCCTTTGTAATCACCCAGTAAGAAAATAATGAGCTCATCCCACTTGTGTCACTTCGAGGTTGGAGGGTGTGCATAGATTCTGAGGCGAATCTTTGGTACTAGGAAAGACCACTTTCCCGCCATTTGTTGATCGAATGTGAAGAGTGAGGGCATGAATTTTATTGTTTTCTTGATGGGTACTCGGGAATGCAATCAAATTGAGATAGCTTTGGAAGATCGAAAAACCATTCACTTGTCCTTTTGGTACCTTTTGCACTTTAGGAAGATGCCGCTGGGTATCTGATACACAGAACCTTCAGCGGTGCATGATGGGAATTTAGTGACATGATAGAAATCATATTGGAAATTTTCATGGATGATTTCTCGGTTTTGGTGACTCATTTGAGATACGTTTGGAGAATTTACGTAAGGTTTGGAAAGGTGTCGAAAAATCTTGTGTTAAATTGGGAAAAATGTCATTTCATGGTAACCTGAGAGTTGTCTTCAGGCCGTATAGTATCAAAAATGGCATTGAAGTTGATAAGGCCAAAGTTGAGCTAATTTCCAACCTACCCACTCCTAAGTGTGTTAGAGACATAAGGTCATTCTTAGGTCACGCTGGTTTCTACAGAAGATTTATAAAAGATTTTAGTGTTATCGCTCGTCCTTATACTCTTACCTTGCAAAGATGTCCCTTTCACATGGTCACAGGCTTGTGACATTGCTTTTACTAAACTCAAAAACATGTTAGTGTCACCTCCCATTATGCGGTCGCCTAATTGGGACCTTCCATTCGAGATCATGTGTGACGCTAGTGATTATGCTATAGGGGTTGTGCTAGGACAAAGGGAAGACAAAAAGGCTTTTGTAATTTATTACGCCAGCAAGACACTAGATTCCACCCGGGCCCGACTGCGACCACGAGGAAAAGAGTTTCATTTGTCGTCTTTGCCTGAAAAATTTGGGTCACACATTGTGGGCTCTCCTGTAACCATTTTCACCGGATCATGCGACCACGAAGTACCTGCTCTCGCGAGGATACAAAGCCTCGGTTAACTAGGTGGGATCCTCTTTATGCTAAGAATTCAATTTGACCATCAAAAGTAAAAAAGGGGGTTGAGAATGTGAGTGACCATTTTATCTCGATTATTTCGAATCTAACTCATGGCATGCCCAGTAGGCGATAGTTTTTCTGATGAGCAACTCTTTGCTCCTTGTTCATTGCCAATGGTATCTTTGACATTATGTTTACCTAGTCATGGGTCAAATTCCAACACAATGGACATCCCGATGAAAAAAATTTTGACGAGATATTAAGAAGTATTATTTTGATGATCCGTATCTATTTAAATCTTGTCCCGGATCAAATAATGAGAAAGATGTGTACTGTGATGAAGCGACCCAGATCACAGCCTTTTGCCATTCCGAAGCGTGTGGGGCATTTCTGCACGGAAAGCTGCGAGATAGATTTTGCAAGCGGGTTTCTTAGCCTCCTTATTTAAAGATTGTTTTGATTCTGTGAAACTTGTGCTGTCTGACAACTAGGAGGAGTCCTGATGAAACATGATACTCTGCAATTTTAATTATTGAAATCTTTGATTGTTGGGGCATAGACTTCATGGGGCCTTTTGCCTTTCGTGTGGAGTATCTTTACATTACATTATCTGTTGATTATGTGTCTAAGTGGGTTGAGGCTGATTCAGGCGAGACCAGTGACCACAAGGTTGTTTTTGAAGAAATTTATAAAGGAACACATTTTTTCTCATTTTGGAACGCCTCGTGCAATTATTAGTGATGGCGGACTCCACTTTTCTGTCGATCTTTTGAAAATGCGTTAAAAAATATGGAGTCACCAGCCAAGTGTCGACATCCTACGACCCGCGAGACGATGGTCAAGGTGAGGCTTGGTAATAGGGAGATCAAACATATTTTGGAAAAAACGGTTGCCACAGAATGTAAAGATAAGGTCACTCGTCTTCTGGAATGCTCTTTGGGCTTACCCTTTTCACCGCCTTCGCCCCATTCTTAGCATGTCTCCCTATAGGCTTGTTTATGGAAAGGCTTGCCATTTACCAGTTGAAATGGAACACCGGGCTTACTGGGCTATTAGAACTTTTAATTCTGATTTAACTCAAGCAGGTAAGCAGCGATTGTTGCAGCTAAATGAACTTGAAGAACTGCGGAGAGAGTCGTATGAAAGCTCCCGAATTTACAAGACGCTCAAGTTGTTCCACTGACCAAATCTATTGCTAGGAAAACTTTCGGGCCTAAACGGAAGATGCTGTATGCAGTCAGCTTGCATCTATTTAAGGAAGCTCGGCTCTCGTTGGATGGCCCGTTCATCGTTAAAGGTAGTTTATCCATGCAGGCGTGGAGATTGAAAATCCGGACAGGAAAATCCTTCAAGGTGAATGGCCAGCCTTACTCGAACCATTCCTTGAGCATTTCTCTCGAAGCATGCGGGATTTGGTAGGGCCCGGCTCTGCGAAGACTCTCCTTCCCAGTAACCTCGTTCTCGACTTGTTGTATATAGTTTTGATTTTGTTTATTTTTGTTCTTGCTTTCTATTTTATTGTTTTTTACTTCATTTGCTTTTTGAATAAAAAAAAAAAAAAACAACAACAGGGGTCCTCGTTTCTCTGTTACCTCCCATTCTGTTGTGGGGGTACCCTTAGTTTCTATGCATTGAGGACAATGCTTGTTTGGTAATGAGGGTAGGTGTACACTAGTTGGGCGTAACTATGCACTGCGTTATATGTTGATGGGTCAAATTTTTCAAAATATGCCTCTTTTGAGTATTATGTTTTACATAATGTACATACCGCGTGATTTCATACACTCTCCACATCATCTTATTGCGTCATACATCTTAACGAGCATACCTGACAAGCTTTGTGTTCTTACGTGGATTATCCTTTTGCATTCTCAGCTTCCTTGTGCATTTGAGGCTCCATCTGAGAGAGCTTCCAGAATGGGAGGTGGTTCTTTTCTAGTCTGATGATGAGCAGGATTAAGTAGAAGTGAATTCCATGACAGTCATTGAGATTTGTGCTTTTATGGTTGTTACGGCACATTACCTAATGTCGAACTCACTTAGCTCATGGCCCATTTCGCCATTCAGGAGGCTTACAGTTTGTGCAACACTTGTTTCATCGGATGTTACATCGAGACTTCTATGGTATGAGCACGGAAATAGTGAGGAGCTTAGGGCCGTAGTTCTGAGCTAGTATTGTTCTCTATCCTCGGGTACCTCTCTTCGCTCTCTGGGCTCATTTTAATAGTGGCGGGTGTTGTACTCGTTCTTTGTCTCACGGCAGTCTTTACTTGTGGTTGAAAGTCGGATACGACCAAGTCTGAGTGAGGTTCTCTCTCGACGAACTCACTAGAATGGTGGAGAGGAGAACTGGAATCACGTTTTAATGCATTAAATGCTTCTTCGCACTTAGTATCGGTGACCTTCTTGACACTTTGAAGAAGGGTGGCACTCAATAAGCTGCCACGGACACAAATCGGCTTAGGGGCGCGATCATGTGTCGATCTCTGGACTTCTTTATTCTGATAAGGCGTATTAAGTACAGCCTTTATTTGTGGATTTTGCCTCAATTCCTGTGATTGACTATAAAGCTAAAATTTTCCGGCCCGACACGAAAGCTCATTTAAGCCAGGATTCGACTTCATGTTGTAGTTCCTTAGGATTTGGAACTCTTATGAGAGGTGAGGGATGGAGATTGTTTGTAGTGAATTTTACGGCATGTCGATCTGCGTATGCCTCCATAGTCGCGCCCTATCGCCTGAACATTCGGTTTACTAGCCTACGGTAGGTCGCTCTGTTCTTGGCGACATCTGCGATAACAATAAGTTCATGAAAGCTGTGTGAAAGAGGTCTTTTCACGGTCATCGGATCCATCTGTCGATTGTGGCCCGAGAAAAATGTCGTCCATAAAGCGAGAAGTTCGTGGCCGTAGTGGCGTCCACGATGGTCGATCCTTGGCAAAGGAAAGTTGTCGCCGGGCATGCCTTGTTTATGTCGATTAAATTCGATCTGATCGCCACTTGCCATTTGATTTTTGACGGGACAACATTAGCCAACCACTCGGGATATATTCTCACCTCCACTGATTGCTCCTGCTGACTTTCCGATTTCCACACTCGTTGATGGCTTTACTGCGGCTCACGGCGCAAACTCTGCGTTTTTGTTTGACCGGTTTGAAGGATGGGTTGGTGTTGTCACGTGAGTGATTATCGTAGGATCGATTCCTCCCATGCACTTTGCTTCCATCTCTGAAAATGTCTCTATTACGTCTTAAAAGCGGTGAGGGGCTTTTGAGGTCTCGGGTTGGTTGGAGCCGTATGGCGAGATGTTAAAGTCGTCTACGTCGGCGATCTGGGTTCTAGTTCATCGAGGGGCTCGGTCGGGTGAGTATCTACGTCGGCGCATGTCTTCGTCTACATTCACGTTGTCAGCGCCCTTTGTTTCATGGGCGGTGTAGCATTCCTGGCCACTAGCTAATCTCTGGGACAGTTCTACGCCCATGTATGGTTGGGAATTTGATTATCATGAGATGCACGGAGGATGGCTTTTTATTGCGTTGGCGGATGCGCCCGACAACATGTTATAAGGCGCGTGAGTGCTATAGGAACCTGTGCTTTGTCATTAGCCGCTGTGAAGGGGGCTCTCGAGGTTGCTGATTGAATCGAGCCCCAATGGTGATTACTTTCTCTCTGAAAACCCCGCGGATGTGTGTTGAGCGGGATCTATTTTTCTCTCCCAATACCCATTTGTCGAAGGAGGCGATCACGTGAAGATGATGTCGGTGAACTCCGTTATCAATTAAAACCCGATTGACCCATTGTTGGCCACAATTCTGCGCTTGAACCTGATGGTCGTCATGGGGATCTTTGGCGTCCCTCAGGATCTGGTCAGTGTGATGGTGGTGTCGAGTCGCGGCAACTTAGATACGGCTTGTATTTCTCCCATTCCTGTTGATCTGATGTTACGCAGGTGGGCCTTCCGAGCAAAACTAGATTCTCCTCCCCCTGCGAACCCTCTCAAAGTCTGTGGATTTCCCAGGGTTGCGATGTTAGTAGGTGGCTTCTTGGCAGTTGTTGTTAGTCGGGGCACGGTTCTGATTCTAGGGTGACCTTGGGTCCTGATGCGGGTTTGGTTCCCGGGGAGATATGAAGCGTCGGAGTATCAGCGTTAATGATAAGTGATATCTCTGCGAGTTGTATACAATTGTCGAGTGCGATGCCGTATTGAAAATCACAATGGAACTCATGATACTAACAAGGTGTTGTCTCTTGTAGCGGTCGATTTCATTTGAATTAAACCATCTTAAGACTGCTAGTTTACCGTGCTTCATGTAGGACACAGGACAAAAATTTGTCGAGGAGGTGAAAGCGATTGAGGTGAAATACTTGTAGTTGTGCACATCCAGGTGCGGTAAACCAGGTGATCTTTGAGGTTCCCCTGCCTTTTAGGGGATCGCTCACGCTCTTTCCTTGGGGATTTCTCTTGAGTCGCTCTGTCTCTTGGGACTCAGGTCACCATTACGTTTATCTGTCTTTTTCTCCTTTACTGGTGGAAGACTCTCTTTCTTTGATATGAGGGCCTCCTCGTAGTTTATATATTTCTGCACAGCGAGTACATAGAGCCATCTTGCTTCTTGAGTTCTTCGAGATGATGGAAAACATCAAGTCGCCCGATTGCACTCTAATCACACGCAATGGAGAAAATATCTTTGTGATGGCGAGTATCTCATCGAATTGCGTATCTGTTCGAGGGACTGGCGTTGAACCTTTGCGTACGACTTCGGGCTTTCCTGCGAGCCACCTTGTGATGACGAGATGGTAACTCGACTTTCTATACGTTATGGCTCTGATGAAGTGGGAGGCGGCGTAATGGATATTACTGAATGACGAGATGAATGAGAAGTCTGTTGAACAGGCAGTGGCCCGCACAAGCGTAGCGAATGCCGCATCGCTTGTCGGGTCTACGATACCCATGTAGCTCCATCGATTTTGTAAGTATTGAGGTGATCAGCGGTCTTTGACACCAGCGAAGATATTTCTATTTGTGGCATTACCGAACCGCGGAAGGAAGTGTAGCACCTTAATTGTGAAGGAGATTGAGTTTGTTGTACCAAGGTATCCACATGAGTGTCGGGGCGTCCCGCCCGCCACCTCCTTCACGGGTGAGCTCGGTGAAGACAAGAACCTGCGCTCCCCCTGTCTGCTCTCCTGCTCTGGTACGAGGGGTGATGTGGTACTTAGTTGCGACATGCCCCCGACATTGCGCCGTTTCCTCATGTGGCAGGGGCGATTGGGGGTCGTGCCTCCTGAATCAGTGGATCACGCCCGACCGTCTCCTCGAAGTGTTGGCAGCGTTGCTCCTCGTGGGGAGGAATGCCATTGACCTCCTTGGAAGTGCAATAGTTTCCTCCGTGTATCTTCTTTGTAGCGTATGCGTAAGTTGTTCTAATTCTTCCATCAGGCGTTGATTAACGGGCAAGTGCTTGCTTCCGCCGTTTGTATTGGTTTACATTGCTTCTACCTCCCCGGGAGGTGCGCTATCTGCATTGCACGGTGGATCCACGCATCCTTGGCGGATTGGCGTGCTCTGCTTGTGTTCCTTGTCGATACCGCCGATGGCGAAATCGATTATGTTTATAAAGGCGCCGTTCCCGCAGGCGGCGCCCGGCCGGTGATGCGCTTTTGGCGGGAGGCGAAGTTGGAGCGCGTGAGGAATTATTTGTCTTGGACCCGGATTATTAGTGTTTGGGATGCGGGCCTTTTTAGATATAGGTTGAGGTAGGGTCGTGTGGTGTTTGTTGGCGTCGGCTCGACGTTGCTCTCTCTGCAAAACGAAATAAGGGGGTGAACTTGCCTCATACATGTCGTTTGGTATGTGTTTAAATTCGATCGAGCTAAATTATGTTGCTTTGCATATGATGGATATGAAGTTTTTGAGGTCTTGCATTGGTAACCTCAATCATCATCGAGAACTCGATTAAGTCTTGTACATATTTTCGATTAAAACATGATATTCATGATGCAAACGAAATCCTATAAGTTTGAACTTTTGGAGAGTTTGTCGTTTAATATGGTATCGAAGATGAGATTTGGCGGGAAGTCCACGGGTATGAAACATTGTTTGGTTTGTTTGACTCTTTTCTGCGATGCGGAGTCACGGGACGCATGAGGAGAATTGTTAAAAAGCATGATATTCATGATACTTTGAGTTGGTCATTTAACGGTTTCATCAATCGGCTTCTATGTGGCTTTCATTGACTAATAGTGTTCTTATTCACTTTAGGCATCAGCAGAGCTATCAATGACTCTTGCCGGGAGTTAGTTCAAATGTGAGGGCTTGAGGTGAATTTTCATCTATTTTCACACTGATTTGTGACAACATCTCATCTTATTTTAACTTGAGAATCACTTGCATTGGCTGCGGTGTGAGAAATTCTTGAGCGAGGAAGGCTGGCGTTCTTCTTGGAATCCGAGGCGAGCTAGAAGCACTAAGGCGGGAACGTGTTTGCACATTAGAGGCGATGGGTGAGCGTGATGAGGAGGTACATATGTTATGTTTTGATTAGTTGTTTTAAGGGGAAAAATTAATTTTTTTGGAAAAAAAGTAATTAGTTATGTTGGATAAGTCATGTATTGTCATGGTTGCAGCGTTTAGGTGTATACAAGTTGAAACAAAAATATTAATTTGAACTGGTAGTTTCTAGTAGAGGATTGATTTCCTAGACATATATCTCCTAATTATTGATAGTAATGTGAGATTTTCTAAACAAGACGACAAATAATGCCCGGTGATGATTTAGATATAGATAATGTTTTACTTTTTATAGAAAAACTTATAGATAGTATATGGGGCTATCAAAAAATTGGTGTTTGGAAGGTAGAGATGAAGTGTATTTATGGGGATGTGGCGGAATGATTGATTAGAGGATTTGGAGGTTTTTACCATCTTCGGGGGGAAGGAGTGTCCCTTGGATGGGCGTTTTTCAGTTAAGGCCTTCTTTGAGATTTTGGAACAGACAAGTTCTGTGGCCTTCCCTTTCCGCTTTATTCGAAACCCTTGTGCTTCTTCCAAGGTCAGTTTTTTTGCATGGAAAGCATCTTGGGGTAAATCCCTTACATGATTGATTAAAGAAGGAGTAGACGAGTTGTAGCGGATGTATCCTTTGTGGCTGTGAGAAGAAATGGTTGATCACCTTCTGGATTCATTCCACTTTAGCAGAGTTTTATGGGACTTGATTTTGGCTTTAGCTTGGGGTGAAGTGGGTTTTCCCTCGGACAATTATGAGGTTGTATGTACGAGGTCTAGTTGGTCATTTTGGTGAATTGATGCGTTTTATTTGTTTTCCCTTGAAAGAGATTACTAAAATTATTGGTACAGCGTTGAATTTGACTTGTTAAGGTAAAAGAAAGCTCTTGGGATGTTATACGACTCTAGGACATGATTCCATTTTTGTTCTTGGTTTATGGCTGCAAGATGACACATTTTTATCCCTCTCATCACGAACAAGCGTGCCTTGAATGAGCAAATTTATCAAAAATTGACTTCATGAGCACCCCGCCTTCTAAGACACAAGTTCAATAGTTCCTAGAGTATAGAGAGGGGTCTTGTCAAAAGCTAGAGAAAAGGACAACCTAAAGTAAGAATTGGCTTGTAGTGTATCAACCACTCATAGTTTGCCATGTTGACATGGGTAGCCTTCTGAATTATGACTCATTATGTTTGGAAATTTCATGGATGGTTACCAAAGTAATATGAATGGAAATATATATATATATATATATATATATATATATATATATATATATATATATATATATATATATATATATATATAGGAGCATAAAGAGTACAAAATGAGGGTTAAATCATAGTTATTTGGCGCGGGTTTTTAAGTGAGGCGCACTATATCCAAATGTATATATTTTATGATTCGATGATGGTTGTTTCCTATTTTTATATGACTTTTCTTACAATTTCTTGTCTATTTTAGTTGATTTTGCTTCTTCTCCTCTTCTATAAGAATTATATAGTAGTTGGGAGGTAGGGTTTTTTTTTTGGAGTTGAAACATGACAAAAATGGGGCATAAAGAGAGTACAAAAAATGAGGGTTAAATCATAGTTATTTGAGGCGCGGGTTTTTTTAAGTGAGGCGCACTATATGTCAAATATATATTTTATGATTCTTATGATGGTTGTTTCCTATTTTTATATGACTTTCTTGCAATTTCTTGGCTATTTTAGTTGATTTTTTGCTTCTTCTCCTCTTCTATAAGGATTATACAGTAGTTGGGAGGTAGGGGTTTTTTTTTGGAGTTGAAACATGACAAAATGGGGTGAAGTTTGAAATCAATCGGGCATCTAGGGACAAAACGGCATTGTTTTGGTGCACCAGAGTTGTTTTGTTTTAAACTCAAGCTACAACATAAAACGACGCCGTTTCGGATAAGTTAAAATAACTTATCCGACCAAAACAACGTCGTTTTGGTCGAAAATGCTTGAGGCGAGGCGCTGCCGCAAGGAGTGGTGGTGCCTAGGGTTTGATAACTATAGGTTCATATCTTATCCTAAGTTTTATTAGTTGATGGAAGCTTAAAGTAAAACTTCATACATTAATTCAGATGAAATGGGTTGAAGCATGTTTGTGATGAGGATCTTGGACATTAAGAAATCACATGCTCTGGCAAGTGGGGCAAAGAGAGTGAAAAAGAAAAAGAAAATATTAATTCCTTCTACCTTATAAACACATTAGAAAAAAAAAAAAAATGATGTTTGTTCTTTACTAGGAAGGCCACGACATTTGAACCATGGTTATAATGACAGTGCTTGTTGGAAGAACTCAGCGATATTGTGGACAGAAAAGATGTATGAGAGCAAGTAAACATGCTTGTGAATCGGGTTTATACTCTGCTCTCTACTGCCTCATGCGTGTATTTCTTGGTGATGTCCCAAAATAAACTTTTAAGAAAAAAAAATCCCAAAATAATAATTCATGTTTCAAAATAATGCCCAAACTAGTCTCTTTTTGCCACATCACCAAAATGCGTAGTTGGTGACTCTGAACATGATCTCTTGTGAGAGACTAGTTTGAAACGATAACACGAACATGCGCCTGATAACGGAAATATTTTTGAAAAATATTATTTTGGGACAAACTCTTATTCCTTCATGCTCAAAACTGTTCTCTAATGTCTGTTATATAATTAATTGTCCCGATCCATTCCATCTCGTGTAGCAGTTGACGAGTTCATCATCGTGGCAACATGTCCCGATAGATCTACTCCTCACTCGGCCTGTATAATTGATGATCATGATGATATTTTGATGGGGTATGGTTTTCTAGTATATGCTGTAAATTGCTATCTCATGAGTGTTAGTGTTCCCTACCATATAACATCATTCAGAGATCGCATTGCATTTTTCTCTTCAAAGATATCGGCATCGGGTTTATCAGAGACACATATTTGTCAAACTTTTATGTTGTACTATGATATTGTATAGCATTGATTCGACGTGAGGTTTTTGCATAATATTCTTAAGCAGTAGATTGTCGGTTTTCCATTAATGGTCTAATAATTAAACAAGAGCCTCTCATTAGGATGTGTTATGTGACATAGCATAGCATGTGGGTGTGGCTTTCTTCAGTATGGACATTTGATCTAGAAAGATCTATGATCCTTAGACGAAACAATATATATACGAAACATAAAACCTTTGGTTTTTTTAGGATTATAATGTAATTGGTTTTTACGTATGTCTTACTTGGACTCAGAACTTCTTTTTGGTCCTAAGATACTCATGACGTTTACTTTCATAACTCATCCATGCCCCTACCATTAAATCATTGTGGAGATGGACCAATAAGTATTTGCGCTTCTAATATGGGACGACGAGATGTATGATAAGTAGCTGACGTGTAATAGGAACACGCGTATATAACTCTTTTTGGATGGAATTTTACCCTTAATTACCTAATTTGTAAATCGAAATTTACCCCCAATTACCCTAATCTATCGAATGAGCAAAAGGGGTAATAAAACCCTACATGAAACCTTAATATTGAGGGCAACAGTGGCCATCTTCCCCTGTAAAGTGAAAGGGGAATTTCTCAATTGTTTGTTTTTAACCAACAATCGTGCCAAATTTTGCATTACCCAGCACACTTATTTCTTAGTAAAGGAGGCAATAAAACTTCGAATATTTGGTTTTCTCAAAGGTATTGTAAATCTTTACCTCGATCTAAAAACTCCATTGACTATTGTCAGTCCAATGGGTATATTTGACTACAGAGGAGAATTTTCCATTTACTGTCGATGAAGAGGATGAAGAACTATAGGCCATGGAGAATTGCCGATTAGATTTCAGAGGAGCGTTAGGGCTTCACGTTAGGTTTTTCCCCCTTTTGACCGATCAACAGATTAGGGTAATTGGGTGTTAGTTTCTCTCCCTAATGTGCTAAACGCATGTTCCTACATGTCAACTACTTATCACACTTGTCGTCCCATGTCAGAGGCGTTAACGACAGTTTCTCCATATTTACAATTATTTAATGGTAGGGAAATGGAGGAGTTATGGAAGTAAACATTAGGTTATATTAGGACAAAAAAAGTTTTAGGGCAAAGTGGGACATACACGAAAACCTCGGGAGGCATTTGTGCACCTTGTTTCGAACTTTTTCCAAATTACTCCTTTTTCGTTTTAGAAAATTTTTGATACAAAAATAAGATGCTAGCTTAACACTTCTTTTTCTCTCCTAACCATCCATATGTAAGTATTATAGCTACATTTCAAAAAACTAAGCATGATTAAAATGACCAAAAAAAAGACAACATCGCGATTATATTAACAAGCTTGGACTTCCAAAGTAATGATCTCAACACTTTTGGTTATGAGTTGATGCCAATAGTTTGGAAAGATGGTTCACATCAAGTCTGAAGAACATCATCATTTTCCTTATTTTCATCATTTACATCCAAAAGTATTATAGTTATCATCATCATTTTCATCACCCACTATGCTGATTTTGATCTTATCATAGCCCAATCGTTGGGGTAAAAAAAGAAACACCGAAAACCTGTTAATAGCCTTTTTATCTGGATGTGAGAAAAGCAAACATGAAACTTGGTTCTGGTTTTTCAAGCAAAGCAAAAATTATGACAATAGACCACAAAGGAAGAAAAAACAAAAAGGAAGCGATTTGAGATAAATATTGCTAGATGTATGATGTGCCTTCGTTCAATGTATCTGCTCTATAGTCCGCCTCCCTTAAGAAGAGGTTCTTGATTGAGCATAATTTATTGGCTGCATCATGTATCTCCATTCGGTCTTTTGGCAATTCCATGGAACATGATCAGATTTCAATATGCAGTTATGTGCATTCCTCATTTATAACTTTTCATCTGCCTCTAAAAGCAAATGCTGATCTATGACTCTATGACTAAGCTCGAACAAAGATGTTTTCACAAAAGTTATGAAGGAGTATGACCATCCTTAGCAGAACTCACTATTAGTTGGTCTTCTTCCGGTAAACATCTCCAATAAAAGGATTCCATAACTATACATATCTCCCTTAGTCGACACTTGATCACTCACACCATATTCTGCATAAAAATTATTACAAAGTATATATAGAAATTTGGAATTTGTTCATATGAAATCCATGGAATATACTAATGAAAATAAAATGAATAGAGATATTTAATTACTTCTAGCTGAAATTGAATTTTGAACAATGTAGCCTATGGATCTTTATCATTAATATTTGAGCTATTTTGGTATGTGCCAATACTTGTAGCAATTGTAGTGCAAGAAACAATTGAAGTGATCTTCGCAATACCGAAATCACTAATATGGCCTGTCATATCATCTTCAAGAAGTATATTATTGGGCTTAAGATCATTATGAACAATAATTTCATCGCATTGAGTGTGAAGATACTCCAATGCAGAAGCAACGTCAATGGCGATATTCAGTCTCAGTAGAAAAGTAAGCCTTTGGGGTGATTCATCGTCTCTTACTTGTGGATGTAACCATCCATCCAAATTCCCTTTGGGCATCAACTCAAATACAAGAGCCTTAAAATCAACGCCTGATAGTCGAGCTAGGAAGCAGAAAGCACTAAGGCGTTGACACGAGATTTCTATGCGGATTTTTCTCAAGACATGCACATTCCGACACAAAGCTCTTAGAAGCTCCCCTTTGGGGAAGATTGAACACCAACTACATAATGGCTGTTCCATCTTGAGTCGAGGATTCAGCATACAGGCAGTAGCTCCCGACAGTCTTATTGGACTCAGGAAGCCATTAGCTTTATGGAGGTACATAAAATGAGAAATTCTCAGGAATTGATCATTGGAAGATTGTGCGGAGGAGACATTATTCCTCATTTTCTTCCTTCTCGGACAAATAACAAAAGCCCGACAAACTCAGAATGGGAAATTCAATGATTCTTGGAATGAAGTAGTTTGAGCGAAGGTGACTTTCTTTTCTTGCTAGAAGGGATGTGACACATATGGGAGAGGAATGGAGCTTGGAACACCTCCACATAGATTTTTATTTCCTTCAACTGAAATGGTGACATTGGCCTCAACCGAGGGCACTTCTCCTTCAAGTTCATTGAAAGATAAATTCAAATAGATCAAGAAAGGAAGTTCCCCGAGAAACATCGGGATCTTACCTGAAAATTTGTTGTGAGAAAGATCTAAGTATTCTAACCCTCGAAGAGTTTGCTTGATATTTGGAATCTCACCCTTCAAAGACATTACCATGGAATCGAAGATCTCGCATTGTCTGATTACCCAAAGTGCTTGGAAGAATCACTTGATAATACGTTTTCGAGAGACATCTAATTCTTCAAGGTGAATCCATGGCCAACTTCACGTGGCAACGAACCAGTAAAGCGTTGCCATTTAAGTCGTGCGAGGAAAGACCCAAAACATTGTTAGGGATTGAACCATTGAGGTTGTTGTTAGAAAGAGTCAATTCTAGCAGGTTTTGACAGGCTGCTAGACTGGAAGGTATATCTCCCATCAAGTTGTTGCTGCTTAAATCAAGAATGATTAACTTGGTTAAAGTTATCAGTGAGATGGTATTCCTTTCCCGAGGAGAGTTTGTTTCCAAGCAAGCCTAGTTCTTGAATTTTGTAAAGCTCTCCGATGTTAGAAGGAATGCTACCTGTGAGGTGATTCCTAACCAAGTTCAGGTATGTTAGATTTACCAGATTCTTTATTCCCGAAGGAATTGTTCCATGAATCTGGTTGAATCCCATATCTAACCAAGAAAGTTGGGTCGACAAATTAGCTATTGTGCTAACTAAGGGACCTTTGAGAAAATTGTGACTGAATTACATTCTTTGTAACCGGGTACAGTTTGCTAGAATCAATGGCTCAAATCATCTCACTCTGGAAGTACCCAATTGATTCGCGCCATGCTTATGGCTTGAGAAAGGTTTTGCAGACTTCCCAAATTCGGTGGTACTGGTCCAGTGAAACTGTTACTAAGGAGAAAGATATATTCAAGCATGGAAGCGTTAGATAATGAAATGGGAACAAGCCCTGTGAATCGGTTTTCTGCAAGAATTAGTCGCTTGAGATGAGGAAAGGAAACACCCATATCCTGACTAAGACTTCCCTCCAGTTGGTTAGCTCCAAGTCCCAAGTAACGCATGTTTGAAAGATTGTACAGAGAAGAAGGAATCGTACCTGTTAATCTATTTAAATTTAAATACATCCAGTCTATACATGTTCTACCGAGCTCTTCAGGAATGCTTCCTTTCAGGTTGTTGAAGCCCGCTGACAATAGAGTTAGAGATGAAAGGTTCCCAAGTGAAGCTGGGATCTTTCACATGGGTGTTCTAGTAGAACCGAACTATCAATTTTGAGAGAATTGAAGTTCTTCTGGGGATTTGGCCTTCAAACTTGTTGTCGATTAGATTAAGGATCCTAAGCTTCGAGCAATATGTGATATTGGTGGGGACCTTTCCTTCAAATGAATTGTTGCTAAGAACAAGAACTTGTAGGCGGAATAAACCACTGATCTCAGAGGGCACTTTGCCATGAAAGCTGTTGTTTTGGAGGATAATTGTTCTGAGAAAGGTGAGGTTCCCGATGTGGGGGGAGAGTGATCCCACTATCCCATAAGAAAATAGATTTAATCCCGTAACTCTGTGGATCATGGGTGATTCAGCCTTGAAAGCTTAATCAACGCAAGTCGATCTGTTTTATTTTGCATGCACTACTATGCATGATGGGACACCATAGATGGATGCACAGCAAGGGCTGTGCATAGCAAAAAGGAAGAGACAAAGGCCTTCATTCTCCACTGGATTTTAATTTCAAGCCTCTATGGTTCAACAAACATAGATTATTAGAAGTATGAAATAAACTTGACGTACATTCAAATTATTTATACAGAAAGTGATTAGATAGAAAGTGATTAATAAGTTGAATTACTTGACTTTGTAATACAATAGCACATGGACCGTGTAGACTGGTTCCGACTTACGATAATGGGGTTCTAAAGACTTTGGCTGGCTCTTCATAATTAATGTGGGATTCACTTCCTTATGCCCAAGTCTCCCTACTTTCTTTTGCGTGAGGCATGGGCCTGCAGTGTGTGGACTCAACCAGTGTGGCTCTTCTCTTCATATAACATGCAGCCCAGAAGTTCTGAACCAGTTAATTTCCTGCTCACATGTTGTTCAAGAGATCCATCTTCTTTGTCATTTATCCAATCTCATAGAATCTTCACTTAATCTTTATATGCCAGTAAATGATTTAACATCGAGAAACTAAGTCTGACCTTTCCATCTTTGAGTGTGAAAGTAAACATTACGCTTAAGTTCTAGTTTAGGAAGGGATCGGAACTTTGCTGGCAATAGACCAAAGAAATATAAAAACACAAAGAATAAAGGGATGTGATAACTAGAAATACACATTTTGTTCATCTTCATGACCTTTTTTGTTAAAAAAGAACAGGCAAGTATGATAGGCAACAAAAATAAAAAAAGAAAAAACACATTTTATTTGAAAACCTAACTAAGAAAAAAAACCCCATTGATAGATGAGGAAAAATCTACTATCTCAAATATATATAGGAATATGATTGGAGTATTGCAGCTATTAGGAAAAAATGCATAAAACCTCAAATGCCCTCCAATACATGTGAATCCATCAAACCCTACTTGATATTGCGGCTGCAGGAATCACCAAAACCAAAAAGGCTACAATACCTTTCAATTCCTCAACCCTAAAATACATCATATATTTATAAATATCCCAAGACTGATTAGTCTCATATCCCCATAAAATCAATAAAATAAATAGTAGGTTATGGCCTTTTACTAAAATCCTAAAAAAATCATGATATCACCTTTATCATAACTCCATTCTATCTTTTGGTGAGTGCCGATTTGCAAAACTGCAATGATGCATTCCCTCATTTTACACTCTTTCATCTGCACTCTAAAAGCAAAGCAAGGTTGATCTATGATCTCCCACAGGCAAAGACGTTTTCACAGAGACATTTTTATAGTTCACCTTCTTCCAGTAAACATCTCCAATAACAGGATTCCATAATCATTAGCAACTCCATCTCCCCTCCCTGGACACCTTACCACCCCACAACAATTCTTGAACATAACATTTTTGTGTTGGGCACTTCATATTTGGGTGTATTATTTCTTTTTTGAATCGATTTGGATGACAACTTATTTCTTGATAAAAGCTATATAAATATTTTTAAAGGGGTTTCTTTTATGCTTAGTTACATTATAATATTTATTTCTCCATTATAATAATTTATTATATTTGGTGAACAATGTCTGTATGCTAATTTTCTACAATATTTGTTGAACCAATATGTATTTTATGAATTTTGAGTCCACTTTCAATCTGCCTCACTGTGTTCCAGACCGAGGTCTCCAGAGTTCTAGCAATGGATAAAAATAAATAAAAACTTTTAAATCTAGTTCTTTGTCTAGGGTTTTCTGTAGAAGTCCTAACCCACCATTACAAGTGTTTATGTTTGGGTTATGAACCATTTTGGAGTTATTTTGGGTGGATTCTATGGTGGTTTTTGAGGTAGGATGGAATCAAGGAGGTTTATTGAAGAAAAGTGAGTGAGAGATGGCAAAATGCAGGCATTCACATCTAAAACCACAATTTGGTACCGATGGCAAGGGTGTGTCGATACTTAGAATTAACGAGAACAAAGTGGTGTGCAAGCAAGTGACAATGGTACCATTCTAAAGGGCTGGTAAGCGGTACCAATCCAAAGTGGTACCTGATGAATACATTGAGCAATAATTATAGTAGAATTTAGCACATCCGAGTCACAATTTACCCACATTCGGCATAAGGATAGGTACTTTTAATTTCTTGTGTGTTTTTAGACTTGTGCAGGTTTTTCAGGTCTAGAACATAAATGTACAAGGATTTATGTCCGGGAAGCCAATATGAAGCACTGAGGATGTGGGCGAACAATTGATGAAGTCTCGGGAACTCCTGTGATACTAGAAAAGCACCCGGGGAATCAGTATGCTAGGTACATCATTTATGTGTACCGGTACACCTTCTTCAAAGTAGCGCGATGGGCAAAGTGTACCGAATGCGTTTAAAGTGTGTGCCGGTGCACTGAGTCAAAATGGCGTTGAAAAGTGTACCAGTGCCTATTAAATTATCGCAAATTTTGCATCTATGAAATCTTGAGATGAGGCGGCGTGATCCTGTGCAGGGGCATGCTTGTCAAATCATCATGAGTACGGATGAGAGGGGAAAGGAGTATAAAGCAGAAAGAGGGAGGGAGGCAGCTTTTTGACTCTAGGGTGTAATTTACATAGGGAAAAGGGTTTTCTCTCCATTTGAGTTGATTTGTAGATCGGATTGAAGATTTCTACTTTTGGAAGTTTTGGATTCAATGTTTTGTGTGTCCTTTCTGTGAAACAATTTAAACTCAATCATAGTATTTCATATCTTTCTGTTCTCCCAGGTTTTACAAGTACATTTTGATTTCTTCAAAGTATTGTTTATGAGTTAAACTCCCTTTTAGTATAATTGTTCTTATAAAGTTTCTGCTTGAGTTCTAAACCCTTGCGCTGCAGGAATCTGGAAACTCCGCGGGATCAAGGCATAGTCCTCCATTCTCCTTTTGAGACTTTTGTGGATTGACTGGTGTTCCAATCCGCTTTTACCATTTTGTCCGTCGCCAGTTGGGCATATTCTTGACAGCGTGTGAAACAAGATATCCTTGGTACACGTTGTGCGATCATAATGCAGCTGGGGTTCGTGTGTGGAACCAGATGGCAGTATCCGTCCCCATTCGCATATTTTCTAAGAGCATTTAAAGATAAATTCTCCATCAAAGACTATTTATCAATGGAGACCTGAATGAGTTTGTAAAATGTCAGAGGTGGGGACTCATGATGGAAGAGTGAACAAACCTGAAATCGTGTTTAAGTATTTTTGTTTCAAAACATTCAAACCCCGATAAAACCATTCGATCAAACCACTTGAAACTTCACAATTCTCTTTTGAATCACACCTTTTGGCGAGGCAAGCTCTTACTAGTCGCAAACTCTAGAAGATACTCACCTATTAAGATGACACCATTAGTTCTGATATTACAATATCTTCCAGACAGTATTTATAATTCCTCGCAGAATAGAGTCGGCACACAAATAAGAATGAAGCATTTTTTTTGGCGCCGTTGCGGTGGCGACCAGCAGTTGACCAGAGCTAGAGGTGGTTGCAGTGCATTACCAAATCTAGTACGATTCTCAGTGCATTTTTTACCTTCGCTTGTTCTTAGTGAGAAATCTAAGTGGGTATTTCTTGGACGGAGATAGTGTAGTGCATGTCAGTTTGGGCTCACAACGAGCAGCGCCGTCTAGTAAGAATAATGCCTCCTGAGTTAGGAAATCATGTGGTCGATTGTCTCAGAGATAACATTATACCAGATGGATCACCACTGATGTCCGGCAACCTCACGTTTAACTTGAACATACTTTCGAAAGTTCTGTTCACCGCCAAGGACTTCGTGAACCTCCACAACATGGAGTAGAAGCTACACTCCCATTGGCACTGGTGTAGGAGGGAATGTTAACTTCAACAAAATCAATATAGAGTCCCCACTGCTCACTTTGCACAATGTGGAAAAGGCATGAGAATCCTACAACCTTAAAGGGCTGACAATTCTTTGCATTCTTCTGAAGAGCCACTCAGACTCTAATGAAGTCGGGAATGATCCGTCTCTGCATAATATATCAAGGGTTTGAAATCAAGACCATATTGGATATAGAGATTTTGAAGATGTTTGCGATTACATTTCTCTCTCTTTGGCTCACCCTCCATAATCTGTTTAGAGTTTTTTATTTCCTTTTGCTTTGAGAGAAGGCTAAGAATTGGTTTCATTCCTGGCACCTAATTCGATCTTTACATGGGAAAATATATGCGAAATAGGTTCCTCAACAAATTTTTCCGCCTCTGCATTACTAATGCTCTCATGCGACAATTCGAACTTTACAGCACAGTGAACCATTTCTTTAGCGGTATGGGAAGATGAAGTCTCTCCTTCTTCGCCCTCACCATAGGTTGGATGTGGGACAATAATGGCATACTTTCATCAAGGATTATCTTTGAATAATAAACATTTATCAGATGATGTGTGCGGCGAATTCTATGAAAAGAGTGCTAGGAAGCAATCCGACTCTTTGACACTATAGCGAGAAGAATGCTCGAACTTGGAGACTAACACCTCCATAGACCTTTGCTAAAGGGCATAGCACATCGCGAGACGGAATCCATCATAAGAAAATGATGAGTTGCAAGCAAAAAATGATAATTTAACAAAAGTGGAGGCCATAGAGATGAAAAAGGTGCGTAGGGGTAACTAGCGTACCTCGAAATACCCTCTAGAAACCTTACTTCGGACCCATAGTGGAGGAGCCATGCATTATATCACGATGATCCTCGCACTCAACCATCAAGTGCCAAACCTTCCTCAAGTAAAAAGGCGCAATTCAAATAAACTGAGCCAATGCCTAATTACCAAAGGAAACCTTTCAACTCTCCATATTCTGAAACATATAATTCTGGATGGGGTAAGCACCCCAATTTTAGTTGGAGGAATGAAGGAGGGCCAAATAACTTGCCAAACAACCAAGGTCCTCATTACCAAAACCATGGCTTTACAAATCCCATTCCACCATTTCAGAATCAAGGCCCTCAAGGGTTCCCTGTGAACCCTAATCAAGGTTTCCAGCCATCGAGTCAAGGGACTCCATCACCACAACCATATCAACCGCATAAGAAGAAGAAGTACAGGAGGATCTTAGATTCTGGTTGTACAAACCCAATCCACAAACCACAGAATTCCGAACTGCTCTGAATGATGTGAGATCCCAGATAACCAAGTTAACCTCATCTATAGGTAACCTTCAACAAGAAAAAGGGAAACTCCCATCTCAGCCTATTCAAAATCCTGAGTCAAATAAATATGGCGTGTCCAAATCCAAGTGAGGATACTTTTGCACATTGTAAGGCTGTCACTACTCTTCGAAGTGGGAAGGTAGTTGACAAAACCATTCCAACCAAAGAACCATCACAAGAATCTCAAAGTGAATTGGTTAGAGAGGGTGAGGTGTCAGACAAACCTTATGTCCCTAGGACAAATGTTAATGATGGTGAACCAAAGGAAGATAAGGCTGCCCAAATCCTCTGACTCCATACCCTCATAAGTTTGAGAGCACCAAAGAAAGTGAATAACCATCTTGAATTTATGAGTTGTTCAAGCAAGTGAAACTGAACATTCCCTTGTTAGATGCCATTAAGCAAATCCCATCATATGTCACTAAATTTCTAAAGGATTTGTGCATGGTAAGAAAATTAGGTGTCAACAAGGGAGGCCTTCATGGTAGAGCAATCTACCTCCACTAATTCGAAACAACTTGCCTCAAATACAAAGACCCAGGAAGCCCTACTATTTCTATAGTAGTAGGGAATTCAAAGTTAGGACACACTTTAGTGGACTTGAGACGAGTGTTAATCTGTGCCTTATTCGGTATATGTGGACCTGAGGGTTTAGGAGAATTAGAGGCAACCAATATCACCCTCCAATTAGGCGACCGTGGTAATAAAATTCCTAGAGGGATAGTAAAGGATGTATTGGTACAAATTGGATGGTTCTATTTCTAGTGGATTTTTATTGTGCTTGACACTCAGCCTGTAGTAAACCAAGGAACTCAGTTTCCAGTGATTCTTGGTAGACCATTCTTGGCAACTGCTAATGCCATTATACATTGTAGGGGAGGCCTAATGACACTATCATTTGGCAACATGACTGTTAATTTGAACATCTTCAATGTTATAAAGGGAATGGGGGATGAAGAAGATGTGTGTGAAGTCAACATGGTTGATTCTATGAGTCGCGAAACATGGTCGTAACCATGATGACCCTCTTAAAGGCATGTTTAGTCGGCCCGAGTTGGGATGAGGAGGTGACCCATTTGAGTCGAGTTTCTACACTCTGTGGTGAGCATGCTGAGGTATTGGAAGTTGTGGGTGGAGCACCTAAATTTGAACCATTGCCACGAATGAGGGAGGAAGGCATTACCCTGCGAGGAAAAGCCACCTAAACGAGCTAAAACCCTTTACCCACACACCTCAAATATGCATACAGGGGATGAAGAGACTTTTCAATAATTATATCTGCCTCCTTGGAATTGAATCGAAGAAAATCAACTTTTAGGAGATATTAAAGGTCTCCATAGCAGGCTCGACTGGTGTGGACAATTGCGGATATTAGGGAATCGGTCCTTTGATGCGCACACATAGGAATTTCATAGAAGAGAGGATGTTAAACCTTCTAGGCAACCCGCGAGCATTGAACCCGATAATGAAAGAAGTGGTAAAGAAGGAAGTTTTAAAACTCTTGGATGTGAGGGTCATTTATCCTGTGCGGATAGCAAAGTGGGTTCCAGCCCGACACGAGGTAGTTCTAAGAAATCTACAGAGTCACTTGTGTCGCCAATGAAAATAATGAGCTCATCCCACTACTTGTGTCACTTGAGGTTGGAGGGTGGTGCATGGTCTGAGAAGCTGAATGCTGGTACTGGAAAGACCACTTTCCCCTTCCATTTGTTGATCAAATGTTAAGAGAGTGGCGGGGCATGAATTTTATTGTTTTTTCTTGATGAATTTTCAGGGGTACAATCAAATTGAGATAGCTTTGGAAAGATCAAGAAAAAAAGCTACATTCACTTGTCCCTTTTAGTACCTTTGCCTTTAAGGAAGATGCCCGCTGGACTATACCAATGCACTAAGATTTCAGCTGATTGCATGATGGGAATCTTTAGTGACATGATAGAAATCATATTGGAAATTTTCATGGATGATTTCTCAGTTTTTGGTGACTCATTTGAGATCTGTTTGGAGAATTTACGTAAGGTTTTGGAAAGGTGTCAAGAGAAAAATCTTGTGTTAAATTGGGAAAAATGTCATTTCATGGTAACACAAGGGATTGTCTTAGGCCATATAGTATCAAAAATGGTGAAGTTGATAAAGGCCAAAGTTGAGTAATTTCAACCTACCCACTCCTAAGTGTGTTAGAGACATAAAGGTCATTCTTAAGGTCACTTGTGGTTTCTCTGAAAGATTTATAAAGATTTTAGTGTTATCGCTAAGTCCCTTGGCACTCTGCTGCCGAAAAGATGTCCCTTTCACATGGTGCTGGGCTTGTGACATTGCTTTACTAAGCTTCAAAAACATGTTAGTGTCACCTCCCATTATCACGGTCGCCTAATTGGGACCTTCCATTCGAGATCATGTGTGACGCTAGTGATTATGCTATAGGGGTTGTGCTAGGACAAAGGGAAGACAAAAAGGCTTTTGTAATTTATTACGCCAGCAAGACACTAGATTCCACCCAGGCCAACTACACGACCACAGAAAAAGAGTTTCTAGCTGTCGTCTTTGCCCTAGAAAAATTTAGGTCGTACATTGTAGGCTCTCCTGTAACCATTTTCACAGATCACGCAGCCCTGAAGTACCTGCTCTCTAAGCAGGATACAAAGCCTCGGTTAACTAGGTGGATCCTCCTATGCTAAGAATTCAATTTGACCATCAAAGATAAAAAGGGGGTTGAGAATGTGGTCGCTGACCATTTATCTCGATTATTTCCAGAATCTAACTCTCATGGCATACCCATAGGCGATAGTTTTCCTGATGAGCAACTCTTTGCTCTTGTTCATTGCCAATGGTATGCTGACATTGTGAACTACCTAGTCATAGGTCAAATTCCAACACAATGGACATCCCAACAAAAAAAGAAATTTTTGACAGATATTAAAATTATTTTGATGATCCATATCTATTTAAAAATGCGCGGATCAAATAATGAGAAGATGTGTATTACCCCTAATGATGGCGGCCCAAGATCCACAGCCTTTTACCATTCGAGAAGCGTGTGAGGCATTTTCTCTGCCGCGAAGCTGCAGGATAAGATTTACACGAAGCCGAGGTTTCATGGCCCTCCTTATTTAAAGATTGTTTTGATTTCTGCAAAACTTGTGCTCAATGCCAGCAACTAGGAGGGGTCACAAAACGAAACATGATGCCTCTTACCCCAATTTTAATTATTGAAATCTTTGATTGTTGGGGCATAGACTTCATGGAGACCACACTTATCGTGTGGAGTATCTTTACATTCTATTATCATTGATTATGTGTCTAAGTGGGTTGAGGCGATTCAAACGAGAACCAATGACCACAAGGTTGTTTTGGGAATTTATAAAGGAACACATTTTTCGTTTTGGAGCATGGCCTCGTGCAATTATTAGTGATGGCCGGACTCCACTTTTACACTGTCGATCTTTTGAAAATCTGTTAAAAAATATAGGGAGTCACCCGCAAAGTGTCAGCGACTGCCACCCATGAGACCCGATGGTCAGGAAACCGAATTGGCTAATAGGGAGATAAAACATATTTTGGAAAAAACGGTTGCCCCGAATCGCAAAGATTGGTCACTCCGTCTTACCGATGCTCTTTGGGCTTACCGCACCGCCTTTAAAACTGTTCTTGGCATGTCTCCCTATAGGCTCGTTTGGAAAGGCTTGCCATTTGCAGTTGAAATGGAACAGAGGCTTCTTGGGCTATTAGAACTTTAATTACAGTTTAACTCAAAGCGGGTAAAGCGGTAGTCTTGCGGCTAAATGAACTTGAAGCTAACGGAGAGAGTCGTGTAAAGCTCCTAATTTACAAGCGAAGCTCAAAGTTGTTCCATGACAAATCTATTGCTAGGAAAACTTTGAACCTAAACCGAGAAAGTCTTCAGCATCTGATCCAGCTTGCATCTATTTCCGGGCAAGCTCCGCTCTCGTTGGACTGGCCCATTCATCATTAAGGCAGTTTATCCATACGGAATTGTGGGAGGTGAAAATCCGGATCTTGGAAAATCCTTGAGGTGAATGGCCAATGCCTCGAACCATTCCTTGAGCATTTCTCTCCCTCGAAACATCACGAGGATTTGGTAGACCAGCTCTGGGGGCTATCCTTCAAGTAACCTCGTTCTCAGCTTGTTGTATATAGTTTGATTTTGTTTATTTTGTTCTTGCTTTCTATTTTTATTGTTTTTACTTCATTTGCTTTTAAATAAAAAAAAAAAAAACAACAACAGGGGTCCTCGTTTCTCTGTTACCTCCCATTCTGTTGTGGGGGTACCCTTAGTTTCTATGCATTGAGGACAATGCTTGTTTCTGTTGTGGGGGTAGGTGTACACTAGTTGAACGTAACTATGCACTCGTTATATGTTCAGTGGGTCAAATTTTTCAAAATATGCCTCTTTTGAGTATTATGTTTTACCCGCAATGTACATACCCGCATGATTTCATACACTCTCCACATCATCTTATTGCATGTACATCTTAACGAGCATACACAACAAGCTTTGTGTTCTTCTGTGGATTATCCCCTTTTGCATTCTACCTTACTGCTCACACAAACCACAGACTTATGGTCAAATTTTCTCCGATTCTGCTGCTTTTGTTCCCAATTGGGCATCAATTTCTTGCTTCCATTTGTGCATCAATTTAGCTGGTCATGTTAACTTCATGCATCATCGTCTTTATGGAGCATCTTGCATAATTGGAAAATGATTAGAGGCCATTATTTCTCTATACATCTGCAAACCCGTATTGTCTCACCCCTTGCACCCATTTTGAGCTTAAAGTTGCCAAGTCAGTTCGAACCCTAGGAACCCTGATCAGTGGAATAGCGGTGGACCCTATGGAAAGATTGCGGGTATCCCAAGAAGGAATTCCAGTGACCCGATTCTCTGAATACCGATCGGTTCAGTAATCGAGAAAAGAAAAGGTGAACATCTGATGAAACACAGGATGAAAAGAAATGATTGAAAGACCAAATTGTGCATCGACACCACTGTTCCAAAGTGAGAAAAATATATATATATATATATATATATAAATCAAATCAGTTTGGAAAAAGTGTCTGCATTACACTTTCTAAGTATCACCGGTACAACTGCTCGAAGCTTGAGCGGTGGCCAAAGTGTGCAAATTTAACTTAAGTGTGTACCGGTACAACTTACTCAAAAGTGGACAGTAGCCAATGTGTACCGGTACACCACTTATGTGTACCGGTACACCCGGTCGGAATTTGGGCAAATGGGGTTTTTAATCCAAATATTTGGCGCCTTTTGACATTCCAACTACTTCTCCACACTTCATAGGCCAAGCCCTAGCCATTTGCTCTCTCACACAAGCATCTTCAAGCTCGGTTGCTCTGCCAGGGTTTTCATCGTCTAGTTCCGGATTGCTTGTTCTGCAGTTATTATACGGAAGTGGTAAGCCCCTACAAATCCTTACTAGCATTGTTGGTCTCCTTTTGGTTATACATGGATTTGTTTTGTTGGATTGGGGTGGTATTTTTCTGTGCTTGGTGGTTGGGAGTTTCAGCTGCTGGTATGGGTAGGAAGGTGTTGTCTGATATAGACGGGGTCGGCCTGATACTGTTCGAGACAGGTTTTTGGGACTTGATGATATATATCTGGGCCATCACGAGAACATTATTTATATCCCTTGCCATCTCATAAAGTGCGATCCTAAGAATGTCGGGAAGAGGAAGGCATCTAGTTCCTCTATGGGACAAGCTGTGAAGAAGAGAAAATATGATGCTTCCCAACCAGTGAAAAAGGGGAAGGGAAAACAAACTACATCCTCTTCGGAAAGCGAGGAATTGTTTAAAAGTGAGGATGATGAAATAGAGGCGACGTTTGCCGAGGACTCTGAGTCAGAGCACGAAAAATGGACCCGTTCAATCGCAAGAAGGGGTTTTCACTGCGAGAGGGGCGTAAAAATAGAGACATTTTTGTATTCTCACCCCATCGGAGGGGATTATTCAAAAACAGAACAGCCAAGGTTCGTGTCTTCAGATTCACGGATACATGCACTACCGGTGGTTGGGAGTTTTTATACTAATCTGAGAAGGAGAATCGGCCAGATCGAGACCGTACTAGAACTTGATTATGGGTAAAGCGACCGGGTCACCCTTGATTGATGGCGCATTCCTTACAGTATGTCGCCCTGATGCCTCGAGACCCGACCATATTAAGCGGGCTCTCATTGATTTTGATGCACGGTTGTTCGCGAGCTATGTGCACTCGCGGCGATCGTAAGTGAATTTATAAAGAAGAATTTGTGCACAGGAGGCTCAAACGGTACCTAATGAACAAGATCATTCATGAGAGCAAAATTAGGCAGAGAAGGGTGTATGATGAGAGACTTCCTCTGATTTTTTCACATAGAAAGTAGACATATCCCTTTCCATCGCTGTGAGCCAATCTGGTGGAGGAAGCGGGAATGAGACGATTAAAAAGAAAAAGGTGTTACCTAGGGTGAGGGCCAATCAAAAATAAAGCGAGGCCAAGAGCGAAGCGGCATCCATTAGACTGAGGTCCTCTCGACCTTGATTGCCTCCTCCCGGGATCACTTCATCCATAGCCCCAGCACCATTGAGCACATCGCCATTGAAGAGGATGGAGCGGCGGATAAAGGGATGGTTCAAGTGCATTATGGGGAAGCAAAAGCAGCTAGATCGATGTCTCTCGAGGCTTGAGGGTCATATTTTTCAGGGAGAGCCGGCAATGGCGGATGCTACTTCTCCAGATCTGGAGGGAGATTCAGAAGAATTAGATGGCCCATTAGATGAGGGCAGCATTCTCTTCTGCGGAGGACAGGAGATGACGTTGCATAGCTATCTTTAGAGCTAGACTAGAAATTGGTGTTGGCAATCGGGTAGTAGACCTCGACCATGTTAATACCAACACCCATTTGATCATTGACCCGTTTGTTCGACCCATGGTCGATTCCTGAGCACCGGAGCCTGCTGATTTCAGATTATGTTTGTTGTTTCTTCTGACACTATGCATAGTGGTTATGTGTTCCATGTTAAATGATTGCTTCCCTTATATCGATTGCCACAGTTCAATGTTTGCATGACTACTTACGTTTCTTCAATTCCATAGTCCTTGTTTGAATAACTGATTTTGTGTTAGCCTGTTATAATGTTCATTGTGTAAGACTGTGGTTGGTTTAAATGAGTCATACTGGTGCATACTAATGTGGGTGAAGTATTTTATTCCATATTTACTATTTTGAGATTCTTGCAAAGCTTAACTGTACCGAGCACCTTGTTGAAATTCATACCTAATGGGTAGTACTGATCTAAATCTTGCTAGGGACTAACAAGATCTGTGAGTTGAGGGTGTGATGAATACACATTTGAAGCGATAATTATAAGTAGAATTTAGCACATCAAATCTGAATTTAGCCACATTAGGCATGGATAGGTACTTGCAGGATTGTGTGTTTTTAGACTTGTGCAGGTCTTTCAGGTCTAGAACATAAGTGTACAAGGATTTATGTCCGGGAAGCCAATATGAAGCATTGAGGATGTGGGCGAACAATTGATGAAGTCTCGGGAACTCAGTGTTAATGCTAGAAAAGCACTGAGAGAGGGAATCAGGGTATGTAGGTACATCATTTATGTGTACCGGTACACCTTGTGAAAAAAGTGGCAGTGGGCAAAGTGTACCGGTACACCCAAAATGTGTACCGGTACACGATCGAAAATGGGCGTAACAAAGTGTCTTAGGTACACCATTAAAGTTATCTTAGAGTACACATGTATAAGTCTTGAGAATGGAGAAGCCCCGACGTGATCCTAACGAGGGGGCATACTTGTCAATCATCCTTGACACGAGATGAGAGGGGAAGGAGTATAAAGCAAGAGAAAAGAAAGGAGGAGGCAGCTTTTTTGACTCTAGGGTTAGGTTTGCATAGGAAAGGGTTTCTCTCGTTTTGAGGTTGAGGATTTGTAGATCTAGATTGAAGATTTCTACTTTTTTGGAAGTTTTGGATTCAAGTATTTGTAATCTTTTAGCAGAAACAATTCTTTCGCTTTCAATCATAGTATTTCATATCTTTTATTCTCAGGTTTTACAAGTACATTCTGATTTCTTCAAAGTATTGTTTTTATGATTAAACTCCCTTTAATTATAATTGTTCTTATAAGTTTCATGGAGTTAAGCCGCTACTATATTGGGAATCTACAGGAAACTCACCGGATCAAGGCATAGTCCTCGATTCCTCTTTTGAGGAACTTTAATGGATTGTGTGATGTTAATCACTTGTGCACACATTTTTTAAATCCTTAGTTGGGCATATTCTTGACAACGTGTGAACAAGATATCCTTGTTACGTTGTGTGATCATAATGCAAAGCTAGGGGTTCGATGGCAGGAGACAAGTGCAAGTATCATTGATCACCCTTATTTCTAAAGAGCATTTAAAAGATAAATTCTTCATCAAGACTAATTTATCAATGGTTCCTAGATGAGTTTGTAAAATAAAGAGGTGGGACTTACATGATCGAGGAAGTGAGTGAAACCTAAAAATCCCGACAATTGTCTTTTCTACGTTTTAAAACATTCAAACGATAAACCATTCAATCAAACAACCACTTGACTTCACAATTCTCTTTGAATCCACACCTTTTGTGGAGAATAGCTCTTACTAGTCAACAAATACAGACCACTCCCTATGGAGATGACCTGTGGATTCCCACAGTATTACAATGCTAGACAACTGTAATTCCTACGCTTGGGAATAGAATTCGGCACACGAATAAGGACGAAGCAGTACCGGTACCGATGCTTCTAGCAGCCCTAATTTTTTGTGCCCTTACATTGTTAGGCCCTAAATTTGTATACTAATAGTATAGGAACCCTAATAAAGGACTAATGGGGGTTTAGATAAGAGTGAAACTAAGTGAAAAACGCATTGTCGCTTCGCCTCAACAAGTTTGATGTTGGCGAACTTAATGCCATATGATAAGACGAATAAGTATGATATGTGTAAGTATATCTATTAATGATATGTTCAAAACATGAATAAGCATGTGTATAATGTTTATAAGAGACTATTTAATAGAGAATATCTCATAAGTATACATGATATCAGTGTTATTCATGTATATGAGATATCTTTTCTAATACCTGAAAGATTGTTAAGAAAACATAATAAAACTAATTGTTTGCTTATGACCGGGTAGATGGATAGATAGGCATGCCTATAGGGGTACAGTTGCTGCAACATACAGTTCATAGATATCAAGGCCCCGTTTGGGTCGATGACATAGATCCCATTTGGATCATTATAGTGGCCCCGTTTGAGTCATATAGATAGAGATCATTGTCTCGTACAGTGATAGTACCTTCGGGTACATACAGTTCTTTCCCGTATCCACTTCTAAAGTATTTGTAGGCATGAAACAGAAAAGAAAATGACAAGTATATACAAATAAGATGTATATAATATATGATATGATGTAAGAGCATATAACTGCTATGTTGATAATTATCTGATTCTGAAACGAGAAGTAAAGTGTGAATGACACGAAAAGTATATGAAATATGATAAGAATGAAACATGTTATGAAAAAGTAGATATGAGAAATAGATAAAATTATCATTAAATGTTATATTTGTCATAGTATATCAAATGTGTCTAAAATTAAGGATGATCATATTAGGGGTTGTCCACAATTATTATTCCCCACTAAGTTATAAGCTCGGCACGAGTGTTTCATCGGTAGATGCGGAGAAGCGAGAAAGCAGAAGTCCAGAGACACTCCATCAACAACCAGAGCCCGACACACTGTGGGTGCCATTTGGAGAACCATTTGTTCTATTGTATGTGCCTTTTTTGTTTCTTTTGTAGCTTAATGTAAATATTGTAAATGTTGAACACTTCCATATATGGAGCTTGTATATATTTTGTAATCCGTGCCTCACGGGATGTAAGTACAGTTAAGTGTTTAGCATTATATGATCAACTCAGCTTGAGTTATAGACAAAAAAAAAATGACACCTCGCTTGGCCAATAAAGTGCGGGGTTGGGGCTTCATGAGTGCCCTGAGAGGAGGATATCTTTGAAGCCAGTTAACGCGAAGCGGTATTCTTAATATAAAATATGATTTTACATAGATGATAATCCATTGAATGTGGCAAGGGAAGGCAAAACCCTAGTCTTCGTTAATTGAACTAATAACTCATTTAGGATCAAGTGCGATTCTATTGCGAAGTGATTCTTAAGTTTGAGATCAGATAATACTCTAGGCTGGAGTTCAGTTATTCAACACACTTAGATGAAGCGACCTTGATAGCCACTATATTGTATGGCTAAACGGCGTATGCTTGCAATGATGCGGAACTACATTTTATATTTGTTTTTCATAACCTCCCCATCGAAGCCGTCAGGGTTTGACTTGCACCATTCTGCATTTATATTGCTTTCTGATGCCAATGTCTTTTGAAACTTGAAGAATCTTGAGACAACTTCTCGGAGAGTTGAATATTTCAGCCAGCGATAAGAAGGACCATGAAGTCACATTGACGTGTCCTTGTCAAATCAAAAGAGCATTTCTACGATCACCTGAAGCACTTCTGAGAAACCTTTGAGCTCCGTGCACGTACAACATGGCTCCCGATCCCTTAAAATGTGTGTTGAATCGGTTGAGAAATTTTTTAGGCTTATGTGGTGATGTAGAGAGGGGATAGAGGCCAATCATGTCGACTTAGAGCTAGCCAAGGAATCCTCAAAGAAGCCTACCCTACGAGAAAAGTGGTGCGGCCGGTGTTTGTATTGGTGGCTCTCGGCAGTTCATATCCATTTAAAATAGATTAAAGTAGTTTCACCACTTTAAAGGAGAGAAAGCGGCAAGTGGAATAAAGAATGCGACCAGGCTTTCGTGGCAATCAAACAGTATCTCATCGAGGCGCCAATTCTAGCTAGCCCTGAAGCAGGTGATACACTCTATCTTTATCTAGCAGTTTCAGATGTCTCAATAAGTGCAGCTTTGTTGAAGATGGCGGGGGGAAGCCAAAGACCGGTATTCTTCATAAAAGCAAATCCACATATAGGATGGGGCTTCGATATACAGTCTCAGCGAAACGCGTTGGCTCCAGTTTGGTACATTAAAAAACTCATGCCCTTTGAAGCACTCCCACATCATCGTCTTGACCAATCTTCCTTTACGGCTTCCTTACATAAACTCGAATTGTTAGGAAGGATGGTTCGGTGGGCTATTAAGCTAAGCGAGTTTGGTATCTAGTATAAATCCCACTTGGCAATAAAAGGACAGATATTGGCTGACTTTTTAGTAGAGCTCCTTTAACAAGACACGGACCCAGAAATGCAATAGAGATAGTGGATCCTTAATGTGGATGGTGCTTCTCGGCAAACGGGAGTCGGTATTGGCTTGCAACTTAAAGCCCCAATCGGAGAAAGAATAGAGCATGCTATACGATTAGACTTCCCATGATCGATAATGTGGTAGAATGGCAAACGATCTGGCCGGTATAGATCTACTTGTCTACGTATCCTCAGAAAGATCATCATCCAAGTGACTCCCGACTCTTTGATGGGACGGGGTAAATGGGGAATACGAAACGCGGGACTAGCGCATGAACAAGTATGTATGCTTGGTTAAGCTGCGACTAGAGAGCTTTGTGGCTTAGAAGATTGAGCATATCTCAAGGGGTTCAAATGAAAAGACGGATGCCTTAGCAACAGTGACCACATCCCTACAAACCAAAGAAATAGTGCTCTTCCACATGCATTACCAATGGAATCATCAATTGCTATGGCTGAGTACAGCGAGATGAAGAAGCAAACCCCTCTTGAATGACTGATGAGTCTAAAACTCATCTATTTTTAATCCATTTTTCTGACATGTTTTTAACAGTTTCAGATATATTTTTATGCCAAATTATGGAATATTCACCAACTTTGTGTTTAACAGGTGTAAATTGAAAAATGAGAGAATTCCAGCAGAAAAGAAGCAAAAAGGTGAAAATTGCGGCAGTTTTTGTCACGACAGAATTTAAATCAAATCAAAAGAACTATGTGTGACTGATAGTTATATGTGCAAGCCAGTCAGGCTAAACATCGGTAGAAATAGAATCTTTGTTGTGACAAGGGATCTATGTCCGCGACATTGCTAAAGAAGAATGAAAATAAGGCGTAGCGACAATCATAACTGTCGCGACAAGGATCAGGCAAATAGCAAAGGAACTTTGTCGTGATAATCCTTCCTCTGTCGCAACATAAAAGGCTAAAAACCCAACAGATGAACTGCAGTAGCGATGAAACGATTCTGTCATGGCTTGAAATAAGCGAAATCTGACCTGAAGTCAAAAATTTGAAACAAGTGTTTTTATGTTGCGACAAAGTTTTGACATGAAGCTGGCTTCGAGGAAGAATTTACATTTGTGACAAGAAAATCCTGTTGTGACATAGCTTTCAGAGTTCATAAGAAGGGGCAACAGAATCTTTGTCGCGACAAAGATTAATTCTATCGTGACAAGAAGTTGAAGAGTAACACAAGAGGAATAGCGACAAAGAAATTCATGTTGCGACATAGTCAACAATTGAAGGCAAAATCTCTGACGCATCAAAGAAGTTTTTTTCGCGACAATAAAAGCTATGGAATAATAAAATTCTCCTTTGACGGAAGAAAATCTTTATCGACAAAAATTTAATATGAAGCGAGATAGGCCAAGTCAAGTTTATCATGACAACGAGATTTCTATGTAACCATGAAATAAGCGACGAGGACAAGGACGAGGAAAAAGAAAAGTCAATTGCGACAAAAGAAAGTGCATCAGCGACAAATGAGTTCAATCGGATATTGACTTTGTTGTGGATGCAATATCCCCACCATCATTTCGATTATCACTTACCATCATTGGTCCCTCTCCTCTTGAGCCATCACCAACCTATGGTAAATTACCGGTAAAACTTGGTCTGCTACTATATTTCAACACTGAATCAAAGAAGGTCGAATGTATTGGGTTGAAATGAGTCCCTCGTGTCTTGACTAAAACTTTCCTTATGAACTTTTCGAGATAAAACAGCTCAACATTAACACAGCTAGAACATGTCGCGACAATTCATGGATCGGGATTTCCATCTTCATCATCTAATTGGAGGAATTCTAACCATTGAAATAGTTGATTCTCTTCTTCTTCACCAAACTTATTTGAGAATTTCAAGTAAATAGAGATAATTATTCTGAAAATGACTTTATCGGTCTACGCCTCATTATCACGGATCTTTGGTTTTAAATGTTGTAATAACCAAAAGCCAATTGTTGGAGCCTAGGATAAGCAAGCCAATTCTTTGTTTGGTATGAATTAAGAGCAAATGTGCTCCAATTTCTTTCCTGAATGAAGATGATGCGGTTGGAAAGAGACCTTTAGAAACGAAACTCCTTAATGTTGGAGGCGTGATTTCCATACAAAAACCACCATTCATTTTGCAATAAAAGTACTTATATTCGATATATAATAATAAAATAGTTATAAAAATTGACCTGTGAAATTAACACTCACAGGAACCATTTTTTATCTTGGCTATTGTTTGCCCAGATCACGAATCCACTTTTTGCATCACGGAATATTCTAAGCTGTAAATTCAAAATGTCAAAAAATCTAAAATAAAAAATCAATCGAATAAATTGAATCAATTAATTAGAATTAGAAACTTATTAATTTATACGTTTCCAAAATTACAAGGCCTTGACATTAGGATCTAATTTAGAAAAACATCATGAGAGCGACAGTAGCTCGGGGTTAGAACTTGACTCAGTCTGTATTGAAATTTTGGTTAGATATTATCTTTGCAATAGCGCTATTGAAATTAATATGCGATAATAATATAAACATAATATTATTAAATGTGAATATCGGCGAAGAAGATATTAATTAGTTACACTTGCATGAAGAGGATGCTTAAGAGTTCTATCCTAACGATCTGCGATGATATGTTTCACCCACTCTTCAGCTTTGAGTCGATCTAAATTTTCCTTCATCAACCGAATCAACTCGTGCACAAATGGCATGGTTGGGACGACTTTTGAATCAACAATGCGAAGCGCCGTGTATAGTGCCTCATAGATGGACTTTTTGGCTTTACCAAGCTTCTCCAGTATTGATGATCAAACATGAGTCTTTTTCAGCCTGAGTGTCCAACTTGATCCGGCTAAGCTTGTGAGATGACCATTCATTACTAATAAGACTTTCTTCAAATCAGCCTCTTTTTAGAAGGCATCGAGGCAATATAGTTTTGTTACCGTCTTGTTGCTCGGGGCGCGCGATATCTCCACCACATACCTGTTGCATTTTTGCAAGTAACCAACCATGATTGTAAATGAAGTTGATTATCTTCGACCATTCGATCAAGCAGAGCAACACTATCCCGCTTTTACTAATGTTTTCAAACATTAAATGTCTGGTGTCTTTTGTGGAGTCAATCACAGTTGTATTTCTTCATCAACAACTTTCACATTGTCACAAATGCCGATCCATTATCTATTACAATTTGAACCACATTTGCTTCTCCAACTTCCTTGATAACGTCCTTCAACAAACCATATATGTATTTGTTGTCTTTAATCTTATCTGACGCATCAACAGATTTGAGAAAAATTGTGCTTCCTTTTGAATATACCATGAAATTAATTAGGCTCAATTTAGTTGGCCCGGTCCATCCATTGCACATAATTGTACATCCATATGTCTCCCATTTCTGCCTTTGCAAGTTGACATAAGCTTCCATGTCCTTTATACTCAATTTCCAAGTACTTGCTTTTGATTTCATACGGAGATGGTGGTTTAAGTGCCCATCCTACATATAATAATGGGAAAGTTGGTTATTAAAACATATTTCATATGGAATACATAATATAAAACATATTATATAATTAGACAAACCTGTTTGTTGTGCAACAAAAATCATGTTCTTAAAATGGTGTGAGTCCGCATTTTGAGGTGGAACACTTTCATATATGAAGAACATATTAATCATCCCATTGTTTCGCCAGTTGAACCACCTTTGAACATATTTTTAGGCTTTTGTGTTTTCAGTAGAAGACTTGTATAATGATGGTGCAATTGGCGTGATGAATCCATATGCGAACACTTTGTGATCTTTGTATACGTCTTGATGGATCACTGGTTATGAAGACTCGCCTATTGCAATTATGCAAAAAAAATAAAAAATCAACTTACATTATTTTATACATAATTATGTGAAAAAAATGAATTAGAGTATAAGATTTACCTATTTACTCTTTGCCTCTCATAAATCCTGCAACCTGATCTTTGTTCCATTCACTAGCTTTTGATGCCGTGCTGGCTTACCGATGTCGTACAGCTCATCGGGGGTGCATGTCGGTAGGATACATATACATCCTCATCACCCTCCTCTCATCATCATCGTCAATGAGACGGTGATGTTTTTCATAAATTGTCTTATCTTAATTTAGCTCGAATTTTCTTTGCCTCTTCTTTTTCGCTTTTGCTTTACCTTTATGTTCTAAAAGTTGCTTCATTTCTTGTTTTACTTAGGTGCTTTGTTGGACACTTCTTAGTATTTGAATGGGGATCCATTATGTGACGGATGAAACTTTAAGCAGTGAATTCCACCACTTTTGTACTTAAACCATAATAATTACAAATTGTTCATTTTATGTTCCCTCGAAGGTCTGTGATATAATAGGATATCGGCATAAAGCAAGCTGTAAATTATAAATACATGTGATTTTTATTGAAAATAAAATTGAGTGAATAAATGCTTTGTATATGATATCATTATAATAACATTATATATATGTAATTTAACATAAAAGAAGTAAGACCTAAGTTTATAACATGATATCTAATAATAATATCTTCAAGATATCTAAGAAGATCCTAAATTTCTAACATTAAATTTCTAAATTTCTAACTAAATAAATAATATAATTAATTAATGAAAAAATATATTTATCAAATTATAAAACTAAATAAAACTATAGTATAAAAATATATAAGTTATAGTATAAAACTATTTCCAAACATTATATAACTAAAATAAGATCATAGTAAGTAACTAAGTTTGAAAGATTATATAACTAAAATAACTATTATCTAAATAAATAATATAATTAATTAACTAAAATTATATTATCAAATTATAAAACTAAAATAAAACTATAAATATAAAAATACTAGATTATAGTATAAAAATATTTCAAACATTATATAACTACAATAAGATTATAGTAAATAACTAAGTTTGAAAGATTATATAACTAAAATAACTATTATCTAAATAAATAATATAATTAATTAACTAAAAATTATATTATCAAATTATAAAACTAAAATAAAACTATAGTATAAAAATATAGATTATAATATAAAAATATTTCAAACATTATATAACTAAAATATTATAGTAAATAACTAAGTTTGAAAAGATTATACTCAACTAAAAATAACTATTATCTAAATAAATAATATAATTAATTAACTAAAAATTATATTATCAAATTATAAAAGTAAATAAAACTATAGTATAAAAATATAGATTATAGTATAAAAAAATTTCAAAACATTATATAACTAAAATAATATTATAGTAAATAACTGAGTTTAGA
The DNA here is from genome assembly GCA_016808115.1 of Tetrastigma voinierianum. Lineage (NCBI taxonomy): Eukaryota > Viridiplantae > Streptophyta > Magnoliopsida > Vitales > Vitaceae > Tetrastigma > Tetrastigma voinierianum. The sequence continues at coordinate 89,810 of JAEQBH010007642.1, forward strand.
AAAGATTATATAACTAAAATAACTATTATCTAAATAAATAATATAATTAATTAACTAAAAAATTATACTATCAAATTATAAGAAAAAAAATAAAACTATAGTATAAAAATATAGATTATAGTATAAAAAAATTTCAAACATTATATAACTAAAATAATATTATAGTAAATAACTAAGTTTGAAAGATTATATAACTAAAATAACTATTATCTAAATAAATAATATAATTAATTAACTAAAAATTATATTATCAAAATTATAAAACTAAATAAAACTATAGTATAAAAATATAGATTATAGTATAAAATTTCAAACATTATATAACTAAAATATTATAGTAAATAACTAAGTTTGAAAGATTATATAACTAAAATAACTATTATCTAAATAAATAATATAATTAATTAACTAAAAATTATATTATCAAATTATAAAACTAAAATAAAACTATAGTATAAAAATATAGATTATAGTATAAAAAATTTCCTAACATTATATAACTAAAATAATATTATAGTAAATAACTAAGTTTGAAAGATTATATAATATAAAATATTTATTATCTAATAAGTAATATATTATTAACTAAAAAATTATATTATTATCTTATAAAACTAAAATAAACTACAGTATAAAAATATAGATTATAGTATAAAAATTTCAAAACATTATATAACTAAAATAATATTATAGTAAATAACTAAGTTTGAAAGATTATATAACTAAAATAACTATTATCTAAATAAATAATATAATTAATTAACTTAAAAATTATATTATCAAATTATAAAACTAAAATAAAACTATAGTATAAAAATATATATTATAAACTACTTCAACACCAAAATAAAATTAAATCAAATATGCATAAAAACAAAATTAATGAACAAAGAAACATACCTCAATTCCCAAAGATCTTCCAAAAAATTAGGATAAAGAACAAATAAAAAATTATTTGAGAGTGAAATGGAGCTTAGATGTGGATGGATGAATTTGTAATGAAAGTGTATGATTTTAGGGGTATTTAAAAAAAATTTTGGAGTCAAAATAGCCATTGGATTGTCAAAAAACCGTTGTGATTTATTTATAACCGTTGGATTTGATTTTGATTCAAATATGACCGTTGGATCATCATATATCTGTTATAAATCATTTTAGACCGTTAGATCAAGCTTCAGATTTAAAATCAACCGTTGGATCACAAAAATAGCGGTTGGATTCTTAAAAAAAGGCGGACGAAATCTGGACCATTGGATAAAAAACAGGAAACAATCTGCAGGTCAACAATTTTCCAGAAAAATCGCCGAAAAATAGCCTGTTTTTTCAATTTATCGACGATAAATCGCCGACATTTTCCTCCCTGGATGGGCTCCCAGGCGCGTGCAGTACAGACGTCAAAAGATCGGAGAAATATCGGATTTTTTCGATTTTTCACCAAAACCCAGGATTTTCTACCGATTTTCCATCCGATTTTTCCATGGATATTTCTCATCCATTCCGACCGAAACCGATTTTTCAACAAAAACGCGAACAAAGGATTTTCACCGATATTTCTATCCATTCCTACCAAACCGATTTTCGCCGAAAATCTACGAAAAAAAGGGATTTTTGTCTCTGTCCCACAAATACGTGTGGTTCGAACACACAACACCCTTACTCATAAAGTAAAGATCACTCCAAAGCCTTTGATACTCTTTCCTCTAAGGCCTCCTCATTCCGTCGCCTCGAGAATGGAAGGAGGACACCTCATATTTGGCCCGCACCCGAGCCCTAGTAGAGAGATGTCTCAAGCCAACCTCTAGGTGGGCAATCTCAGCCTCCGCCTTACGCCTACCCTCCTCCACAGCCGCCAGGGCTTCTTGGATCCTAGCCAGGTCCTCCATAGTTTGTGATCCCCATTTCAAAGCAAATATATTCAATAAGAGAGAACCCAAAGGGGCCTACAAGTATACAGTGGTATACAAGAGAGACCCACCAAGGGGTAAAGAAAGAGAAACCATCCGAGCCTGGAGCTTTGTCCCTATTCAGGTCTGGTAACGTTGTAAAAACTAAAAACCTCTTCCATAGTGAAAGTGTCTTCCATTTTGGCAGCCACATCTCTTCCAATTTCCTTAAAGTTCAAGCCCGATATATTTGGGCGCCTAAACCTGTGTGGTCCGAGAGGAAGTCCTTATAGGCTCCCGCCACCTCCCTCCTAATGGTTGCTTCCTCTTCAAACCAAATTCCATTGGCCTCTTAACATAAGAGACTAGTATTTGTAGTCCTCCATAGCCAAGTTCCTCTCCTTTGTTTCCTCCAAGGTTAACAAGTTGTCCTTCTCTTTAACGTCTCATTGATTGATCCTGCTCAAAGCATTGCTTTTTTTCACCTCAACTCTACCAAAAACATCTTTGTTCCATGTCTTTAAGTTACCTTAATCCACTTTAACTTTTCAACCAAAATGTGATTGTAGAACCCCCGGTCTGTGCTTTGCCACCAGTCTCAAAGATATCCTTGAACCCCGTTTAGCCACATTTTCGAAACAAAAGGTTTAGGCCCATCCCGACACACCCCCATCTAGCATACTGACAATGATATGATGTCAGCCTCAGAAGTGTGAATTGAATAACATTGTCAAGTGGCTTTCCCCAATCATTTGATACTAAAAAAATAATTCTGTATTAAACAATTCTCAAGTACTTCATCTCTAAGTAAAAGGGGCCCCTAGGGAATACTCTAAGCTCCAATTCTTCTAAGACTTCTGAAAAGCGTCTCATAGATGATGACATTCTTCCCCCTTTCCTACGTTTGCAAGGGAAACGAATCACATTAAAATCCCCACCCACACACCAAGGAATATTCCACAAACCTCTTATAACCCACCTCCCAAAAGGATTCCCTACTACTATCCACAACAGGGCTATAAACCCCAATAAACATCCACTGAAATCCGTCCACACAATTCTTAAACCAACAAGAGAACAAAAATAGTCCTAGCTCCATGTCTATAAGCTCTAAAACCCTTTTATCCCAGAACACAAGAATTCTCCTTGTAGCTCCTTCAGCATCCATAGCCCCCCAAATCAAGAAACGACCCACTCCCAAGCTACAAACAATCTCTATATTCATACTCTTAATTTTTGTCTCTTGAAGACACACCAAGTCCGCTTTTTGGGACCTAATGAGAGCTTTTATGACCTTTTTCTTTTTCGGATCATTTGCACCCCTAACATTCCAAGAGAGAATCTTTACTTTCTTACTGAGCTTAAAAGCAATTCCCTCTTCCCCGTCTCCTTTTTTGCCGGGAACCTCCTACTGCTCAGCCCTTGTAGTTAATCGAAAGATTCCAACTTTTGAGTTCCCTTTGCGCCCGGTAGAAACTATCTCGTCCCTTTACTCATGATTTGATTTCCTTTAAGAAGATATCTCTTCATTAGAGATAAAATCTCCGTCCTCGATCGGAAGCCTAAGAAGCTACTGATCTGCAAGACAAATTTTTCCTAAGGTTCATTTTTCTAAAATCCTACGACAAACTCACTTCCATACCCTTTCAAATTCCGGGCTTATTTTTTCGACTTAAATCCCACTCTTTGATGACCGCCTCAACGATGCAAAGAGGTGACTGTGGCTTCACAGTAGCTTCTACTCCTTTGAGTCCCCTATTTGAAGAGTCCCCCCGAAGAAGGACCCACCAAAAATGTAAAGTGGGAGTTAGGTATTATGATCCCATGGAAGAAGCCCTCACATATTTTGAATCTATCTCTCTCATCTAGCTTTAAGATTGTAGTCATTGCTAGGAGAAAACTTTCAGCCTATTTCCTCGTGGGTTTTTGGAAGGAACCTTGTCTCCCAAGCCTAACGCTTCCAAAGAGCATTGGATGAGGGGAGGGGCTATTTCATACGACCTCCACTATATCTAATAAAGGAGTGGATGAAGATCTGAGCCTTAATTCCCGATCCCGTCCACGAGGAATCAATGCCAACCTCTAGTTCAAGCCTCATAATAGACCTCAATTTTCCCGGTTCAGATAAGTCCTTCCTTAACAAATCCATCATACTTAGGCCAAGTCAGTCTATATTAGCATTTGTGGACAATTAGTCTCGTCTCTTTAGATCCCCATTTCACATTCTTTGTCAAGCTTTATCTCCCCCAGCAAACAGCATTTTCAGCATAACTGTCATCCTCGCTTCCTGTTGGAACGTCCCTCTAGCCTTGTGCCCCTGCAACCTCGCCTCCCATCATTCCCTCGCCTCTTCCGCGCCGAGCCTCATCTCTTCAACCCCGTGATCAAAATTGCCTCCATTTTCAATAGTTATGACCTCCTCTTTAGCGCCTAAACCCGGTAGATTCCACCATAATTGAATGTCGAAACTTTCGTTCCCTCTACCACCTCAACGGAGTTCGCAAAACCCTTCCATCCACTTCATCATTCTAGCCTGTGATAACTTAATCATGAACCCTTGTTTTCATCAACTGCAATAAAACCTCCACAATTCTCTCTTATCCTTTTTAATAATTTTTTACTCCATAGCTGAACAGGCAATCCCACAACCCTAACCTAGGCCTTAATTATTTGTTCGAAGTTTTTTGTGCAACCGATGTCATGACTCCATCTTTCTAGTTGGAGGTGCTTTCCCTTAAATATCCTCTTGCCTCCTGTGTGGCTATGGAACTCTAAAAGCAAAGCCCCTTCCCAAATTGCTCAACCTTAGGGACCTCCTCCGATTCCGTGCAATAATCCTATTCCCTTACTTCAAAAACTTCATTCTCTTCGCCGATTAGTGAGTCAATCTGCAAATAATTTATGTTTTAAGAACTTCCATAAATGATTTGGTACCCGACTCGTGTGCCTCGCCCTTTGTCAACTCCCATTTAGAGATTGTACTAGGTTTTGCTTTTTTCGCTTTCCACCCCCATTTACAAAGTTTCCCGACAACAATCGCCACCCACTAATTACACTCTACCTTTCCTAAATAGCAATGTCGAAACTTTTTCGCCAATATCCTCGCACCGAACAAAGAAGGAAAGAACCTGCCTTATTCGATCGTCTTTCCATCCTGTACTTTCAACCCTCTTCCTCCCACACAGTAGACCATTTGCTCTTTTTGTACGCTCTTTCACATTCCTTTATTCTAGTCAATAAACATTTTAAACTATAATCTCCGAATCTAACCCATGTAGTAAAACCTTTATTTCTCTACCAAATACACCCCTTTAACCTATTTCCCGTCTCCACACAAATCTCAAAGGATTTTACACTTTCTTTTGTGCCGGCGTGTGTCGCCCACTTCTCCCTCGGCGGTGAAGACTCAAAACCACATCCTCAAGTTTGCTTGTTCCACGCCCCTCCTCTTTCGAATCAGGATTATACTAACAGCCCCTTGATACTACTCCAAATTCCAGCATCTAAACAGCATTTGAAAATTATAATTCTATTCAAGATACAGAATGTTTCAAGGACTGAGACACCACCGAATTTCCAGATTTTTACAGCATTGCTTGTTCTATTTAGTAAAAATTTTACAGTCAGTAATAATTTCAGAAAAAGTGAAAAAACAGATCATCATACAGTTTAAAAGCAAATTATGAATGCCATCCTCAAAAATGGGAGAAGTAAAACTGTATTGATTACTGGATTTTGTTTGGGGTGGAGTTCATACATGGTACTTGGCTAGTTTCCCCTTGACAAATTTCATTTATTTGCTTTTTTGTTTCTAATTTCATTCTTTATCCTATTACACATTCAATCTCAATTCAAATACATATGAGGGATAATATTTTTCCCCTTCTTCCTAAACTTCTTCTGGTATGTTACAATATTTTCTTCTTGCTTCCTAAGTATTCTTCTGCTAGAACATCTAGTTTCTGAAACACTCTCTTGCGGTCTCTTCCTGTTTTATGTGTGTCTAATTTGAAATATCCACATTTCTGAGGGATAATATTTTTTTTTTGCTTCCTAAACATTCTCCTGTTTGATCATCTAGTTATGGATTCTCTCTCTCTCTCTCTCTCTCTCTCTCTCTCTCTCTCTCTCTCTCTCTCTCTCTCTCTCTCCTGCTCTATTTGCACGTTTCTGGTGCCTTTTATCTTCTGTGGCGCGAGCTGGTTGTTTCAATGGTATGTGCATGACTTCTAGGTGGAAGAGAATAAGGTGGAGAGACAGAGGGACAAGGCAGCGACTGAGAAATTGCTGCAAGAAACAATTGAAAACCACTAGGCGGGCGGAGCTTGCAGCTCAAAAGAATATTATACTAATGCTTGGACTGCAGCCAAGGAAGCAGAAGCATTAGCTGAGGCACGGCTAACAGAAAGTGAAGAGAACTGAACTAGAGATTCGTCTAAGAGAGGCCGAGAACGGAAGCTATGCTGGTTCAGGCCCCTAAAGAACCAAGGCAAACACTACAGAACAGAGCAGGTTTTTCTTTAAGAATTGAGCTTATGGTTTAAGAGCAACTCCAATGGGAGTTGCCAAAAATTGGGTGTCAAATGTCATTTTGCAATCCTCAATAATGCTTTTGGCACTCGAATGTTGCTTTGCCCAATGATGTGCCAAATGGAGTGCCATTTTAATAATTCAACGTTTTCGTATTTTTATGTAAATTCGATGGAATATAACCGCTGAGAGGAACAAGAGCCACCAAATCCGCTATTTTGCAACCTCTCATTTATCTCTCAAAGCTTAAGCTAAATATGCCAAATCAAAACCCAATGTATTTTTGCCACCCGCTTGGAGCTAATCTTTGTCAGCTGAAAAAGTCATTTACAGTTACGGATGACACTTCGAGACAACCTGCTAGAGTCAGCTCTAATGAAGTGGACCTGTCTGAATAATTGTAGTTTATATTATTTTGTTTTTTGTTTTATGTTGCAGGCTGTGTTTAAGGAGGATATGTTACGCAGAGATATTGAGGATCTTCAAAAGCGTTATCAAGTATACCAGACTTCCTCTTTATTTTATTCTTGTCAGTTGTTTCCATGGATCTTTGAGATATTCTCTAATATGGCAATTGTTGCTATTCAGGCTAGTGAACGTTGGTGAGGAGTAGATCACCTCGTTCCTGAATCTACTGCACTTTGGCCGCTGGGGAAATCGGGGTTATGCAGGTTGAGCTTTGTTTCATATTAATTTAGAGACTTGCTGAAACTTTGGTGCACTTTGCTTTTCGGGACTATTTTTTGAACAGTCTCAACAATTAGACTGTTTTCGAAAGTTCGTACTTGAAATTTCGAAACTGTTTTAGACAGTCATGACAGAATTTTCGGACTACTTTCAGGCAGTCCCGGACTGTTTTGAGGTTTTATTGCTCCTGACCGACGTCTTCTCGGATTTTGCCATGTTTTGGCTAGTGAATCGGTGTGAGGAGTTGATCACCAAGTTCCTGAATTTTAAGGCAAATTGAAGCACAGGTTGAGCTTTGTTTCATATTAATTTAGAGACTTGCTGAAACTTTTGGTGCACTCTTTGCTCTTTTGCTTGTTGATATATAGTGGTATAGGCACATATGCTTGGATCGCATAATTTGACTATTTTCTTCTACCGGTAACAGGGAGACAACAGCCAGAAGAGCAGAAGCTTGACTGCAGTTGAAAGGATCTTTGAACTCTATTACAGGTTTGTTTAAATAGTTTGTCGTCAACAATTTTGTATTTATAAATTGTCACAACGGCTTTGCAATTCTGGATTATTTGGTTACTATGACTGGTGAGGGCAGAGGCTAGCTGCAGCTGCCGGGAGGAAAGAGAGATCTGTAAATGAGCGCCTATCGCAAACCTTATCTAGAGTAAATGTCCTTGAAGCCCAGGTGATTCCAGTTCTTCTGTGGATTGCAGATGCTAGTTATGGATTTGATAAATAAATATTGACTAACACTAGTGAGGTGCACAGATTTCATGTCTTAGAGCAGAACAGACACAGCTGAGTAGGTCTCTAGAAAAGGAGAGACAGAGAGCTGCTGAAAATAGGCAGGAGTACCTGGCAGCAAGAGAGGAAGCTGACACTCTGGAAGGTCGTGCAAACCAGCTGGAAGAAGAAATCAGAGAACTCAGAAAGAAACACAAGCAAGAGCTACTAGATGCACTAGCACACAGGGAACTCTTGCAGCAGGTAATGATTGTGGTTTCCATGTGACTTGAATGATTCTATTGACCAGTGTTGATCATGTTGCATGATTACCCTGCACAGGTAAAATACCTGTTCAGAAAACCCTGAAAATTGACATGCTTTTTGCAGTAAATATTGAGTTGCCTTTTATTATAATCTTTGGTAGGCATGTTGATATAGTTAATCTTGGTCCGAGATCTCTAGTTTACTAGAATGCAGATTATAATTTTCTGAGGTGATAAGCAGCCCTGTGTTTTACTGATTGAAAACTTTTGGTTGCTCATTTTGAGAATCTTTTACCTTTCTCTTTAAGTTCTCTCATTTTCTATTTTCACTTTTCTTTTACTCATTTATCTATTCCTTCTAGTTTGAGTGTGAAGAGAGTATCTTCTAATCTTGTTTTTATTTTTACAAAAATGAAAATTTAAATAATTTCTTTAAGTTCTCATTTTAGTTGCATTTTGTAAAAATTCTTCATTTCACGGTTTTAGGACGAGATGAGTGCACTAGATTTACATGTTTCTGTCAGAGCAGTTTTGTCTAAATAGTCGAGTGCCTCCTATATAATTGTTATAAATATTTCACCCATTTTCAAGTTTCCTAATTTAACTCCCCTCTTGTCAGGAACTTGAACGGGAGAAAAATATCTGCTCGATTTGGGAAAGGATGGCTCGTCTTCTAATCTTCTGCTGTATCCAACTGCACCCATTCAAAAGCAGAGTTCTGGTTTTGAAAATGGTAAGGATATGCTCATGCTCAGCAATATGTTCTTATTGTCAAGTAATGTATTTTACCCTGTTTAGTTTTTTTCTTTTTCTAATTTTTATAAATCTCCTGTGTAGGAAACTTGACTCCTTGCAACTCAAGTGCTAGCAGTGTAGGCAGCATGGAGGAAAGCTATTTCTGCAAGCGTCTTTAGACTCATCTGACAGTTTATCTGAACGGAGAAACCTTGGAGAGACAACCGTGAGCCCATACTATATGAAGAGCATGACACCTAATGCTTTTGAAGCTGCCATCCGTCAGAAGGAGGTGAACTTGTTCATATATGTCCTTGCTTGGGTATGTGTTTTTCTGAATTCTTTCTGATCGAAGCCAGAATTATGCTGGATTTGCATATGATGGATATGAAGTTTTTGAGGTGCTGCATCTCGTAACCTCAATCATCAGGGCTCAATTAAAAGTCTTGTACATATTTTCAGTTAAAAACATGATATTCATATTAAACCAAAACTTCATAAGCCAACTTTTAGTTTGTCGCTTAATACAGACGTATCGGGTTCTATGATAGCCCCGTACTGTGGAGAATACTTGCTTTCGCATGAGCCTGACTTTAATGCTACGGTCATACGCATGCGTAGTGGAGGTGTTAAAAGACGATATTCATATTAAACCCGAGCTTGGTCATTTAACAGCTTTCATCAATCAGCTTCTATGTAGCTTTCATTGACTAATAGTGTTCTTATTCACTTTAGGCATCCTTGGAAGCTATCAATGACTCTCTTGCCGAGGAGTTAGTTCAAATGACAGAGCAGGTGAATTTTCATCTATTTTCACACTGATTTGTGACATCTCATCTTATTTTAACTTGAGAATCACTTGCATTGGCTGCAGTGTGAGAAATTGCGGGCAGAAGCTGCTGTTCTTACTGGAATCCGGGCAGAGCTAGAAGCACTAAGACGGAGGCATTCTGCTGCATTAGAGCTGATGGGTGAACGTGATGAGGAGGTACATATATTTATGTTTTGATTAGTTGTTTTAGGGGAAAAATTAATTTTTTTGGAAAAAAAGTAATTAGTTATGTTGGATAAGTCATGTATTGTCATGGTTGCAGAGTTTAGGTGTATACAAGTTGAAACAAAAATATTAATTTGAACTGGTAGTTTCTAGTAGAGGATTGATTTCCTAGACATATATCTCCTAATTATTGATAGTAATGTGAGATTTTCTAAACAAGACGACAAATAATACTAGTGATGGTTTAGATATAGATAATGTTTAAAATCAATAGAAAAAAACTTATAGACAATATATTACACAAAAAAATTGTTTTGTTTGGAAGGTAAGAAGATGAAGGGGTATTTATGGGGATGTAAGGAATGATTGGAAGTTAGAGGATTTGGAGAGTTTTTTTACCACTCTTCAAGGAAAGAGGGTGTCCCCTGGATGGGCGTTTTTCAGTCAAGGCCTTCTTTGATATTTTGGAATGGACAAGTTCTGCGGCCTTCCCTTTCCGCTTTATTTGGAACCCTTGTGTTTCTTCCAAGGTTAGTTTTTTTTGCATGGAAAGCATCTTGAGGTAAATCCCTTACCTTGGACAAGTTAAAGAAAAGGGGTAGACAGAGTTGGCCAGCAGATGTATCCTTTGTGGCTCAGCAGAAGAAACGATTGATCACCTTCTAGTTCATTCCCCACTAGCAAGAGTTTTATGGGACTTGATTTGGCTTAGGCCAAGAAGTGGGTTTTCCTCGCACCGTCATGAGTCAGAGCATTCGAGGTCTAGTTGGTCATTTTGGTAGAGGATACGTTTTATTAGTTTTCCTTGAAAAGAGAGATTGCTAAAATTGTGTTGCAATGTTGAATTTGACTGCTTGCTAAGGTAAAAGAAGAAAAACACTGGGATGTTATAAATAGCTCTAGGACATGATTCCATTTTTGTTGCGGTTTGTAAGCTTTTTAAGATGACACATTCACATGTAGGCAAATTTATCAAGTGAAGCTTCATGGCTTACCCACTTCTATGACACAAGTTCAATAGTTCCTAGAGTATAGAGAGGGGTCTTGTCAAAAGCTAGAGAAAAGGACGACCTAAAGCTAGAATTGGTCAGAGTGTACGCCCACACTCATAGTTTGCCATGTTGACATGGGTAGCCTTCTAAATTATAAGATTCATTCTGTTTGGAAATTTCATGGATGGTTACCAAAGGAATATATATATTTATAGGGCATCAGGAGAGTACAGAAAATGAGGGTTAAATCATAGTTATTTGAGGCGCAAGACGCATTAAGGCGCAAAAGCCTTTTGGGGCCTTGAGGCGCACCATATGTCAAATATATATTTTATGATTCTTATGATGATTGTTTCCTATTTTTACATGACTTTCTCTCAATTTCTTGGCTATTTTAGTTGATTTTTTTCGTTTCTTCCTCTTCTCTCTCTCGTAAGGGATTATGGAGCAGGCTAGGAGGTGGCTGGGAGTTGAAACATGGCAAAATGGGGCCGAGGAGCCGAAACTCGAAATCAGCCATCCAGGGTTAAAATGATGTTTTGATGCACTAGAGTTTTTTTATAAAAAAAAAAAAAACTCAAGGTACAATTCAAAACAACACCGTTTTGGATAAGTTAAAATAACTTATCCGACCAAAATGACGTCACTTTGGTCGAAAATGCTCGATGCGAGATGTTGCCACAAGGAGTGGTGACGCTTGTGCTTTATGCGCTTTGCATGCGCCTTGATAACCATGGGGCAAATTGACGAGGAAATTCATTATCGAAAGAGTTGGATGGCTAAGCTTGCATTTTTATCCTAAGTTTTATTAGTGATGGGAGCTCTAAAGTAAAACTTTATACGTATGAAATGGGGTGAAGCATGTTTATGACAGATGCTTCTGGTTATTAAGAAATCACACACTCACAACTTAAATGGGGGCAAAGAGTGAAAAAAAAAATTCCAAAAGGTTAATCTCTTCTACCTTATAAACACATTAGAAAAAAAATTTATGTTTATCTACTAGAAGCCCCGACATTTAAATGTGTTATATATATTTGTGCAAATGAAGAACTCACAGGTCGATATCAGGACTTGGAAAGAGATATAGAGAGCAAGTAAACTTGCTTAGAATCATGTAATTTTATACTATCTCGCTCTCTACCTCCATGCATTAATATTCCACGATGTCCCAAAAAGGTTCAAGAAATAAAAATTCTCAAAATAATTATTTTTCTCAAAATAATGCAAGAATCTTTATCGTCACATCACCAAAATCGTGTTTTAAATTTTAAAACTGAAGTCACCAACTATGATTTTGATGCCATGGCAATAAGAGACTAGTTTGAGCATTATTTTGAAACATGTGTTAATTTGGGATTTTTTTTTTAAAAAAAGGTTATTTTGGGACAAAACTCTTATTCCTCCGTGCTCAAAACTGTTCTCTTTATGTCATTATATAATTAATTATCTGATGAGCCCATATTGTGTAACAAATTCAAAGCAAGTCTATCATCAACCCGGGCACATTCGAAGAGGTTAGTGTTCCCTATCATATAACATATTTCGTATATCGTATCAGATTTTTTTTTCTTAAAAGAGATCTAAGATGCATCAAAGTTTATCGTAAAACCCATTTGTCAAACTTTTATGTTGTAATGGAGGTTTGGCATATTATTCTTAAGCTTGGAAGATTGTCACTTTTCCCATTAATGGTCTAATAATTAAACAAGAGCGTCTCATTTAGAGTGTAAGCAGATCACGCATAGTATTAGCAATGTGGGTGTGGGCTTCTTCCTACTGTGACGCTTGATCTAGCACTCAGTAAGTCAAGTTATTTTTCGACTTATCGAAAGCCGAATAACTTTCAAGATGTTTGTTTGTTTTTTAAAAATTTCACGACTTTTTATTGAAATTTTTAAAAAAAGTTATGAATAAAAAAAATGAAAATATTTGGCTTTTTCTATTCAGAAAAAGTCATTTTTCACCACAATAAGAAAAACTCCATCATTGCCCAACATGGAGAAGGGCTAGCAATACTCATTACTAAGGATGATAACGGGAGGATTTGGGATGGGGTGGCCCCATCCCGACCCAGTTCATTTATTTTTTCACTCCCAAATTGCCTATTTGGGATACTCAAATTCTAAACTCGTCATGTTTACATTTTATTTTTGTTTTTAATTTTTTATATTTGCCTTTTTATTTTTATATATTAAAATTAATATATTTCATAAAAAATAAAAATATTATGAATTTTTATAAATTATTTATTAAAAACATTCTAATTATTATTATTATTATTATTGTTATTTATATTAAAGATAAAATAAAATAATAAAAATATTTTAAATGTGTTCCAGGCATGGCAGAGAATAATACTAATCCGCCTAACTCATCTCAAATTCTAAGTTAAAATAACCAAACCCGCTTAAAAATCCTATTACAAGCAAACCAAACTCGTCCCATTAAGAATGCAAAATGTGATGAACGAAATAATCTACTCCATCACATCCCTACTAATTACCTAACGTTAAAAAAACAAATAATTTAATACTCAACGCTATTAAGACTATTCAAGATAAGCCTAAAAACAAGTTTCTATTCAACATTAAGAGAAAAAACAAACCAAGATCTCGCCTCTACGGTCCCTTAGACAGAAACCTAATATATAAATATATGATCTATCTCATATCTGATCTACCTCTTGATAATTCATCTAGGAATTCTTGTCAACATTTTGACAACTACTATGAATAATGAATATGATAGGGACTCTCCACTATGCCTACAGTACAAGACATGGGATCAATGGAATTTACGTACGTACAGAAATAAATAAAAATCTATAGACATGTATCACGAAGAGGTAGCAAACCCAATCTACACGCTTGCTTAGTAGAAAAAGAGAATAAGTGAGTGACACTTGGTTCATGGATCCCATAACTTAAAGGAACCCGGTCTACACAAAAGACTATCATACATGCCCGGTCTACACGTACCCACAAATGGTGGAGGACTTCTAATAATGTTCAGACCCAGTCTACACGGTTCAAGACTTCTAAGTCTTCGGTGCATGATTCATGTGTACATACATGCCCAAGTCATTGCTATAAACCAATTAAGCATTTCCAATTCAAACACATAAAGAGGCCTTGCTGTTTCGGTTAGTTTCACACACAATTTCATATTTTTGCATTAATTTACAAAGCTTGTGGGATCGATCCAGTCAAGAATGGAGGTGGTGATCTGCTCCGATATTAATGGGCTCCGTAGCATCATCTTGATGATCATGCTGTTCCTCATTCTTTGGAGCTCTACTACTGTCAGTAGCAGTAAGGGAATTAATTCAACTTCAAAGGATCGACCTGCCTTGATGGCCTTCAAACATGGAATCAATCGGGATCCGCTTGGGGTGCTGAGCTCCTGGAACGACTCCGTCCACTATTGCCGATGGATCGGCGTTTACGTAGTCATAGCATGTCGATAGAGTGACTGCATTGAGTTTACGCTCTTATGGACTAGTGGGCTCCCTCTCACCCCATATCGGAAACCTCACATTTCTTAAAACAGTTATCCTCCAAAACAACAGCTTCCATGGTCAAATACCCTTCGAGTTAGGTCGTCTGTTTCGGCTAAGAGTGCTCGAGCTTAGCAACAACTCCTTTGAGGGTACATTTCCGATCAATCTGACAAACTGTTCGGATCTTTCGTACCTTAATCTCATTGATAACAAACTCCAAGGGAAAATCCCAGCACAAGTCAGCTCCCTCTCTAAACTTCAATCTCTGGGCCTCTCTAAGAATTATTTTACTGGAAGCATCCCCGCTTCACTGGGGAATCTCTCCTCTCTCCTTCAACTTGGTATGTGGGAAAATATTTTGGAAGGCAGTATTCCTGAGGATCTTGGTAAACTCACAAACCTGACACGTCTTATTTTACGTAACAACAAGCTAACTGGTACGATCCCTTATTCCCTCTACAATCTATCATCTCTATTGGAAATCGATTTCATGTCAAATCAACTCTCAGGAACCATTCATCCAGATATTGGCCTCGCTTTTCCTCATCTCATTCATTTTTCTGTTGTGGATAATAGATTCACAGGTCCTATCCCGGTTTCTTTATCTAATGCCTCCAACCTTGTGACTATCCAATTTCAAATAAACCATTTCACCGGAACAGTGCCGAGGGATTTGGGAATGCTGCATAATGCTCAATTGATAAGCATGGGCTGGAATCAGTTAGGAGGTTCTACAACAGGGGATGACTTGAGTTTCATTCCCTCTTTAGTAAACTGCACTCAACTTCAAATTTTGGTATTTGAGGACAATTCTCTTCGAGGTTCATTGCCGAGCACCATAGCTAGTCTCTCAACCCAAATTATTTGGATTTCTTTTGGAGAAAATCAAATACATGGAATAGTTCCTTCAGCAATCGCAAAACCTGGTGAATCTACGGTTTATTATGGGGACAAACCGACTTACAGGTAACATCCCTCCAAACTTTGGAAAGCTTCAGAAACTGCGAAATTTGTTTTTGGAGGGAAATGAACTCTCGGGAAGAATACCATCTTCACTTGGTAACATAACCCTCTTGAGCTCTCTCTACTTGGATGACAACAACTTGTTTGGGAAAGTCCCTCCAAATTTAGCATCCTCTCAAAACCTCTTAACATTGAATCTTTCAAACAACAACCTCAATGGTTCCATCCCTAAAGAATTCTTCGGTCTTTCCTCTTCTTCACTATTCCTAGATTTTAGTGGTGTCTTATTGACTGGTTTGCTTCCCTCGGAGGTTGGCAATATGATAAACCTCGTTGCATTAAATCTGTCCAACAATAGACTATCAGGTGCCCTTCCAAACACTTTAGCTAAATGCGTGATGATTCAAGAACTTAGACTGGATGGCAACTTCTTCCACGAAGAGATCCCTACCGCTTTGCAGACCCTTCGAAGTCTAGAGTATTTAGATCTTTCCCGCAACAATTTTTCTGGTCATATTCCAGCATATTTTGGGAAGCTTCCTTTGTTGGCTTATTTGAATTTATCTTTCAATGAACTCAACGGAGAAGTGCCCAGACTGGGGGTATTCAGAAACACAACAATAATTTCAGTCGAAGGAAACTATAACCTGTGTGGAGGTATTCAACAACTTAATCTTCCCATATGCCCCACATCCTCCACTAAGAAGAAGAAGAATCATCTTGCTGTTAAAGTAGTCGTTCCTATAATAGCTGCAACTTCGTGCTTGAGTTTGTTGGCTTTTAATTTTATTGTCTGCCGTTGGAGCAGAATCAAGGAAGAATGTTTCATCCAATACCACTGTACAATATTGCTCATGAGATTTCATACTCAGACCTTCACAAAGCTGGTGGTCAAGTCAAATATAATTAAAAGTGGCAGTTGTGGCTCCTTGTACATAAAGGTCTTGATCAAGATGCAATAGCCATTGCGTAAAGGTGTCAATCTTCAACATAGGAGCTTAAGAGTTTTATGTCAGAATGCAAAGCCTCCTACAAGATTAGGGCACAGGAACCTGGTCAAACTCAGAGTGCTGCTCAAGTTTGGACTTCCAAGGTAATGATTTTAAGGCTCTTGTTTATGAGCTGATGCCATAAGGTAGTTTAAGAATGGTTGCATCCAAAAGTAGGAAGATGCACATGAAAAGCTTAATCTCAACAGCACTCACATTGCCATTGATGTAGCTTCAACACTGCAATATCTTCATAGTCACTGTGATGGCATTATTGTTCATAGTGATCTTAAGCCTAACAATGTCCTTCGATGACAATAGGATCGCACATGCCGTGATTTCGCCTACAAGATTATCTTCACCATCTCTAGTGCTACTAAGACTCACACGAATCAAAGTAGCTCGATCACAGCAGCGATCGATAGGATATGCCGCCTGCATGAATCACTTTCATTTGGAAGTTTTATTGCAAAAGATTTTTAGAATGTTTTTTTCTTTCAAATTATTATTTTGAAATAGTAGTAAAGCTTCATTCAACCAACATTTTGGCATTATGGTGTTAGTGGGTAATGTGTCTGCAGGGAGATGTTATATTATAATCACTGCAGAGATGTTTAAGGTGAAGAAGGCCAACAGACGACATCTTTCACATTTGGGCCTTACTTCTTCATATGATTTGTGAAGACATCTTTATCTGAGCGAGTAATGGAAATCATGGATCCGCATTTGGTTTCAGGAGATGAAAGAGACGGTAAAATTGAGGAGTATGTGGCTTTGGTGTTGAGAATTGGCATCACATGTTCCATTGAATCTGCAAGAGACCGAATGGAGATGGGAGACGTTGTCGACAAACGTCAATTGATCAAGAACCTGTTTTTGAAGGAGGCAATCCAAGAAGGAAGGGAGAGGGTTAATAGCAGTGGGGAAGGCACATCTTACATCTAGCAATGCTCATATATGGTGTGAATAAACCAAAGGCAGCCATTGAAGAACAATTTAGCATTTTGTTTTGAAATTAAAAAAAAGATAGCTCCTTAACATATGCTTATCCAGTGAAATGGGGATGATTGAAAAGGGTTTTAAATTTTCTTGTTGATCTATTTTTAAATCTTCAATACTTTCTCAATGGGCTCAACTTGCATAATCCTTTATGGGTTCTAAGTCTCTCTGGTAGATTAATGGGTTCTTTTGCGTAACGCATGGGCATTAGTAAAATTTCTGCATACAAACGACTTAAACCTAAATCAATTAGCACTACGTATGTTTGCAGACAATTAATTTGAAATTTAAAACCCTATTTCTTGCTTTCAAAAAAAAAACCTCTATTTCTTGTCTTCACGATGTTGGCATAATGGAATTGAGTGAATGTCAAGTAGGTCAACAAGGAAACCAACACGGACTGAACTCAGTTTGATGAATAAAGAGGGAAACCATGCATAAAATTAGCTCCTACTTTCTGATATGTAAGACTCTGTTTAGAATCCGAAAAGTATTAAGGAAAAAAAAATAGAGAGGAAAAATGAAAGGAAAGAAATCTAAAGGAAAAAAAAATATGCTTAAATTTAATAAATTAATTTCTATGTTTATTCAAACTTATTTCATTTATTTCTCTTTATTATATAAGCACAAAAAATTTTAAATATGTAAAAACAGGAAATTTTGATTATGTTGGGTTCAGCACAAGGAAGATAAGACATGAAACACAATTTGTATCTCTGATTAATTTTGAAAAGAAAATTACCAAATTCTCCAGGCTCCGGTGGTAGAACAAACTAACAAGATTGCTGAATCAATCTGTAGTCATTTTGGCTCATTCCAAGTTGCCTTTATTGGACATGCTCTCTCAGGCACATAACTATTTTTATTATCACCATGAACATGGTGGTCAATCAAATGTATACCGTTTTAATTTTTTGGAACAATATTATCCAAACGAAATTAGTGTAGATTTTAAATTATTATAGGAGTACTGCTTAAGGACCCAGCATTACATAAATTTGATTTGGGAATGTTTAATTCACACCTTACACATATGCAAATCTATGATTGGAGCACCCAAAATGCAATCTTGAACCATTTATGCTACAAGCGGACCCATTGTTGCAATCCAAAATCAGTTCAATTTAAATTGAGCACTTGAAATTTAAAGAAGAAATTGAAAAGAAAAAAGTGAAGGAAAATAAAAACAAATTTAAAAACAAAATCAATAAATTGCTTTTATATTTTATTTCAATCTTATTTGAATTATTTTCACACTTTTATATGTTAAATTAAATAATTTAAAAATCAATCAACTTCTAACAAATCCCTATTATCAAAACAGTTCCAGATGAATTATACATCCCTCAATGACAATCGGCAGTGGGTTCCATTGCTCCTCTCCCCTTCCCATGCCTTGTCGCACCCCCACCCCACCCAGCCCCCACAAGCCATTTTTTTAATTCCCAACTTTTTATTAAAATCTACCTTTAGTATTAACATGGGTGATTCCAACTTGAAAAGAAATCAACCTGTCATTGCACATGCTACTTGCAGTGATGGATGCACAACAGACTACTGTGTATAGAAAAACAAATACATCGAGGTCTTTATACTACACTGGATTAAATTTCAGAACCCTCCTATGTTAATTTCCAGCAAATTAATACAGATTTGAGCTATGAAATAAACATTACGGTACAGTTCTTATTTATACAGAATGTAATTAGTTCTCTTGCTGGTTTTTTTTTTCACAAATCAATAAGATGGCTTGACTTTTGTTTCAAAAAAAATAAACAAAAGATGATATTGACTTGAAGTCCATGAACCGTGTAGATTGGATTTAACTTGCATAATGGGTTCAAAGACTTTGCCTCTTCATAATTAACGTGGGACACATGCACTTCATGTGCCAATTAGTTAGTCTCTCTCTAGTTTTGTTTGGCTTAAGACATCATGCATGGGCATCTTGTAAATTTCTACACACAAATCACTTTTAACTTAAATCACAAATTAATATTGAACACAATTGATATTGAAAATATATTAATTCCTCCATCACATAAAAAAATTCAAATGCTCTCAATCCCTTAAACTCTAGTAAGTATTTCAGATGTTAGGGAAAAATCACAGAAAACCCTGAAGTACTATCATACCTCTCATTCCCTCTAACTTTAAAAAAATATATCATATATTTATAGATATCCCAAAACTAAATAAAAGCAGTCCACATGTCTAACTTAGTTGATTAGAGTATTCAACGTTTAAAAACAAGAATTGGGATAGGAGGAGAGAGGTTCAAATCTCAATAGAGGCACTTTACTATAAAAGTAATTAGCTTTCAAAAAACTAAATAGACACATATCAGATCTCAAATATAACAGAATTCAGGGCACTTAGCCGGTGATGTATTTCTTGATAAAGTTTATTAAATATTTAAGGGGTTTCTTTTGTGGTTAGTTAAATTATAATATTTAAGTGGGCCTCATTTATTGTAAGATTTGAAGATCTAACTCTGCATATATTTTTACAACCTTTGCCATCTAACAAGTTTGTGCTTCTAAGGTAAAGAGTTGGATTTTGCAGATTTAGGATTCGACTGGTACATGTTTTGAGTTTTGTTTGATCTTTAACATTACTTTTATCAAAAAGAAAAAGAAAAAGAAAAGACCTAGTCATTAGGAGTTAGACGTGTTTTAGAAAGTGGCCCCTTGATGTGTCGTTGTGCTCCACTTACTTTTGATACTTGTTTCTTTCATCTTATTTAAATTCAAAACTTGTCAATCAAATAAAAAAGTAGAGGAATCTTTAGTTGTGGCATCATTGTGTCTCTAGCCAGTTTCCACCCTTTCTGCTGATGGACCAAACAGTTTTTTATGTAAAACTGAATCTGTAGGCTGACTTTACCAAATTAAAGTGCGACCCGATTGTTATTTTGAGCAATATTTTGTGGGTTCATATTCTACTATGTGAGGAGAATAGTGTAGTATATTCATTTGCTCAAATCGAGTAAGAAATGAATGAGAAAATAGGCTCCCAAGTGACCTCTTGAGTGCTAGCGCTGCTTTGACTTTCGGGCCAGCTAAGTGCTCGTCTGCCATGAAAAGGTGTCGCCATTTTGTTAGTCTTTTTCATTGTTGTGTCTTTCATGATGAGTTGTGTCTTTTAGGATGGTGATTGTCCGGAAAGTCACCAAGAGGTCTATAACACTGTGTCCATCATTCTACCTAAAGGAGACAAAAATGAATTTAAGTCTTGCATTATTTTTCGTATTTGGCGCGTTGCATTTGGAGTACACAACATAGTTTGGTTCACTGGATGTGATGGGGATGATGCTACTTCTATCTATGGAAGACTGTCAGATCTGGAGGCGACGCCCCAGATTCCATACACCAAGAGCTAAGAATCGCCCAAGACATAAAATGGCCAAACACTGGCCTGGATCTACTTCCTCCAAAGTTCTATCACAGTTTCGCTCTAAATCAAGTTAGTATCTAGTTTGCATATATCGAACTGCATTGTAACACTTTCATGTCACACTCTAATATACAGCTTCATGTCACTTATTACTCCTTTTCCGTGTAACACTTTTGTATATAATTGTTTACATTACTTGTTAGTGTTTTAAGATACTTTGCATGTTTCAAACCGAAATTTGGTAACTAGTAATTTTACTATATTCAATACCCTAGAGTCAAATTTGTAACATTCTTGGGCACTGCATTTCACTAGTTTAATTACTGTTTATTTGGCTTGACTTAAAAATGCTGACTTCGTTTCTATTTTAATTTAAACTGCTTCAAACAATGACTTTGATAAACCATATTAAACGTTAAAGTAGTACTCAAAACAGAACATAGACTATTTCTTGTTTTATAAACTTACTACTTTTACAATTGTTTGAATAGCTTGTAATCTTTGTTTGTCATAAATGGATGCAAATGATATTAACAATCACGCAATCATGTTAAATTAGTAGTTTATTTCGCTTCCTACCATGTGTCTCACGGGGAGAAACCTAAAAGTTCTATGGGAACATTTCAAGAGACACAACGTAAAATGTTGTTTCATCTCACTACGTTGAATCTTGCAAAGTTTCTTGTGAGGATGCTCCTGCTTTAGAAGAGAATGAGGCCACCGCCGTTGTTGCTACTGGGTGGGATGCATTAAGAAATGAATGAGAAAATAGGTTCCTAAGTGACCCTTGAAACTGCCGTTTGGACTTTCGCTTGAGTTGTGTCTGCTCATGTAAAGGTGTTTGCTCTGGGGCTTTCATTTTGAGTTGCGCTTTTTCATTTTCAGCCACAGCCCTTTCATTTTGAGTTGTGTCTTTTCATGATGAGTTTGTCTTTAGGATGCAGGACTGGTCCTAAAGTCACCAAGAGGTCTATAAATACTCAGGTTCATTGTCATTCTAAGAAAGGAGACAACAAATGAATTTCAGTCTTTAGTGCATTATTTTTCGGCATTTAAGGCAGTGCATTTGGAGAGTACACAACATAGTTTGTCTACCGGATGCATAGACGGAGTGCTACTTCCCTATCTATGAAGATCATTGTATCCCGAGTACACGCCAGATTCCATAAGCACTTATAAATAACTGTTTTAAGGACATAGTGTCAAACACTAGCCTGATCTACCTAAGTTCCTATCACAGCTCCGATTCTCGCAATCAAGTTCGTGATTTAGTCATATATCAGGAACTATTACGCGTAACACTTTCATGTCACACTTCATGTAAAATGCTTTCATGTCACACTTTACCTTTTCCGTGTAACACTTCTATATAATTGTTTCACATTTACTTGTTCCTCTTTTAGTATATTTTGCATGTTTCAAAACTGAAATTTCAACAAGTAATTTTACTATATTTGAATACCCTAGAGTCAAATTTCCAACACCTGTAGCCTTCATTCTCCCCTTTTTCCTTTATTTTTGTGAGCTTTGCTAAGGTTAGAATATGTCTCAAATGAGTATCAATTCCTATTTATAAACAATATTTTATAGGATAATTCTTAGATTGTTATATTATATTTTCTTATAGAATAAGGAAAGTGGTTAGGAATATCACTATAAATATTCTATATCATGAGGGGAAAAAGTTATAATGATAGAGATGAACTTGTAAAGGCTATACGAGATATATAAAGATGTGAGGAAGAACGGGGATACCTGGTAGAGTGAGGGATTTCACGGTAATGAAAATATTCTCTCTCATCCGTGGATTTAAGCATGGTTGGTCAAACCATGATAAAACCCCGCATTTCTACAAGGAAGTTATTCCTATCCTTTTGCTCGACTATTATCATCTACACTAAAGCTTCTGATGGCACAACAATTAATTCTTAAGAAGACTCTTAATTTCTACATCAAGAAAACACATATAAGTTCGCTTATTATTTTTTTGTTTGTTCTTTTTCTCTCATCCTAATACATAAGATTTTTTTTTTTTTTTTTTTTTTGTAATTTCTATTGTAACGTGTAATCAATACTCAAGAATACTTGTAGGAAACTGCTTAGAAACTAATGGTGTTCTTCCTTGGCAGAATGCATGATAGCATTTTCCAACAGCAAACCCAATCTACACGCCCATAAGTCAAAAGTATAAAAGAGAAAAAGTAGCACTAGGAATATGGAAACATAAAGGAACCCTGTCAACACGAAACCATGATTTTTTTCCATGGAAAAATAGACACCGAATTACACGTCTCTTATTTTCTAGGAGAGAATGGGTACTATTGTTTTAAAAAGAATCATTATGTAGGACCTTTCTGAATTGCATCAATATAGAAATATTAAACATTGTGGGGGCAAATTAATGATGTATGAAAGGATTGAAA
Source organism: Tetrastigma voinierianum (assembly GCA_016808115.1). NCBI lineage: Eukaryota > Viridiplantae > Streptophyta > Magnoliopsida > Vitales > Vitaceae > Tetrastigma > Tetrastigma voinierianum. The sequence goes on from JAEQBH010007642.1 coordinate 112,892, forward strand.
TGAGGGTGAAGCTTGACTAATGGTTACATGGTTTGGCTTTGAAATTTCTCGGCAAAAATTACAACGGTGATGTATGAGAATTAAGGTGTTAAATAGAAATATTAAACATTGAAAGGTAATTTCTATTAATAGACTCTTAAAAATTCATGCAAGGTAATTCTTTAATTGATGATTTTTTATTTTACATGGAAAAGAGAGTGGTTGTTTTCAAATGAATTAACGGAAGGCCGTGATAAAATAAAAAAGTGACATTTTTTCAAGTATAGTTAAGGTGGTAATATGTTGATATATACATGCATGCACATGATGACACATAGCATGCCTTGAAAAAAATGAATCACCAACTAAGAAACTTTTAAAAATAGAACTTTCCTTTCGTTAAGAAGGCCATCAAAGCATCTTTTCAAATAAATTAGCATCAATTAATATCTTATTTAGTCAATCAAGTGAGACCAAACCCAAATATTTGTTTCTTCCCATCTAAAATTATTCACTACTTTTCCACAAAATCGACAATTGGATTTCACATTTCTTATAGCAAAATAGTGAAAGCCTCTTTGTAGACGAGGACAAGATTCCAATACTTAGGTGCTGCTACATTTGTAATAAAACATATCACATGGTGCTATCATTGTTTATCTAAAATAGGAAATAGTTTGTTGCTCATGAAAGTACAATTTTCTAACTCAAGGACACTAAACCTTGTGATTTATTTATTGGAAGTGGAAACATGTAACATGATCTTTGAGTACTAATGGATCTTGAGTTAGATAGCATAACATTTTATCTTCGCCAAATATGGTTATAATTTTATTGAGATGGCTAATTTTTCATGCAATTATTTTCTTGCTTGAAACATGATGTTTATTATTAGTTAAAAGTGAAAAGACATCGAAGATGATCAGCTCATCCCAAGTGACTTAGTTACACATTCTCAATTCTGTTACAACAACAGAACTCTTTAGAATATCTTCAATATATATTTCTTATAGAGTATCAAGAACAAATTATGAAAGAGAAAGAGATGGGTAAAAATCATACAACTTATATATATAAGGATCTTAAAAAACCATAATTTAAAAAATTAATTTATAAATTAATCCTAAAAACTTGAACACATTTTTCTAACTTATTATACATATCTATATATGTCAACAAGGTTGATTTTGCAACAATATTGAGTCTTTAAATGGTATAAGTCACAAGTAAATATAGGAATGTGAATGAATAAAAATTCTTAATCTATCTGGGTAATGCATCCACACTTCATAGAAGGCTTAAATTTTTATTTTTGATCCTTTCCTCTATGACAATGTTATCTTCTGCTTCCAAGACAAAAATTATCTGATGAAATTTAGGATGATTAATATCTCACATACTCCCACTTTTTCCACCATGATAGGGCTATTTTCCTGAGGCAAAAATACATGATATTTTATTTTTTCAATGTAATTTAGGATGATTAATACCTCAAATTCTCACACTTTTCCACCATGATAGCATTCTTTTATTAAGGCAAAAAGACATGATATTTATTTTTTCAAATGTTAGACCTACAATGGACCTAATACAATGTTAAACTACTGGGTTAATTTGATGGTTGAATTTAAAAAGTCATCCAATAAATAAGTCATCAAAATTGATTACACATAATGGACCACCGAAATTAATATTGGAATGTGATAGTTATAAGGGACCATGTTAAAATTTTGAATATTAATTTGTTCTTGCAAAGAAATAGTCTGAATTTAAGAGCTGAGTTTGTTTTACTGCCAAGAAAATTGACTTGCTGAGTTAATTTGAAAAGTCATATTCAATTAAGAAGTCATCAAAATTGGACACATGTTGAATGGACCACAAAATTATTATGCATAATGATTCTCAAATATGTATATTGATTCATGATTAACCTTTAATACCACATCCATTTCTAATTTCATCAAGATGTAAAAAGAAATTTATTATGCATCTCATCTTCCAGGACATCATAATGCAAACATACAAAGCAAATCAATCTTATAGCTTTTTGATAACTAGTACCTACTTTTAGAGATGTAAAAAAAAGTACCTACTTTTACAAATTTCAAATCATCTTCTTAGATTGAAAATACAAATCATAATATGGACCAACTTCTCCCTTTACTCTAATTCTGAGATGACTTCTAACTTTTGCTGAAAAGTTCTTGGTGGCTTGCTTGCATTTATTCTAGTTTGATCTGTGACGACAATTCGATCTGTAGTAGTAAAGGGGTTAGGAGGCATGATTAAATTGTCCTCTCCTAGCATTTGAACAACAACAGTCATTGAAGGACGATCCACCGGATGCCACTGAATGCACCAAAGTCCCACAATTGTTAGTTTCTTTGCCATTTGAGCATCTCCTTCTTCCTCAATTCGGATATGCAACTCCTCCCCTTGGTTTAAATTATTATAAACCCATTCTGGAATCATTGTCGCCACTTCATTGATAAACTCAACCCCATTCCCCTTAGAATCATTGAGAACCTTTACAGCCACAAAAACTTCATTTGAAAGCTTTCCTTTATACACAGTTCCATAAGCTCCTTGGCCTAACTTATAATCAAACCCACGGGTAATCTTCTTAATATCAGCATATGAGTATCTTGAAGGCTTGAGAGCTCTATAGTCTTCCAAAACTTTTCTCGACCTCCTTCCATGTTCTCTTTGTGATTTATACAAGCTATAAACATGATAGAGTGCAGATGCTATTGACACAAGAAAAAGGCAACCAAGGATTATTCCTGCATTTGAAACACCAGGTTGCAAACATTCATCCGTTTTTGGTCACTGTAAAATGGAAAAAAATAAAATAAAATAAAAGAAATGTAAAAATTCACCTGCAACCTTCGGTATTCTTGATGCTGCTGTAAAACATAATTAATAAAATCATTAGTTGTGAAAATATTGTACTTAGGAATTCAGAAGCAGCATTTATTTCCGCACTAAAACAATTATCTATGACAAAATCCAACTTTTGTGGAGGATGTGAACTTTGCTAAAATGGAAAAAAAGAAAAGAAAATAAAAGAAATGTAAAAATTCACCTGCTACCTTTGGTATTCTTGATGCTGCTGTAAAACATAATTAATAAAGTCATTAGTTGTGAAAATATTGTACTTAGGAATTAGGAAGTAGTATTTATTTCAAATTAAACAATTATCTATAACAAAAGCCAACTTTTGTGGAGGATGCATGTGAACTTTGCTAAAATGGAAAAAAAGAAAGGAAAATAAAAGAAATGTAAAAATTCACCTGCAACCTTTGGTATTCTTGATGCTGCTGTAAAACATAATTAATAAAGTCATTAGTTGTGAAAATATTGTACTTAGGAATTAGGAAGTAGTATTTATTTCAAATTAAACAATTATCTATAAAAAAAGCCAACTTTTGTGGAGGATGTGAACTTTGCTAAAATGGAAAAAAAGAAAAGAAAATAAAAGAAATGTAAAAATTCACCTGCAACCTTTGGTATTCTTGATGCTGCTGTAAAACATAATTAATAAAGTCATTAGTTGTGAAAATATTGTACTTAGGAATTAGGAAGTAGTATTTATTTCAAATTAAACAATTATCTATAACAAAAGCCAACTTTTGTGGAGGATGTGTACTTTGCTAAACTCGAACGGGTACATTTGGCTTGAAAGGTAAAGAGCAAGATTCCGAATAAGTACCTTTTTCTGTCTTGAAGCCTCCATAAGTTGTATCTGCCCACTTCAAATAGAAAGCATTTTCCAAATCCATTTGTGGTATAATGACATTGTCGACCCTTTGGCATGAGTATAGATCCAAGTCACCAAGATCAGCCCCGGAACTCACAGCATAAACTGTGGTATTCCCTAAAATGTTGCAAGTGTATGACGTCAGTCCATCTGATTCTGATTTATCTAATGAACAACTGAAGAAGGTGAAATCCTCCGCAAGGTTCCCATCCCTTAATTTGAAGGGAGAGGGAGCTAAACTAAAATTAAGCTGTCGAGAAAGGCAGGAATCCTTATAATGGACGCGGATTTCTCGAGTTCTGTAATTTATCTCCTCCACCCGAAGCTTTTCTGAAGATGGCAGCTCTAGGATAGTCTGATTAGTACTTCCAGTACAAGACACCTCAAACCCAAAAGATCCGCAGTACTCTGGCTGGCCTTTAAGCCGGAACGGAAACCGGATGGGCGGACCCTCTTGGCTGCAATTAGCTGGTATCCTGCAATTATCTTTGCTCACTCCAATCTTTGCATCAATTCCAAGCACAAGCAATAACACCTGTAGAAAGACAGAAATAGATTTTAAGGGAGTACTCATTCTATGGAGTTTGAGCTCTACAAGCTGCTCAGACCTACTGAACTTGGGATTTCAATGCTTTGATGCTTTGGCGGTAAACATATATATGTTATTATATGTTGGGTGTGCGCTCAAAGTCCCACATTGGTTATGAATTGAAAGGATTATGAGTAGATAAACATGAACATCATCTAATTGGTATGGGACATTTTGGGGAGAAGCCGAAAAACAAAACCGCAATGGCTTTAGGCTCAAAGTAGACAATACCCTACCAATGTGAATAACGATGAGTCCATGAGGTTTGCCAAAATTATACATGCAATTTCCAATAATACACTTTGAAAGGGAGAGAAAAACAATCTCTTCTACATAAATGAATTTACATTGGAAAAAAAAAAAGATGCTAAAATATTTTCCTATAAAGCTTATTAGAGTGGGTTACAATTAGTCCCCCATCCTCTCCTTCCTTTCTCAAAGTTTATATATGATGATAGGAGAAACAAAACTTGCGGCATTAGGCCTTCTAATACTCCATCTCCATCTCTACTTCTTTTCGATCCGTGCTTCTACTGAAAATCACCCATGCATCTCTTCCTGTGGAGATATTTCAACCATCAGGTACCCTTTTCAACTAAAAGATGATCCATCCAATTGTGGTTATACTGAACCTGGATTTGTATTGGTTTGTGAAAACAACCATACAATCTTGTACGAGAAATATTATGTTACCCAGATCAACTACCACAACAATACGGTTAGGATAGTGATTCCAGGAGTAAGAAAAGACTACTGTTTCTCCTATCCTCTCTATTCCTTGAGAAAGAGAGAAATTTCTTATCCATATAGTCCCCCTAGCGAGTGGAATAGTGTAGTATTCATGAACTGCACTAGACCTATCAGCGCTTCTAACTACATTCAAATCACTCCTTGAGACAACAACAGCAGAAATGGAAGTACTACTTCATCCCCGTCGGGAACATACGCTTATTGCTCAAATATGGAAAGGGGTCGCAGAGCCCAGGAATCGTTCAATGTCAAATTTGCAAGAAAATCTGCTTATGGGCCTTGAGCTTTCGTATTTCCCCTTCATCAACGACACATCCGATTACAGTGAACCAAATTATAGTTGTAAGTAAGAATTTCAAGAGTCAATTCTCAAAATTTCGGAAAAAGATGTATTGCAGTTCAAATGCGTGATCATTTTCTATATATAACTATTATTACTTCTTTGATTAATTAATATGATGCAGTGTTTGCGACGCTTCTTTATTCGTTCCTGTATCGTCTTGTTGGTAAGGCCCTTCCAGTTTCTTTCATCATCTCTCCATTTCAGTGAATTGTGATTTTATTTTTAATTCAGAATTTTCTCTTATTGACAGCGAACTTGAAGAATATTTTTAACATTCAAGGTAAGACTTTACTAGTTACAGTTATTTGGTTTTGTAAAATAAGACAAAGACCAAAGAAATCTTACTGCTAGCTAGGATGTTTGCTTCAGGAAAATATAAGGAAAAATATGACAACTAGGTTTTTGTCTACCCTTGAACTAGGTTTCCCCCTTTCAGATAACTAACATTATTTTCTTGGATTCATAACACAGTGCCTACCATCCATCGATCAGATTTACTCTTCTATTTAATGGATTTCACGTCCAACTTTTGGGATATACTGAAAGGTATGAGTTATAAGAATTCCTTCTGTAGTATCTTGTGTCACTGATTTTTTTCTTAGTTTAATTAAATTTTTAGTTTTACATCCAATTCTGATTGTAATAGTATTATACAAATTCTAATAGTTTATTAATTTAGTCTACCTTTCTTTTACAGGGACCAGGATACTGCTAATCCTTGGTAAGGTTTCTAATAAGTCTCAGCTCTATTTCCATGCAAAATAAAAAAATAAAAAATGGAAATAACATGATTGGGATTCCAGACAGCAACTGACCTAGCTAACGCCTAGGGGGCATGTGCCCCCCTTGAAATTTTTTTACAAAAATTATTCCTCTTGTAGAGAGGTAAACTCCTGAATTTGTAGGTTAGAGTTCTGTGTTTGTCAATTTATACCTCCTCTAAATTAAATTCCTGGGTCTGTCAGTGATTCCAGATACTGAAATCCTTCACCGTATATTCGGTTTCTAAAATAATACAAGGCAAACGACCAAAATGTTAAGAAAAGCTATTTCCTCTATCTCAATTGACCAATGATTACTACAGTAGCTACCATATGTGGACTGTTTCACATAGTTACCATGTATATATTTACTTAATGGATTTTATGTATAGTCAAATGCATAAGATTGTGAACCTTATAATTTTCAACTCATTTTATTTTAAATATATTTGATTATTTTAACATTTGATATTTTTTTGTAGTGTTAATTACCATGGGAGGAAGAGCTGTATTGGGAATGTTGTGCCTCCTTGACTACTTAATCTACAAGTTCCATTGGAGACATTTATCATTAGATGACAGTATTGAAGAATTCTTACAAAAGCACAAAAATCTTCGGCCACTCAGATACTCGTATTCAAATATAAAGAAGAAAACAAACAATTTCAAGACTTCATTAGGACAAGGAGGTTTTGGCTATGTGTATAAAGGAAAACTTCGAAGTGGTAGCATTGTAGCCATAAAAGTGTTAGTCAACTCTAAAGCTAATGGTGAAGATTTCATCAATGAAGTTGCTACTATCGGTAGGATTCATCATATGAATGTGGTTTGACTCATTGGATTTTGTGCAACTAGATCAAAATGGGCTCTTATATATGACTTCATGCAACTAAAATGGACTCTTCTTGTGGAGATATTTCAACCAATATTGGAATTGTATTGGTTTGTGAAAACAACCATACAATCTTGTACGGGAAATACTATGTTACCCAGGATCAACTACCACAACTATACGTTAGATATGATTCTGGAGTAAGAAAAGACCACTTTCTCCTATCCTCTCTATTCCTTGAGAAGTAGATCGAGAAATTTCTTATCCATATAGTCCCCCTAGAGAGTGGAATAGTGTAGTATTCATGAACTGCACTAGACCTATCAGCGCTTCTAACTACATTCAAATCACTCCTTGCAACAACAACAGTAGAAATGGAACATACGCTTATGCACTAGTTCGGGACTCCTTGAAGGTGAGGGACAATATTCAGTATTCATGCACCATTGGCTTGACTGTTATTGCTCAAATATGGAAAGGGTCGCAGAGCCCAGGAATCGTTCAATGTCAAATTTGCAAGAAAATCTGCTTATGGGCCTTGAGCTTTCGTATTTGCCCTTCATCAACGGCACATCCGATTACAGTGAACCAAATTATAGTTGTAAGAATTTCAAGAGTCAATTCTCAAAATTTCGGAGAAAGATGTATTGCAGTTCAAATGCGTGATCATTTTCTATATATAACTATTATTACTTCTTTGATTAATTAATCTGATGCAGTGTTTGCGAAGCTTCTTTATTCGGTCCTGTATGGTCTTGTTGGTAAGGCCCTTCCAGTTTCTTTCATCTCTCCATTTCAGTGAATTGTGATTTTATTTTTAATTCGGAATTTTCTCTTATTGACAGAGAACTTGCAGAGTATTTTTAACATTCAACGTAAGACTTTACTAGTTACAGTTAATTTGGTTTTGAAAAATAAGACAAAGACCAAAGAAATCTTACTCCTAGCTAGGGTATGTTTGCTTCAGGAAAATATAAGGAAAAATATGACAACTAGGTTTTTCTTTACCCTTGAACTAGCTTGTTATCTCCTATCAATCTCCACACTTTCCCCCTTTCTGATAACTGACATTATTTTCTTGGATTCATAACACAGTGCCTATCATCTATCGAACAGATATACTCCTCTATTTAATGAATTTCACGTCCTACTTTTGGGATATAGTGAAAGGTATGAGTTAAAAGAATTCCTTCCCTAGTATCTTATGTCACTGATTTTTTTTTTTTTTATAGTTTTACATCCAATTCTGATTGTAATATTATTATACAAATTTTAATAGTTTAATAATTTAGTCTACCTTACTTTTACAGGGACCCGGATACTGCTAAACCTTGGTAAGGTTTCTAATAAGTCTCAGCTCTTATTTCCATGCAAAATAAAAATAAAAAGAAAATAAAAATGGAAATAACATGATTGGGATTTCGAACAGGACCTAGCTAATGCCTAGGGGGGCATGTGCCCCCTTGAAATTATTTTACAAAAATTATTTCTCTTGTAGAGAGGTAAACTTGAACCCAAAACCTTAATTATGCCCCTCCTGAATTTGTAAGATCCTATGTCACTAGGCTAAAGTTGTTTGTCAATTTATGCCTCCTCTAAACTACATTCCTCAGTTTGTCACTGATTCCAGATACGGAAATCCTTCACCGTATATTCGGTTTCTAAAATAATACAAGGCAAACGACAAAAATGTTAAGAAAAGCTATTTCCTCTATTTCAATTGACCAATGATTACTACAGTAGCTACCGTTTGTGGACTGTTTCACATAGTTACCATGTATATATTTACTTAATGGATTTTATGTATAGTTAAATGCGTAAGATTGTGAACCTTACTTATAATTTTCAACTCATTTTATTTTAAATATATTTGATTATTTTAACATTTGATATTTTTTTTGTAGAGTTAATTACCATGGGAGGAAGAGCTGTATTGGGAATGTTGTGCCTCCTTGCCTACTTAATCTACAAGTTCCATTGGAGACATTTATCATTAGATGAAAGTATTGAAGAATTCTTACAAAAGCACAAAAATCTGCAGCCACTCAGATACTCATATTCAGATATAAAGAAGATAACCAACAATTTCAAGACTTCATTAGGACAAGGAGATTTTGGCTCTGTGTATAAAGGAAAACTCAAGCAGAGCATCAGAGCTCATAAAAGTGTTGGTCAACTCTAAAGCTAATGGTGAAGATTTCATCAATGAAGTTGCTACTATTGGTAGGATTCATCATATGAATGTGGTTGACTCATTGGATTTTGTGCAACTAGATCAAAATGGGCTCTTATATATGACTTCATGCCTAACGGGTCCCTTGATAAGTATATCTTTCTTGAAAGAGAACATTCCTTTTATTTGAGTTGGCTGATTTTGTACAAGATTGCATTAGGAGTTGCAAGAGGAATTGAATATAGCAGACTTCCTCTTTATTTTATTCTTGTCAGTTGTTTCCATGGATCTTTGAGATATTCTCTAATATGGCAATTGTTGCTATTCAGGCTAGTGAACGTCGGTGTGAGGAGTTGATCACTCAAGTTCCTGAATCTACTAGACCTCTTTTAAGGCAAATTGAAGCTATGCAGGTTGAGCTTTGTTTCATATTAATTTAGAGACTTGCTGAAACTTTTGTGCACTCTTTGCTTGTTTGCTTGTTGATATATAGTGGCATAGGCACACATATGCTTGATCGCATGAATTAATTATTTTCTTTCTACCGGTAACAGGGAGTGAGCACAGCCAGAAGAGCAGGTAGTTTGGACTGCAGTTGAAAGACCTGAACTCGGCTGCAGGTTTGTTTAAATAGTTTGCTGTCAACAATTTTTGTATTTTATAAATTGTCAGAACGCTTTGCAATTCTGGATTATTTGGTTACTATGACTACAGGTTGAAGCCCAGGTGATTCCAGTTCTTCTGTGGATTGCAGATGCTAGTTATGGATTTGATAAATAAATATTGACTAACACTAGTGAGATGCACAGATTTCATGTCTTAGAGCAGAACAGACACAGCTGAGTAGGTCTCTAGAAAAGGAGAGACAGAGAGCTGCTGAAAATAGTGAGTACCTGGCAGCAAAGAGGTGAAGCTGACACTCTGGAAGGTCGTGCAAACCAGCTGGAAGAAGAAATCAGAGAACTCAGAAAGAAACACAAGCAAGAGCTACTACATGCACTAGCGCACAGGGAACTCTTGCAGCAGGTAATGACTATGGTTTCCATGTGACTTGAATGATTCTATTGTCCAGTGTTGATCATGTTGCATGATTACCCTGCACAGGTAAAATACATGTTCAGAAAACCCTGAAAATTGACCTGCTTTTTGCAGTAAATATTGTGTTGCGTTTTTATTGTAATCTTTGTTAGTTAATCTTGGTCTGAGATCTCTTAGTTTTGATTAGATTGCAGATTATAATTTTTCTGAGGTGATAGGCAGCCCTGTGTTTTACTGATTAGAAAACTTTGGTTGCTCATTTTGAGAATCTTTACCTCCTCTCTCTTGAAGTTCCTCTCATTTTCTATTTTTACTTTTCTTTTACCCATTTATCTATCTCTTCTATTTTGAGTGTGCAGAGATCTTCTAATCTTGTTTTTATTTCTTTTAAGGCAAAAATGAAAATTTAAATAATTTCTTTTAAGTTCTCATCTTAGTTGTGGATTTTGTAAAATTCTTCAGCTCACTGTTTTAGGACGAGATGAGTGCACTAGATTTTACATGTTTCTGTCAGATAGTTTTGTCTAAATAGTAGAGTGCCTCCTATCTAATTGTTATAAATATTTGACCATTTTCAAGTTTCTAATTTAACTCCTCTTCTTGTCAGGAACTTGAACGGGAGAAAAATACCCGTTCGGATTTGGAAAGGACAGCTCGTCTTCAATCTTCTGCTGTATCCAATCAAACTCCATACAAAAAGCAGAGTTCTGGTTTTGAAAATGGTTAGGGATATGCTCATGCTCAGACATGTCTCTTATTGTTCATATTGTATTTTACCCATGTTTAGTTTTTCTTTTTCTAATTTTTATAAATTCTGTGTAGGAAATTTGACTCTGCAAACTGAGTAGCAGTGTGGAGGTGGCATGGAGGAAAGCTATTTTCAAAAGCTGTCTTAGACTCATCTGACAGTTTATCTGAACGGAGAAACCTTGAGAGACAACCGTGAGCCCATACTATATGAAGAGGCATGACACCTATTGCTTTTGGAAGCCGCCATCCGTTTTAGTGCTGAAAGAACTTGTTCCATACTTGTTCCTGTTTGAAGTGTGTTTTTCTGAATTTTTCTGATCGAGCTTAGAATTATGTTGCTTTGCATATGATGCTTGATATGAAGTTTTGAGGTGCTGCATCCAGTAACCTCAATCATCATCAGGGCTCAATTAAAGTCCTGTACATATTTTCCGTTAAAAAGCATAATATTCATATTAAACCCAAATCCTACAAGTTTGGGCTTTTTAGAGAGTTGATCATTTAATATGGTATTAGAGTTTGGCTTGGTAGGAGGTCCTGGATATGGAGGACATTGTTTGGTTTGTTTGACTCCTCCACGCAAGGGCATGCGTCGCACGGCAGGCGCTGCAAAAGTTATTTACATTATATTAAACCCATGCTTGTCCTTTTCGACACATTTTCATCAATCATCCTTCTATATGGCTTTCATTGACTAATAGCGTTCTTGTTCACTTTAGGCATCATTGGAAGCTATCTGTGACTCTCTTGCCGAGGAGTTAGTTCAAATGATAGAGCAGGTGAATTTTCATCTATTTTCACACTGATTTGTGGCATCTCATCTTATTTTAACTTGAGAATCTCTTTCATTGGCTGCAGTGTGAGAAATTGCGGGCAGAAGCTGTTGTTCTTCCTGGAACTGGCCGAGCTAGGAAGCACTGCACTATATTCCCTGCTGCATTATTAGAGCTGATGGGTGAACGTGATGAGGAGGTACATATATTTCTATTTTGATTAGTTTTTTTAGGGGAAAAATTAATTTTTTTGGAAAAAAAAGTAATTAGTTATGTTGGATGAGTCATGTACTGTCATGGTTGCAGAGTTTAGGTGTATACAAGTTGAAACAAAAATATTAATTTGAACTGGTAGTTTCTAGTAGAGGATTGATTTCCTAGACATGTATTTCCTAATTATTGATTGTAATGTGAGATTTTCTAAACAAGACAACTAATGATACTAGTGATGGTTTAGATAGTATATAGGAAAAACTTATAGATAGTATATATCCTTGGCTATCAAAAAATTGTTTTGTTTGGAAGGTAAGAAGATGAAGGGTGTATTTATGGGGATGTGGGGGGAATGATTGGAAGTTAGAGGATTTGGAGAGTTTTTTTTACCACTCTTTAGAAAGAGGTGAACCCCTGATGTTTTTCGCTAAGGCCCTTTCGAGATTTTGGAATGGTGCATTAAGTTTTATGGCCTTCCTTTCATTATTCTTAACCTGTGCTTTCTTCCAAGGTCAGTTTTTTTGCATGGAAAGCATGATGGGGTAAATCCCTTACCTTGGACCAATTAAAGAGAAGGGGTAGACAGAGTTGGCCAATAGATGTATCCTTTGTGGCTCAGCAGAAGAAACGGTTGATCACCTTCTAGTTCATTCCCCACTAGCAGCTCTTATGGGACTGATTTTGGCTTTAGCCGGTGAAGGGTTTTCCCTCAAATTATGAGTCAGGAGTATCCGAGGTCTAGTCACATTTTGCGAGGATACGCTTTATTTGTTCCTCTTCCTTGAAAAGGAGATTTGCTAAAATTGTGCAAAACTGAATTTAACCCGCTTGATAAGGTAAAAGAAGAGAAACACCGGATGTTATAAACAACTCCTGTGTGACATGATTCCATTTTTGTCGCGGCTGTAAGTTTTTAAGATGACACATTTTATCCCTCATCGCGGAACAACTGATGCCTTATATGTAGGTAAATTTATCAAGTGAAGCTTCATGGCTTACCCACTTCTAAGACACAAGTTCAATAGTTCCTAGAGTATAGAGAGGGGTCTTGTCAAAAGCTAGAGAAAAGGACAACCTAAATCTAGAATTGGTTTGTAAATGTATCGCCTTACTACCATACTTTCTGGGTTATGTCGACATAAATTAATTATGACTCATTCTATTTGGAAATTTCATGGATGGTTACCAAAGTAATATGAATGGAAAAAAAAAAAAATTATATATATATATATATATAGGGCATCAAGAGAGTACAAAAAATGAGGGTTAAATCATAGTTATTTAAGGTGCGGGTTTTTTTAAGTGAGGCGCACTAAATGTCAAATATATATTTTTATGATTCTCAGATATTGTTTCCTATTTTTACATGACTTTCTCGCAATTTCTGGCTATTTTAGTTGATTTTGCTTCTTCTCCTCTTCTGCGATTATACAAAGAGTCAGAGTGTAGGGTTTTTTTTCGAGTCGACAAAAATGGGGCTGGAGGAGTTGAAATCTCGAAAATCAGGCATCTATGGCCAAAACGGCGTCGTTTTGGTGCACCGGAGTTGTTTTGTTTTAAACTCAAGCTACAACTTAAAACGACGTCGTTTTGGATAAGTTAAAATAACTTATCTGACCAAAACAACATCGTTTTGGTCGAAAATGCTCGAGGCAAGACGCCTCCCCTAAGGCGAGGCGCTGCCACAAGGAGTGGTGGTGCCTAGGCTTTAAGTGCACTTGAGGTGCGCCTTTGATAACTATAGGTTCATATCTTATCCTAAGTTTTATTAGTTGATGGAAGCTTAAAGTAAAACTTCATACATTAATTCAGATGAAATGGGGTGAAGCTTGTTTTATGGATAGGATGCTTGGTTATTAAGAAATCACATGCTCACAACTTAAATTGGGGCAAAGAGAGGGAAAAAAAAAAAAAAAATTCCTTCTACCTTATAAACACATTAGAAAAAAAAAAGAATGATGTTTGTTCTTTACTAGGAAGCCCTGACATTTGAATGTGGTTATATTATCAAGGTACCGAAGAACTCCTGCACTGATATTGTGGACTTGAAAGAGATGTATGTAGAGCAAGTAAACTTTCGTGGAATTAGGCTCTTATATTCCGCCTCTACCCATGCATTAATATTTCTTGAGCTATGTCCCAAAATAATCTTTTAAGAAAAAAAAATCTCAAAATAATTCATGTTTCAAAATAATGCTCAAACTAGTCTTTTATTACCACATCACCAAAATCGTAGTTGGTGACTACAGTTTTGATGACATAGTGATAAGAGACTAGTTTGAGCGTTATCTTGAAACATGTGTTAATTTGGGATTTTATTTTTTGAAAAAGATTATTTTGGGACAAAACTCTTATTCCTTCATGCTCAAAACCGTTCTCTTTTGTCATTATATAGTTAATTATCCGATCATTCCATTCGTAAAATGACGTAAAGCAAGTTCATCATCAACAGTAACATCCGATAAGTCTACTCCTCACTCGCCTAATTCGTGCAAGTCACGATGATATTTGATGGGGTATGGTTTTCTAGTATATGTCGTAAATTGCTATCTCATGAGTGCTAGTGTTCCCTACCATATAACATCATTTAGAGATCAGACAGCTTTCTTCAAAGATATCTACAAAGGGGTTTATTAGAAACACATATTTGTCAAACTTTTATGTTGTACTATGATATTGTATAGCATTGATTCGACGTGAGGTTTTGGCATAATATTCTTAAGCTTGGTAGATTGTTAGTTTTTCCCATTAATGGTCTAAGAATTAAACAAGAGCGTCTCATTTAGGATGTGTTATGACAACATAGCATAGCATGTGGGTGTGGCTTTCTTTCCGTATGGACATTTGATCTAGAAAAGTCTATGATCCTTTGATAGAGACCTAATATATGAAAACATAAAAAACCTTTGGTTTTTAGGATTGTAATATGGTGGTTTTTGTGTATGTCTCACTTGGACTTAGAACTTTTTTTGGTCCTAAGATACTCATAACGTTTACTTTCATAACTCATCCATACTCCTACCATTAAATCATTGTGCAAATAGACCAATAAGTATTTGTGCTTCTAATATGGGACGACACGTGTGATAAGTAGCTAATGTGTAATAGGAACAAGCGTATATAACTCTTTTTGGATGGATTTTTACCCTTAATTACCCTAATTTGTAAATCAAAATTTACCCCACTACCCTAAATCTAGTCGAATTGTTAAAAAGTGTACTAAAACTTCTACATGAAACCCTAATATTGAGGGCAATAGTGGCCATCTTCCTCTATAAAGTGAGGGGAATTTCAACCTGTTGTTTGTAACCAATACTGTGCCACCATTGCAACCCATTGCAATGACGACTCTATTATTTGCCGGTAAAAAGGAGGGCAGCTGAATCTTTGGTTTTCTCAAAGGTACCGTAAATCTTTACTTCAATCTAAAAACTCCATTGCCTATAGTCAATCCAAGGGGTATATTTGACTACAGAGGAGAATTTTCGATTTACTGTCGATGAAGAGGATGAAGAACTATAGGTCTTGGAGAATTGTCGATTAGATTGCAGAGGAGCGTTAGGTTTTTCCCCCTGTCATGACGTAACTCCCTTCGCCTTAGCACTAAACTCAGTCGCGACAAGAAAATACTAAGGTAAATCCCAAATTTCTGTTCAGCTAAACTCGTCGCATTATTAAAATTACTCTGTCGCGACATAAAAACCCCATCTAAGGCCAAACTCTATCGCGACACAAAAATACTTTGTCTTGACATAATTTCTCTTCACTTTGGCCAACTTTGTCGTGACATAAAAATATTTTGTCGCGACATGAACACTCTTGGTCTAGACCAAACTTTGTCACGGCATAAAAACACTTTGTCGCAACATAAGATCCTTGTCTAAGGCCAAACTCTGTTGCGACAGAGATATATTCTGTCGCGACATAGAAACTCATGGCTTTGACCAAACTTTGTCGCGACATAAAAATACTATGTCGCGACAAAGAAATCCCTTCCAAGACCAATCCTGTTGCAACACGAAGAGTGCAACACCTAACCTCTTGTCATGACCGTCTCGGTCGTGACAAGGAAACCTTAGTCGCGACATCGTCATGACAAAGAAACCGAGCACTGTCGCGACATGAAAATACCATGTCGCGAATTCAGCTAAATTGCCTCGTGCCTGGGACCATATGTGGTGACACATAGGAACCCTTGTCGTGACAAAGAACCGTGAACTCATCGTGACCAGGAAAACTCACGTGACTTATTGTGTGCACTGGGTGTTAGCTTTCCTAATGCGCTAAACGCATGTTCCTACATGTCAACTACTTATCACACTTGTTGTCCTATGTCAGAGGCATTAACAATAGTTTATCCATATTTACAATAATTTAATGGTAGGGAAATAGAGGAGCCATGGAAGTAAACGTTAGGGTATCTTGGGACAAAAAAAAGTTATGGGGTAAAGTGGGACATACGCGAAAACCTCAAGGGCATTTGTGTACCTTATTCCGAACTTTTTGCAAATTACTCCTTTTTCATTTTAGAAAATTTTTGAGACAAAAATAAGATGCTAGCTTAACACACTTCTTTCTCTCCTAACAATCCATATGTAAGTATTATAGCCACAAAAAGCTAAGCATGATTAAAATATTAAAAGACAACATGCAAAGATATTAACAAGCTCGACTTGTAAGCAATGATCTCAACACTCTTGTTTATGAGTTGATGCCAATAGTTTGGAAAGATGGTTGCATCCAAAAGTACAAGAAGAAACATGATCATTTTCATCATTTGCATCCAAAAGTATTATAGTTATCATCATCATTTTCATCACCCACTATGCTGATTTTGATCTTATCATAGCCCAATCGTTAGGGTCAAAAAAGAAACACCGAAAAGCTCTTAATAGCCTTTCTATCTTGGATGTGAGAAAAGCAAACATGAAACTTGGTTCTGGTTTTTCAAGCAAAGCAACATATAAAAATAGGACCACAATGTAATAAAAACAAAGCAGCCATTTGAGATAAATATTGCTAGATATGATGTGCCTTCGCTCAATGTATCATCACATATCCGCTCCCCTTAAGAAGAGGTTCTCGGATCGAGCATAATTTATCGGGTCGTGATCATGTATCTCCATTTGGTCTGGGCAATCCATGGAACATATGATGCCGATTTCCAATATCAAGAATATGCATTCCCTCATTTTATAACTTTCATCTAATTAAAGCAAATGCCGATCTATGACCTCACTTCAGCCAGCAAAGATGTTTCAAAGTTAAGGAAGAGTATGACTGCCTTCGAACTCACTATTAGTTGGTCTTCTTCCTCGTAAATATCTTCCAATAAAAAGGATTCCATATCTATACATGTCTCTAGTCACACTAGATCACTCACACCATATTCTGCATAAAAATTATTACAAAGTATATATAGAAATTTGGAATTTGTCTATATGAAACTATGGAATATACTAATGAAAATAAAATGAATAGAGATATTTAATTACTTATAAATAAATTGCACCGGAGCAATGTAGCCTATGGATCCTTCTCTATCAGATTGAGCTATTTTGGTCTGTGCCAATACTTGTAGCAATCGTAGTGCTGGAAACAATTGAAGTGATCTTTGCAATACCAAAATCACTAATATGGCTCATATCATCAGCCAAGAAGAACATTGGCCGGGCTTAAGATCAAGTATGAACAATACTCTATCGCATTGAGTGTGAAGATACTCCAATGTAGAAGCAACGCCAATGGCGATATTCGCCCAAGAGAAGTAAAGCCTTTAAAAGCTTCATCGTCTCTTGCTTGTGGATGTAACCATCCATCCAAATTCCCTTTAGGCATCAACTCAAATACAAGAGCCTTAAAATCACTACCTTGATAGTCCAAGATAGAGCAAGCACTAAAGACTTTGACAAGATTCCTATGCCGTATTTTTCTCAAGGCCATGCATTCCGACATAAAGCTCTTAGAAGCTCCCCTTTGGGGAAGATTGAACACCTTTACTGCAATAGTTGTTCCATCTTGGTCGAGGATTCCTTTATACACAGAACCGTAGCTCCCAACACGAATCTTATTGGACTATGAGAAGCCTTCAGTAGCTTTATGGAGGTCTACAAATGAAATTCTCAGAAACCGATCGTTGGAAGATTGTGCGGAGGAGACATCATTCCTCATTTTCTTCCTTCTCGCATTAAATAACAAAAAAAGAAGCCCAACAAACTCTTACAGGAATGAAATTCCAAGGATTATTGGAATGAGTAGTTTGGGAGAGGGACACTTTCTTTCAAGTAGAAGGGATGTGACACATATGGGAAGCTGAAGCTTGGAAACACCTCCACATAGATTATTGTTTCCTTCAACTGAAATGGTGACATTGGCCTCAACCGAGGGCATTTCTCCTTCAAGTTCATTGAAAGACAAGTTCAAATAGATCAAGAAAGGAAAGTCCCCGAGAAACATCGGGATCTTACCTGAAAATATGTTGTGTGAAAGATCTAAGTGTTCTAAACCTCGAAGAGTTTGCAACGATGCTGAATCTCAATTTCAGCATTACCATGGAATCGAAGATTCTCATTTTCAATACGCTTACCCAAAGTGCTTGGAAGATCACTTGATAAATCTGTTTTCAGAGACATCTAATTCTTCAAGGTTAATCATATGGCTAACTCCCGTATGAACGAACTAGTAGCGCGTTGCCATTTAAATTAAGGACCGCAAGCGTGGAAAGACCCATAACATTGTTAGGGATTGAACCATTGAGGTGGTTGTTAGAAAGATTCAATTTTAGCAGGTTTTGACAGGATGCTAGACTGGAAGGTATATCTCCCATCAAGTTGTTGCTGCTTAAATCAAGAATGTTTAACATGGTTAAGTTACCGAGTGAGGACGGTATTCTTCCAGAGAGTTTGTTTTCAAACAAGCCTAGTTCTTGAATTTTGTAAAGCTCTCCGATGTTAGAAGGAATGCTACCGGTGAGGTGATTCCTAGCCAAGATCAGGTATGTTAGATTTAATAGACTCTTTTTATTCCTGAAGGAATTGTTCCATGAATCTCTAAGTTGAATCCCATATCTAACAAAGAAAGGTGGGTCGTCAAATTAGCTATTAAAGCAATCTGCTGACCTTTTGAGAAAATTCTGATAGAAAGACATTTTGTAACCGAGTGCAGTTTGCTAGAGAATCAATGAAGCCTAAATTCGCCTCCTGAAGTACCTAATTGATTCGCCATGGTTATGGTTCGAAGGTTTTGCAGCCTACCCAAATTCGGTGGTACTGGTCCAGTGAAACTGTTATTAGGGAGTTGGATATCTTCAAGCATTGAAGCATTAGATAATGAAACGGGAACAGGCCCTGTGAATCAGTTTTCTGCAAGAATTAGTCCCTCGAGATGAGGAAAGGCAACACCCATATCCTGACTAGGACTTCCCTCCAGTTGATTAGTTGCAAGTCCGAAGTAACGCATGTTTGAGAGGTTGAACAGAGAAGAAGGAATTGTACCTGTTAAACTGTTGACACCTAATTGAATCCAGTCTATACTTGTTCTACCAAGCTCCTCAGGAATGCTTCCTTCCAGGTTGTTTGGCCTTCTTCCAATTTAGTGAGAGATGAAAGGTTCCCGAGTGAAGCTGGGATCTTTCCTGTGAGATTGTTGTCAGTAAGACCCAAGGCTTTTAATTTCGAGAGGGAGCCAAGTTCTTCTGGGATTTTTCCTTCAAGCTTGTTGTCGACCACATTAAGTTCCCTAAGCTCCGAGCAATATGTGAGATTGGTAGGGACCTTTCCTTCAAATGAATTGTTGCTAAGAACAAGAACTCGTAAGTGGAATAAACCACCGATCTCAACGGGTACTTTGCCATGAAAGCTGTTGTTTTGGAGGTCTAATGTTCAAGAAATGTGAGGTTCCCGATGTCGGGGGTGAGGGATCCCACTATCCCATAAGAAAATAGATTTAATCCCGTAACTCTGTGGACATGCCGGCGACTGCAATACACACCCGACCACCGGCAGAAGTGGAGAGAGTCATTCCAAGAACTGAGCATCCCAAGTGGATCATGGGTGATTCCAGCCTTGAAAGCAATCAACGCAAGTCGATCTGTTTCATTTTGCATGCTACTGGCCGTGACGGGACGCCATAGATGGATGCACAACAGGGCTGTGCAGAGCAAAAAGGAAGAGACAAAGGCCTTCATTCTCCACTGATTTTTACTCAGCTTCCTATGGTTCCAGACAGATTATTAGAAGTATGAAATAAACTTGACGTACATTCCTAATTATTTATACAGAAAGTGATTAGTTAGAAAGTGATTAATAAGTTGAGTACTTGACTTTATGTACATGCATGGACCGTGTAGACTGGGTTCGACTTGATAATGGCGTTCAAAGACTTTCCTTTGCGCCTCTTCATAATTAATGATATGTTTCTATATGCCCAAGTCTCCCTACTTTTCTTTTGCGTGAGGCATGGGCCTGCAGTGTGGACTCAACCAATTAGTGGCTCTTCTATTCATATATAATTAATATGGATCTTATCATTTTCCAATCTACCCGCCCAAAAGTCAAGAAGATAAAACTTATATGCAGTACTGTGGACGTCCAGACTGAGGCAATCACAGAAGTCTTCCCGTTTCAACTAGGCATTAATTTCCAAATAAATTAAGAGGGGCAATTATTCAATTGGACGTCTTAAGACATCTAGTTGAATATATATATGGAAATGGAATTTACACAAATAAAAATCTGTAGACCATGGAGATTGGACTTAGAATAAACGGACTCCTTAATTTTCAATGTAACATGAAAAACCCAAGTTCTGAACCAGTTAATTTCCTGCTCACATGTTGTTCCAAGAGATCCATCTTCTTTGTCATTTATCAATCATAGAATCTTACTTAATCTATATATGCCAGCAAATGATTTAACATGGAAACTAAGTCACGGCCTTTCCATCTTTGAGTGTGAGAGAAGCAAACATTGCACTTGGTTCTAGTTTAGGAAGGGATCGGAACTTTATGACAATAGACCAAAGAAATATAAAAACAAAGAATAAAGAGGGATGTGATAATGAAATACATTTTGTTCATCTTCATGACCTTTTTTTGTTAAAAAAAAAGAACGAACAAATAATGATAGGCAACAAAAATAAAAGAAGAAAAAACACACATTTTTATTTGAAAACCCTAACTAAGAAAAAAAACCCATTGATAAAGGAGGAAAAATCTACTATCTCAAATATATATAGAATATGATTGGAGTATTGCAGCTATTAGGAAAAAAAATCACATAAAACCCTCAAATGCCCTCAATACATGTGAATCCATCAAACCCTATGAAGTATTGCGGCTACTAGGGAATCACAAAAACCAAAAAAGGCTACAATACCTTTCAATTCCTCAACCCTACAAAATACATCATAGTGGGTTATGGCCTTTACTAAAATCCCTAAAAAAAATCCATGATATCGCTATCATAACTCCATTCTATCTTTTGGTGATGCCGATTTGCAGTACTAAAATGATGCATTCCCTCATTTATCTTTCATCACCTCTAAAGAAAGCCAAGAAGGTTGATCTATGATCTCCCACAGGCCGAAGACGTTTTTCACAAAGACTTTTTATAGTTCACCTTCTTCAGTAAACATCTCCAATAACAGGATTCCATAACCGTACCCACAACAATTCTTGAACATAACATTTTGTGAACATCGCATATTTAGGTGACGTATTTCTTTTCTTTTTGAATCGATTTGGATGACGTATTTCGCCCGATAAAGCTATATAAATATTTTTAGGGGTTTCTTTTGTGATTTGTTACATTATAATGTTGGCTATATAATTATATTAATTTATTATTATATTTGGTGAACAATCTCTATACTAATTTTTCTACAATATTAGTTGAACCAATATGTATTTTATAAATTTTGATCCCTTTCAATATATATATAATTCCAATTCCCGTGAGGATTGTTAAGTTATAGCGATGGATAAAAATAAATAAAAACTTTTAGCTCCAATTTGAAATCATGTTTTGTTAAACCTAGGGCTCTCCAAAAGTAGAAAGCCTCTTCGAGAACCCAGTTAGGTCACGGCTGGGTTAAGAGCTTGGTAGTACGTTTTAGAAGGACGAGCCATGATTTATTTTATAGGCCCGCCCTAAGCCCTTTATTATTTCTTTTAGGCTGCACAATATAATAACTTTATTTATAATATATATTTGTTAAATTTTATTACATAAATTGAAATAAAGTGCAACTTAGTTGGTGTATTAAATTTTAAGCTAGAGAGAGGGGTTATATATAAAAAAAAATTCAGTTTTAATTCCTAGGCCCACCATGCTGCTTCGTCTAGTGCATGGGACCCGTCAATACAAGGCCCGTGCTTTGGGCGTGGAGATATCAACAATAATCAAAGTCAGGCTGAGCTGAGCGAGGGTATCATTACTCCAAGTCGAGCAGCCCAACCTATCCCATTGGACACCCCGAGTTGGACCAATGTTTATATTCATTATATATGGTAAGCAATTAATGTTTATACTATTTTTTTTCTATAATTATCCCGATTTGTCAAGTTCTACCATTTATTATATTAGCAATGTTTATATTTATTGTGTATGTATGAGTTGGCTTATTATTTTCTTGTTTGTTCTTTTTCTATCATCCCAGATTCCCAGTATATAAAAATTTATTTCTCTATTGTTATATACTTATATTGTGTAGAAATTTGCTTAGAATTTAATGCAGGTTGTTCCCTTGGCAGAAGGAATGATAGCATATTTTCCAAGAGCTAGCAAACTCAATCTACACGCTTGCTTAGTAGTCAAAGTAGAAAAAGAGAACAAGTGACACTTGGTATATGGACCCCATAAATAAAAGGAACCCAGTCTACTCGAAAGACTATCATGAAGATCTTGAATGACAAATGGTGGAGGATTTTTCATATAAAGAGGAGGTCTAGCTGATCTAGATTTCTTCCAAAAAAAAAAAAGAAAAAAAAAAGTCTTTCTTGTTTGGAGCATATCCCTGTCACATTGATACAAAAGTCTTGCTATAAACACATAAAGAGGCCTCGCTGTGTCAGTTTTACACACAATTTCATATTTTTGCATTAATTTACAAAGCTTGTGAGATCGATCCAGTCAAGAATGGAGGTGGTGGTATGCTCCAATATTAATCGGCTCCGCAGCATCATCCTGATGGCTGTGCGTCATTCTTTGGACTAGCTCAACAACCACTTGTACTACTACTACTACTACTACTGTCAGTAGCAGTACGGGAAATTCAACTTTAACAGATCGACTTGCATTGATGGCCTTCAAACATGGAATCAATCCGGATCCGCTTGAGGTGCTGAGCTCCTGGAATGACTCTGTCCACTATTGCCGATGGCCCGGCGTTAATTACAGTAGTCACAGGCATATCGATAGAGTGACTTCATTGAGTTTACGCTCTTATAGACTAGTGGGGTCTCTCTCACCACTTATCGGAAACCTCACATTTCTCAGGATCAATTCGTCTCAAAACAACAGCTTCCATGGTAAAAATACCTTCGAGTTAGAAGTTATTCCGGCTAAGAAGAGCTCGTGCTTAGAAACAACCTTTGAGGTACATTTCTGATCAATTTTGTGAGTACCATGATCCTTAAGATCCGCTACTCAATGGGCCCGGGACCGTATGGTTGCGTTCTGAAATGGGTAAGTCCGCCAAACCATGTAGACACTTCCCTAGATGAAAGAGTCTCTAAAGGAAGTACAGGAAAGCAAGTTCAAAATTTTCCAAGGCTTGCCGGCGCAGTCCGTCACGGTATTTTCAGAGTCTGACCGACCATCCTACCTCCTTATAGTAAGTTTGATTCCCGAATAAGCATTTAGAAGCGGAAACCCGTGAAAGCGATATTATCCACTTAGAATTTTCCATTCCGTCCCTCGAGTAATCATGGATGAGGAAGGATAATCCCGGATAAAGGAGAGGATTTCATCCCTTAAATTAGGAGATAAAATCCTACTCCGAGAAGGAAGGAGAGGATTTCATCGACCTGACCCATAAACAAGGAAGATCCCTCATTGGGGAAGGTGAGCAATTCCAACTACACCTATTCTCTTCTCCTCTCATATTTTGTACAATCATTAGAGCGGCCACGTCGTCGGATCGCCCCTTTTTGCGAGGTTGAAACTCTGGCTGGTACCCGAGTCGGATTATCAAGGTTCACATTGTGCTGCTAATGCTTAAGGAATCTGACGATCAAAGCCCCACTTGACGTCGAGGATTCGATGTTCAAAGTCCCAACAATTGAAACGTATGGGAATCAAATAAAGCCTCGTCGACCAGGCTACAAGGGCTTAGCCTAGCGATTCTCTAGCGGTCCCACCCACCCTGGAACTCTTTCTCCCCCTTTCCCATCCGATCTACATGACGACCCTTGATAGCCGAGCGGTCAGATGAATCAAACACCTTAAGATCAATTCCTCCATTGGCGTCAGGAGATGGAGAGGAAACAGGAGGAGTAGGTAGAGCGGATCGGGAGTTGCAGAAGGACACGTTGAACGCTTACCAGCGCGGAGAAGAGTCGATTGCGGATCTAAGTATGAAAGCCGTGAACTTGGAAGGATATATGAGATGAGTGATCATGTTGAACATACAATTACTCGCAATAAAGAAAAAAGAAGCCCATTATTTCAGTGACGATACCCCAGTGATTGATGAATTTTCCTCCGAGGAGTCGATCAGTAGTCCGCTTTACCGGAAGGAATGGTCGAGGTAGCACAAGGAATAAATCACGAAGGAAGCGCACCTTGCTTCGCCCTCAGTGACACCATCAGTGGCGCTTCCTGTCGGGCTAGGGAGCAGGCTGATAGGAGGTAGAACTAGTCGGATCAAGCCCCCCGAATCGTGTCGATGTTGCTTAACAGCATAATGCCGCTTCTACTTTACTGCCTTGATGCGAGGCTAACTGATACATCTGACCGTAGCCACGATTCGGGGCGACATACTCTCTTCACTAAGTGACACATTCTTAGTACAAGTAAACACGGGTTTGCCATGCTAACTTTCTTAGTGTTTGATGGCTCTAATGACCCTTACAATCCACATGCTCACTACAATTGAGTAATGGCTGAGCGCAGCGATTGTTTTATTTGTGCAAAGTATTCCACAAGGGCTTGGGCTAGCCTAGTTCCACAAGTTCCCACATAATTCAATAAACTTGTTCAATGATCTTTGGACTGCATTCATCTCTCAGTATCTTTGTTCGATACAGCAGACATTAGCTCTTTGTAGATTATTCTAAAGCAGGAAGAGGAATCCATACAAGACTTCATAAGGAGGTTTGGCGAGTACATCCGATGGGTAGAGGCTTATAGCATGGATCTGATCCTTCAAAACTTGAGCTTCAGGGCCATCCTCTTACTGCTTCCATTCCCACTTTGTCTGTTTAGACCCCCTCGCGACAATGGAAGAATAATATAGGAGTGTAGATAGGTACTCAGCGTTTGGAAGACAATATCCGCGTAGTAACCTGGCTTGTCATGATCCGCGATCAGTAGATTGAGGCAACGAGTCAAAGGGAAGAAAGTCTGAGTCGAGAAGGTTGAGTAGAAAGCGAGCGATCTTGTGATCAAACATAGAAAAGTAAGGAGTCCCCATAGTTTCACCCCCTAGAACATCTCGCATGAGAGGCTGTTGCCCCTCATCGCGACTTGCCAGATTTCAAGTGGCCTGCACTAATTCAGAAGGATCCCTCTTAGAGAAACCCATCCATACAATGCGATTATCATAGAGATCACGGGCACAAGACCAACAGGTGCCGAAGTGGTGGAAATACTAATCAAAGCAAGGCACCTCAGAACGTATGTCAGGGAAGTTGATCGCGGGGTGGAATCTGGGCCACCAGTAGACATAATTACAGTCGGCGCGGTCGTCCCGTCAGAATCCAGACCAGCCATAAACTATATACTGGGAGGCATGTTTGATGACCAGTATCAATCGAAGAGCCAACAGAAGAAGCTCTTGAGAGAACGGCCACTATCAAGGCTCAGGTAAATGCTATCAAATGGGAGCGACCTTGAAGAAACCAAGCCGATAGATGGCCTGTATTTCACTCCGATAAACCGAATAAGGTCATTATGCCCATTATGATGAACTGGTACTCACCCTATATATTCGCGACTTTGATGTACACGGAATTTTGTAGAACACAGCGATTAATGGCATACTTGTTGTAAGTACCGACCTTGATCACATGAAGCTTTCGGGAATGCAAACTCGTTGAAATGAATCCTCTTTGGTTTCAATGGCCTGATACTTCGACACTATCCAGAAATGCAAGCTGGGACCCGGTCTGCAATAGTTTTCTTAGTCGTTGAAGGGTGAGGCCTTACAATGCCATGGTAAGTTTGGACACGACTACACTTTCGATGGTAGTCCCTTGACGTATCACGGATAGTGATTATTTGACCAGCGTGAAATGATCGACCTCCTAAGCAATCAGCTAGCCGCACAGTAGTGTTATCAACTATCCATACGAGAATAAAAAGGGCAAAAGAGCTCAGATAGGCCTCCTGAAATCACAACCCACATAACAGCCAGGTTCGTTTGCCCCTAGGTCAGGGCGGAAGAGAAGGATCCATTAGCCACGGATCCCCTGGAGACAATAGCGTTGGATGGGCTAGAGAAGTTCACATATGTCAGCTCTCTGCTATCCAGTGAAGAAAAAGAGCAGCTACAACGCATATTGTTGAGAAACATAAGGCATGTTACTTTCGAATCCACTTTCAGATATGATCGGAATTGACCGTGTTGGCCTCTCACAAGTGAATGTTATCCCCTCGACCGAAACCTATGAGACAAAAGTGGCGTTCCACGATACCATCAGTTATTGAGACGGTGGTGTCAGCCCCCATTCCGATCGACGAATGGCGGATCGTTCCGAAATCGGTGCGAGACTATATACTGAGACTCATTTACTTAACCACATGTACATTTTTTCTAATACAAAACATCGGTCAGCGAGCGATGCGGTGAGCACCTATCTTTGATCGCTGCTCTTTGATGTGGGATGTCCTGTCACTCTATCCTTGTCTTACATGCACGTACCTACACAGATTGAACACAGTGCTAAGCTTTCATAGTGAACATAAGCATGAATGACACCTAATGGTGTGATCCACAAGCTTATACATATGCACATACTCTTTATATTACTTATCATCTTTTCATTACTATCACATGTCATGTTCTCATCTTTGACATATCTCCCATCATCTTTTATTGTATTCTTGTGCTTTGTCATCATATCTCTATCGTTCACCAGCACTTATGCATTTTATCAATGTGTTCATGGCATGTTCCCTACATTCATTTAGGTATGTCTATCATATATTCATATCATATATTTCTTATTCTAGTACTTATCATTTGATCTATTATCTTTCTAATGGTTCATCTTATATCTATTATGTGCATGTCACTTATTCTTATACATATATTACTTTCATAGTTATATCACCTTATACCATTTGTTATACTTTCATTTTTCATGTCTTTATTTATCATATACTATGATCATGTCACATTTTCTATCTTTATTATCATGTTATACTTTTCATACTTTCTCTTTCATATTAACTTTTCGGATCATTTTACTCTTATACATTTCATATATCCGTCGGATCATATAATCTCGTATTCTGAACTTATCGTAATACTTGGTCTTTATCTTACCATCTCATATCATATCTTTCCACATGTCATATTCAAATAATTTATTTTATGTTTCATGCTTGTGAATACCGAAGGAGTGGATAAAGGAAACTTATAGGGGCCCGAAGGCACTATACTCACTATACGAAATAGTGGTATTATCAGGGCCCGGAGGCGCTGTACTCAACGCGCCAAATGGCGATTATTTATCATAGCCCGGAGGCGTCGTTATCAGTGTATGATACAATGATCATCTTATAAAGGCGCAAGGCGTAGTGGTGACCCTTTGGGGCCACCTGATCCAAACGGGATCTATGTCAGCCGACCCGGCGGGACACCGATATCGAGCGAACTTGTATCGCTGCGGGACTTATTTTTCCCTCTTGTGTACCAATCTATCCCTCTACTTGAGTCGGATACGGACAATCGGTTTATTACATTTACGTACATATTTCATAAGCATGATTAACTATTTATCATGATTGCTTGCTCTGATATATACCATCATTACTTTAGTTTGCATTCGTTCTCATATCTGTAGCTTCATATTACGTTTCTCATATTTCTCTACCATACATATATTCCTATATTTTATCATGCATGCATTTACTCATTCTTAAATATTAGTATGCCTATCATTCAATATGAGACACTCATTCCTGGTAACATCTTATATCTTATTAACTTATATCTTTATGCAATTTATCAGGCTATCACATCTTATAACCTATACCTATACATTCCCTATGTATGCGTTTTACTTGTACTTTATCGGTTATTTCTATCTCATAGAGTGCGGGACATGAACTTCTTCTTTAATACCCTTAGATTTTCCCTTCATGTCCAAACTATTTACCTTTTTATCTTTTTATTCGAGATACACACGCATTATAAACATTAACTACTGCCAAATGGAGAATAAGAATAGATAGGGCTTCATTCAATATATACGAAGGTACAGTACAGTACAAACGAGCGTGCTGCCACGTAATAGAAGTATATGAAAACACTTGCTTGGAGGGGGGTGCGGAACACAATCATATCGATACCCAACCTTAATCATATATACGTACTGCCACGTAGTAAGCCAAATAGCCTGTGAGTCACGAAGCAACGATCATATATGTCACAGTCATTCAATATCGGTCTTATGATCCTTACAATTATACATGTTCTCTGAACTTATCATTTTATTCTTTTCTTCTATATTCCTTTACATATTATGTTGCTATTTCTTATTCATATCTATCTCTTTTCTTATCATGTATTCCAATTGACTTTACCCATATCAAATCTACTTATGTTCTTATTTCTTGTTCATATCTACTTACTGCTTTTCCTTATTTACGGGCGCAATAGGTTACTTTATCATACTAGGTATGGCTGTATTCTTGATTCAATGGGCTTTCCATAGAATCCAAGAACACCGAATCGGAGTTCGGACCCAGAGGAGATATGACCTTCCGAGTTGGAAGTCGTACGTGAGCGGTCCCCGGCTTGGCGGGCGGGATCGGCAGGTTGACCTGAAGTGACAGGCTCATCTATCACCCTTAGTTAGGCATCAATATCTTCCTTAGGAATATGGGTGGATTCTTGACTCAATGAACTCTATAGAGTCAGAACACTAAATCGGAGATCGGACGAGAGGAATATGACGCCGAAGTTAGAGGGTCAAATACATTAGGCAATTCTAATGAGGTGGCCGGAGTTGACGGAAGTTGACCTGAGTGACAGGCTCATCTATCACCTCAGTCAGGCATCTAATATCTTCCTCAGGAATATGGGTGGATTAATGACTAAATGCGAGGAACTTTCCAGCAGGAGTCAGAACAAATCGGAATTCGGATGAAGGAGATATGACCTTAGAAGTTAGGAGGTCCATGCGTGAGCCGTCGGCGGTGAGCTGGATTGGCCGAGTTGACCTGAAGCGAAGCTCATCTATCACCTTAGTCAGGCATCTAATATCTTCCTCAGGAATATGGTGGATTCTTGACTCAATGGGATTTCCATAGAGTCCAAGAATTGAATCGGAGTTCGGACGAAGGAGATATGACCTTAGAGTTGGAGGTCATACATTGGTCGACGAGCTGACCTGGATTGAAGAGTTGACCTGAAGTGACGAGCTCATCTATCACCTCGTTCAGGAATCTAATATCTTCCTTAGCATACGAGTGGATTCTTGACTCCGTGAAACTGCAGAGGTCGAGAGAACACCCAAATCGGAGTTCGGACGAAGGAGATATGACCTTCCGAAGTTGGAGGTCATGCGTAGGCAAATCTAACGAGCTGACCTGGATTGAAGAGTTGACCTGAAGTGA
This sequence comes from Tetrastigma voinierianum, assembly GCA_016808115.1. Taxonomy (NCBI): domain Eukaryota; kingdom Viridiplantae; phylum Streptophyta; class Magnoliopsida; order Vitales; family Vitaceae; genus Tetrastigma; species Tetrastigma voinierianum. The sequence continues at coordinate 142,858 of JAEQBH010007642.1, forward strand.
TGAGCTCATCTATCACCTTGTTCAGGAATCTAATATCTTCCTTAGGCATATGGGTGGATTCTTGACTCAATGGGCTTTCCATAGAGTCCAAGAACACCCAAATCGGAGTTCGGACGAAGGAGATATGACCTTCCGAAGTTGGAGGTCATGCGTAGGCAAATCTAACGAGCTGACCTGGATTGACGAGTTGACCTGAAGTGACGAGCTCATATATCACATTGGTCAGGCATCTAATATCTTCCTCAGGCATATAGGTGGATTCTTGACTCAATGGGATTTCATAGGTCAAGGCTGCAGATCAGTTTGGTGAAGGAGATATGACCTTAAAGTTGGAGAGTCATGTATGAGGCAAATCGATGAGCTGGCTGGATTGACGAGTTGACTTGAAGTGACGAACTCATCTATCACCTTGGTCAGGCATCTAATATATTCCTCAGGCATATGGGTGGATTCTTGACTCAATGGGCTTTCTATAGAGTCCAAGAACACCCAAATCGGAGTTCGGACGAAGGAGATATGACCTTAGAGTTTGGTTATCGTAGGCAGTGCGACGGTGACCTCTGGATTATTGGATGACCTGAAGTGACGAAACCATCTATCACCTTAGTCAGGCATCTAATATCTTCCTCAGAAATATGAGTGGATTCTTGACTCAATGGGCTTTCCATAGAGTCGAAACCTTTGATGGAGTTCGGACTGAAGGAGATATAGTAGTTGGAGAATTAAATGCGTAGGCAATTACGACGGTGGCGCAGTTGACGAGCTGAGAACACGGGACAAGCTGAGCTACATGACGGTGAGCTCAACATGACGAGCTACGCTGACTAACCTCCTACGGATGAAGATGCTGCTGACCTCTTACGCATAGTCTGGCGACCTCGCTGCGTGAGGTCGGTGAGCCTCTGTTGACTTTGACCTACATGGGCTGACCCCTCACACATTTGACGATTCAGAGTAAAAAGACCATAACTTGGTCTATAGGGGTCCGAATTGAGAAATTCAAAAGCCTAACATCAAGTTCATTGATGTGGCTACAATTTCCCAGAAGGACTTACTGCCAAATTCTCTTTATTTCTAACCTAAAAACATGTTCTAAGGTACGGCTAGTTGACCTGAACTGGACGACTAACCCGACCAGATTTAGTTGAGCTGACCTCGGTAAAAGGACCATAGCAGTTTACAGAATTAAAATCAGAAAATTTAAAAAGCCTAACATCAAGTTAATTGAGTGTGGCTGCAATTTATAAGCAGGACTCACTTTAGATACCCTGTATTTCTTGCAAAAAACCCATCCTAGATCCATTCTGCATATGATCGAAAATAGAATTTTAAGGTTCCAACTTGTAACTAGACCTTCTCAAAACCTTACATACCTAAGTCTTAGAGCTCTTCTCAACTCAACCCTACAAGAAATGAGTTTAGGAGTTCCCAAACCAAACCGTACACAAGATAGAGGTTCTAAACCATGTATCCATACGAATTCCATCACTTTAGTTTTAAGTATAAATATTACAGTTAAAATGCATATCAATCTTCTTACTTCTTCTTCTTCTTTTCTTCTCTCTACTCTCTTGATCATTATTTGCTCCCTTTATAGAAGTGAAAATGAGATATTTATTTTGGTCTTTATCCTTTTTATTTCACTTTCTAGTCAAGGAGGAAACTTCCTCCTCTTTCCTTTAAGCCAAACATATATTTCGTAATTTTCTTCCTTATTTTATTCTAATATCTTTCTTTTATTACTCTTTGGTCCTCAACTCTCTAATACTCTTGGTTAACTTATCGTATTTACTTTGGCATATGAACGTAACTATGACCCTTAGGTCCTGTTAGTAACAGTAATTTACCCATAATATTGTATTAATTCCAAATTCTTGCTTATTTATTTTCGAACAATTCCATTTAGTTTTTAATATACCCTAAACAAGTCCGAAACTGTTAGGGTATATTTCGAGGTGTTATAGGTGGGCAATCTTTTGAGAGCAAGTTTCATTAGAGAGGTAAAGTATCTCGAATGGCTTTCCAATGTGGTGGTGTTTCTAAAGAAGGGCGGTAAGTGGAGAGTATGTGTAGACTACATGGACCTCAACGAAGCATGCTAAAAAAAACAGCTTCCCCCTACCGCATATAGATCAGATTGTTGATGCCTCAACCGTGCATGGGATGTTGTCATCTCTGGACGCTTTCTCTTGATACCACCAGAGTCCCATGCACCTACCTAATGTAAAGAAAACGACCTTCATTACACCGCACGAGCTAAACTGCTACAATGTAATGTCTTTTGGCTTGAAGAATGTGAGGCCGACTATCGGAAGGATGAGTGACTAAGATATTTAGGCTACTAATGGGCAAGACCATGGGTCTACATCAGTATGCTTATCAAATCTAAAGTGCCACACGATCATAGGCACTTACGAGCCTTTGAGCTATTACATGCATTATGACATGAAACTCAATCCCCTAAAATGTAATATTCCCGGAATCGGGGTTCGGGCGAGTTTTGGGCTTTATGGTGATAGAGGATAGAGGCCAATCCTATATTCAGCTTAGAGCTATTATGGAATCCTCATAAACCTACCTCTGAAGGGGTGCGTAATTGAATGGGCGTGTGGTCTCGGCCAGTTCGTATCTAGTTTTATATGAACCCAGATTCAAGTAGTTTCTCACTACTCTAAAGGGAGCAAAATTGACCGGTAGGAATAAGGAATGCGACCATGCTTTCATGGAAATCAAGCAGTATCTCACCGAGCCACCAGTTCTGGCTAGCCTTGAAGCGGGTGATACACTCTATCTTTATCTAGCGAGTTTGGATATCTCGATGAAGTCTTTGGCTTTGTTCGAAGATGAAAGCGGAAATAAGACAGTATTCTTTGTAAGCAACTCCTATAAAGTAGAAGCTCGATATACCCGTGTGAGCATGCGCGAGCTCTCCGTTTAACGTAAAACTTACTCTTACTTCAGCGGACCACGCATTGTGCGACAATCTTCCTTTGCGAAGCACCAAACATAAACTCGACTTTTCAGGAAGGATGGCTCGGTGGGCTATTGAGCTAAGTGAGTTTGGTATCCTATATAAACCTTGCTTGGCAATAAAAGGACATATATTGGCATACATTTTAGTAGAGCTCCCTTAACGGAATGTGGACTCGAGTAATCTTAGGAATAGGCAGATCCTTAATGTGGATGGCACTTTCCATTGCTCTGATTAGACTTCCCGCGTCAATGTGAAGCGAGAATATGAAGCGATCTAGCGGTATAGATCTTATAATCTCTGTATCCTTGGAAGAATCATCAAATTGACTCCCAACTAGTGCTAGGACGGAGTAAGCGGGGGAATCTGAAGCAGCGTGCGACCTACACATGAACAAGTATGTATACTTGGTTAGGCTGCGACTAGAGAGCTTTGTGGCTTGGAAGCTTGAGCATATCCCAAGGGGTTCAAATGAAAGGCGGATGCCTTAGCTCACGATGGCGCATCACCAACGAAAGCGGTCTCCTCCTTGTCTATTACCAGTCCGAATCATCAATTGCTGCCAATCGGGTAAATGAGATAGAAGAAGCAAACCCCTGTTGGATGACTTCAATAATCTGTTACCTGAGTTCAGGAGAACTCCCCGATAGCAGGGTCGAAGCCCACAAGATTCAGGTTTAAGCGGCTCGATTTTCCCTTGTGAATGGGCAGTTGTATAAACGGTCTCTAGACGATCCGTATCTTAAATGCCTCACCACATAGCAGGGGCAGTATGCATTAGCGGAACTTGAGAAGGAATATCTGAAACACGTCCGGGAGGTAGAACTTTGGCGCTAAGGCCCATACCGGAATACTACTAGTCAACCATGAGTACGGATCACACATTTTGCCTATGTCGGAAGTGTGATCGTTATCGACTGGCAAGCTCCCATCTCAAAGTCTTGGCAGAATCGGCGGTATAACAAGCCCACGGCCGCCGTGATTAAGGAATTGATATGAGTCGAACCACTGCACCTCTTGCCCCATCAGAAGAAGATATTATTGGTAACAACAAACTATTTTAGCAAATGGGTAGAAGCTGAAGCCTTCACCTTAATCAAAGACAAAGATGTCGTCCAATTTGTATGGAAGAACATCTTCTGTCGGTTCCGAATACCAAAGTCGATAGTGATTGACAATGGGCCACAGTTTGATAGCAAGGTATACAGAAATTTTTGCAACGAGTTGAAAGTTAAGAACTTGTATTCCAACACAGGTACCCACAAAAGCAACAACTAGGAAGAATCATCAACAGGAACTAACCTAACGACTTTGAAAAGCGTGCGTCGACCAAAGGTAAAATGGGTAGATGAACTACCGGGGAGTTCTGTAGGCCGTAGAACATGACCTAAAGCTAACTAGAGATTGTAAGCCATTCGCACTTCTGAGATGGAGTTATAATTCCCACATAAATTAGGATGCCCACACTTTGAACTGAAATTCTGGAAGAGGCTAATGCTGAAGTTGCTACTAAAGACCTGGATATGATAGATGAGCTCTGCGAAGCTGCAGTTGTGAGTATAGCAACATACCAGCAAAGATTGACAAAACTATACAATAGAGCGAGTAAAATGGCATTACATTCAAGATGGAACTTGGTTTTGAAAGAGTCTTTGAGAAATCACGGCTAACTTGGCAGATGGAAGTTCCAACAAATTAGGAAGGACATACCGTTAGTCTAGTAGAGTAGGCTGGTCATTCACTTTGAATAAGCTAGACGGGACTCTAGTACCTAGAATATGGAATGTCATGCATCTGAAGAGGTATTACCAGTAAAAATTCCTTTGAACGTATTACTATCAATAAAGATCTTCTTTGAAGTATTTTGAAATCTTGCAATTGCCTCTTCTCAAAAGACCAGACTATGGCTCTTAGCCTGCTAGCACTTGAGTGAGCCCATGGCTCTTAGCTGGCCACTCTCGAAGAACCGAGATGTGGCTAATGGCTTGCGGCACTTTCAAAGACTAGATTGTGAACTCTTAGCACCTTGCACTTTCAAAAGATCATATGTGGATCTTAGCCTACTGACACTTTCAAAAGACTAGTTGTGCCTCTTAGCTTCATAAACTCAAAAGAAGCAGTTGTGGCTCTTGGCCTGCGCACTTCGAAAGACTAGATCGTGGCTCTTAGCTTCTTTGGCACTTTCAAAGGCTAGGCCGTAGCTCTTAGCTTGCTTGACACTTTTAAAGTTGGGTGTGCTGCTTAGCCTACTAGCACTCTCAAAAGGCCCAGATGTAGTTTTAACTGCGTACTTTCAAAAGACCAATTGTGGCTCTTAGCTGTTGGCACTTTCAAAGAATCAAATCATTAGTTTCTTTTAGCTTCTTGGCACTTTCAAAAGCCTTGTTGGCTCTAGACACATTCTTCATAATCATACATGGTCCTTAGCCTATTAATTTTACGCCTAAGCATGGTCGTGGCTCTTGGCTCGCCATTAAGGTCGAGCCGAGAAGGCATCCTAACCGGATATAATAACTTGGGTGTCTCTAAACCAACGATCTTTTATAGGAAGTTATTTTCAAAGAAAAAAAGTTGTTTATTACAAAGAATGCCAAAGTTATATCTCATATATCACTCAGCGCGTCATTAGTTACATAGTGATATATACAAGTAGCGTAATGGGCCTATTACAAAAATTTATAAATATACTTGATAGCATCATTAGTTACATGATGATGATATATTCTAAGCGACCATGTGGGGCCACTATGAGAGAGGAGAAATTGAGAAGAAAAGGAAAGGTGGGCTGCATCCCGGTAGAGCACTTCTCTCGAGGGCTCTTCTGCCACCTCTCTATGACCGTCTTTGCGACTTCAAAGGATCATCGGGCGGAAAGGGCACCCTAAGGCTCGCAATTCCTCTAGAGAGTAAAGGTCGGAGGATCGAAAACCATCTGAACTTGTGGCTAGTCTCATAGATGTTGTGTTTGAACACACAACATCCATAACTATAAGCAAAAACCAGCTCAAGAGCCCAACCACGGTAGTCTTTTCTCCATGGCTCTCTTATCCTTGCCAGTTCACTAGAAAATAAAGGAAAAGAAATCACAACAGGAGAAAGACTTTGTGGATAGGCAGCACTCGAAGTTAGACCCCTATATATAAGGGCGGAGCATCAACAGATGCATTAAATGTGCCATCATAAAATCATGCACCATAGACACATTGGGACATATGCGCTACTCACGCGCTTTGTGACTAATCACCCTTCACCTTCCGGTGAATCTAAATATTTTTATATGGGGCGACAGGCGCTTATAAGGTAACATCCTTCCTATCAATGAAAAGCTTTGTAAACTCCAAAATTTACATTTATATGCAAATGAGCTCTCAGGAACAATACCATCTTCACTTGGTAACTTAACCATTTTGAGCCTTCTCCATTTGAGTGACAACAACTTGTTCAGGGAAATTCGTCATAGTCTAGCAACCAGTTAAAACCTCATAACTGAGTCTTTGACAATGACCTGAAGGTTGATCTCTAAAGAATTCTTACATCTTTCCTCCTCTTCATTGTTCATGATTTTAGTAGCGGCTGCATTGGTGGCTGAGCCTGGAGGTTGGCAATATGATATATCGATCCCGACAATAGACTATCAGGTGCCCTTCCAAACACTTTAATCTGTGATGATTCAAGAACTTATTTGGATGACCTTCTTCCATTGAAGAGATCCCTATGCTCTCTGGACCCTTTGTAATCTAGGTATTTAGATTCTTTCTGTAACAATTTTCACGGTCATATTCCGACATTTCTTAGGAACCTTAAGCTGTTGGTCTATTTGAATTTGTCGTTTAATGAACTTAACGGAGAAGTGCCCAAACTAGGGGTGTTCAAATACACAACATTAATAGTTTCAATTGAAGGAAACTATAACCTTTGTGGAGGTATTCAACAACTTAATCTTCCCATATGTCCCACATCCTCCACTAAGAAGAAGAAGAATCATCTTCACATCAAGTAGTCGTTCTGTAATATTCATGACATTTGAGTTAGATTAGCTTTAATTTTCATTTATCCGTCATTGTAGAAGAAAATCAAGGAAGAGCGTTTCACTCGGCACCATTAGCCTGTGATGCAGGTCTGGAGGATTTCATACTTAGACCTTCATAAAGCTACTGGAAGGTTCTTTGAGTCAAATATAATCGGTGTTGGAAGTTATGGCTTTGTGTATAAAGGGGTTCTTGTGAGATCATTATCATTGCAGAAGCTAAAGGTGTTCAATCTTCAGCGAGAGGGCTTCTAAGAGTTTTATGTTAGAATGCAAAGCCTTGAGAAAGATTAGGCATAGGAACCTCGTCCAAATCCTGAGTTCTTGCTCAAGCTTGGACTTCCAAGGTAATGACTTCAAGGCACTTGTTTATGAGTTGTTGCTCTGAGGGCGGTTTGGAAGAATGGTGCATCGAAAGTAGGAGGAAGATGATCATGAAGGCAACTTTCAAACGGAGCTCGATATTTCCATTGATGTAGCTTCAGCGCTCCTGATATCTTCATAGTCATTGTGATGACATTATTGTTCATAGTGATCTTAAGCACAACAATCATTCTTCTTGGTGAAATATGATTGCCGCGTCGTGATTTCGAGCTTGCGAAGATTATCTCTACCATCTCTAGTGCTACTAGTACTCACACGAATCAAAGTAGCTCGACCATAGTAGAGGGTTCAATGGATATATTGTTGCCCGTGTATAGATTACTTTCATTTGAAAGTTCTATAGCAAGAATTTTAGAATGTTTTTCATCAAATTGTGTTTTGAATTAGTAGTAAAGTTTCATTCAAAGCTAACCTTTTACGGTATATAGTGTTAATGGTAATGTGTCTACAAAGGGAGATATTTACAATTATGATTCTACTTGGAGATGTTTTACGGGAAGAAGGTAACTTATGACATCTTCCAAGATGGTCTTACTCTTCATGATTTTGTGAAGACATCTTTATCTGAGCGAGTAATGGAAATCATTGATCCGCATTTGCTTTTAGGACATGAAAGAGATCATAAAATGAAGGAGTACATGGCTTCAGTGTTAAGAATTGGAGTCATATGTTCCATTGAATCTCTAAGAGATTGAATGGAGATGGGAGATGTTCTCAACAAACTTCACTCCATCAAGAACCTCTTCTTGAAAGAGGCAATCCAGAAGAGGAAGGAAGAGGCGGTAGCGATGGAGAGAGCACATCTGCATCCTAGCGGTATTCATATATAGTGTGAATAGACAAAGGCAGCCATTGAAGAACAATTTAGTACTTTGTTTTGAAATGAAAAAGATAATCTAGCATATGCTTATCCAGGTGAAATGGGGAATATTGAAAAGTGTTATTTATATTTGGTTCATCTATTATTTAAATCTTCAATACTTTACATAATAACCATAATTTTCAAAATGAATTTAAATTGTTTGAATCAAGGAAAGTTGCATATTCAATATGTAAAGACAGGTGGTCGTGATACCCTATGTATCACGCCCGATCAGAAGCTAGGCAGATTAAGGATCAAACGAAGTCAGGCGTGATACTATCTATACCTATACTATCTGGGACTCTTATTGACTGTTCTTTCTGAGGCCATATGCACATTGGTGCCTGGTAATTTCGGTAATAACAAAATCATTTGTACATATACAAAGAACTACCAGGAATTAGTGTCCATCACAATTTATACACATATCTGAGTCCCATTTACCTATACATTTAAAATCTTCTATTACAAAAACATCGGAGATTGGAAGCAATGGCTGGTGGCTTGGCTATCTACAGTCGGCATAACGCGTGTGAAATGTCCTTTCATATCCTTGTCTTACGCCCACGTACCACCGCAGTTAGACACCCGTGCCAAGCTTTGCAGCTTAGTGAGACATAAGCATGGACAATACCGATGCGTATCCTGAGCTTATACATATACATTATATATCTAAACATTTTCTCGCGTAATTCCTTATCATCGATATTCCTATTGCATATCAATCTTTTCTATTACATGTTCTATATCTTTAGCATCTCCTTTATTTATACTTTTACGTATTCCTATTTGAGTACTTTACATATTCCTATACTTGTCAAAGTGTTCATCTTTCAACGGTATGTCTTTTCAATGTTCCTATTCTTGTCAAGTTACATAGCATGTCTCGTATACTTTCATATAACCTATCTTGCCCTATCACATGCGTTTTATCTACATCCTTATACTTTTCATATCTTTGTTCTTTCCTTATGTCTTTTATGTCCTCTAGTCTTTTCATGTTGTAAGTCGATCTCTATTCATGTCTTTGGCATATGTTATATATACTTTCATACATTACATATTCATGCTTGTACTATCGCGTACATTCATATTCTATCCCTATCATATACTTTTATTGCTTTCGTAATACTTTCATTACTTTCTTGTGTTCCTTATGCTTATTTTCATATCAATTTATCTTTGTACTACTTGTTCTTGCCAATTGTATCTGTACTTTCATCGCATGTGATTATATACTTCTCATATCGGTCATATCTTCTATACATATCCATTTCCTTTTTGGTTTCATGTCTGGAAATACCTTAGAAGCGGATCAGAGTATGTATTACTGAAGTCACCATCCTTTATCTGCAGGAGTGATCTTATGCATTAATACGGGGAAGATTATCATCTGCTTTATCTGAGGTGACCTATATCATGCTATCGGTGTTCGAGAGGTCACCCCATCGACATGCGGCGGTGATCTCTTTCTATTGGTGTGGCGCGAGGCCCGCTGATCGGAAACAGGATCTGTCCCATGACGACGAGACCTCGATATGCATCACGTAGATATGCTGCGACAGCGTATCTTTCCTATAGGCATGCCTATCTATCCACTCTGCCGGGTTAAGAGAACCAATCCAAGCTTTATTACATTTCCATACATATCTCATAGCATGAATAACTATTTATTCCATCGCATAATTGCTTATGCATATATATCATTACTTTACCTCTGTATTAATTCTCATATCTGTAGTTTCATATTCACAGTTCTCATATATCTATATATTACATATAGTCATATCTCTTTATATCATTTTTATACATTTCTATCATGATTTAGCTATTCTTGTACTTTCTATATTCCTATCATGTGGCTTTTATCATTCACATTTTCATATATGTACTTATCATTGTACAATTGTTCTCATTCTATAACATCATCTTCATATCTCATTATTCTTATCATTTTATGCCTTTCTACCATGTGTTCGCATATTTCCATCTTATTCCTTTGAATTATATCTATATCATATATTCCTATCATTTACATATTCACCATCATGTCTTTATCTATTCCATATGCTTTCCTATATTTCTATCATGTTCCATCTATTCGTTCATACTATAATAATATATATTTCACAACATATAATCTTATATTCATGTGCCTATCAATTTGTACTTTTGAACTTCTCGTATCTTATGACATATCCTATCATATCTTATCATATCTTGTATTATACCTAATATCTTATGACCGTATCCTATATTAATATCATATTCATGTTTTATAGACATATCTATACATTACATTTTCTATATTTTTCCTTGTTTCTTGGCTGTACATATGGCACTTCATATACTTATGAGTATGATGTGTGTAATCCTCATTCATATATTATTCCTCTATGAATCTATTTTACTTAGGAATTGAATCAATCCAATCAGATCATCAAACTAAAGTTTATAGGTATTTTCATGCCAACTAGTCATTTTACCGATTTTCTAGTGACAGTTTGTATTACTAATTTTCAGGTCTGCTTCATATTTTGACACTATATCCTTATAATCATTTAAAGCTAGGTGCTAAGGGTTCTATTCCAACTGGAATCACCCAATTCGAGCACGCGGAACTCAAATGCGTCGAGAAACAACCCCGGACTTCTCTATGTTCCTTACCCAGAACCAATTTGGTTTATGGTCCCACTTTGAGTGGATTTTGGGCCATAGAGTGTAATTGACAATGTCTGTTCTATATGGATTGTTTTCCTTGAAGTCTATTTTAATTGGCCACTTGAATAACTCAAATTAGATAATAAATGAGCAAGTTATGACCAAAATACGAAAACTGGTCAAAATTGGAAAACAGGAAGCAGGATATCTGGGGTACATATCTAACATGTACGGTACATATTAATAAAACGACGAACCGAAAGTGTGCGGTACAGTTCAAAGTAATACGGTGTGGCACCCGAATGCCCAAATTGTGTGTTTTTCTCCCATTTTTCCATATGTTTCAACCCCGATCAACTCTATACCTCATAAATACTTGAGACGACGAATTAAATAACATGATCTCTTTTACCACTCGATTTATCATTTCAATCCTTCTCTTATGAACTCCTATTGAACTCAAACATGCTTTCTATTCATCTCTTATACAAGGCCTAGGGTTTTACTCAACCCCTACCTTCAGAAACTTGGTTGGGAGGGACATCTTAGCAAACCTAAGTTTGGGACAAGCTACTAATCATCTAATTGTATGAATTGTCCCAGTTTAGATTCATTTTGAATTTGGCTTCTCCATCTTCTTATCTTCTTCTTCTTACTCCTCCTCTTCTTCTACTCTCCTTCTCTTATCCTTTTCTTCTCCACCGTTTTCTCTCTCTTTTGAACCAAAATATAAGATATTTTGATCCCCACCTTAAAACCATGTTGCTTGAAGACAAAAAACCATTTTTGGTTTTTAAGTTTCCTAATTGCATCTTGGTCCCCAAATTCTTCCCTTTTTGAAAATCCAACCTTGCCAATTTCTCATTTGACCCAATCTTTCCTCTTTTATGACTTTCCTTATCCTTTTATTAAATTACAAGATTGCCCTTGTATCTTGCAACTTTCAGTCCCTCATTTTATTTTCGAAAATTCATATTTAACTTTTAATATATACCTAAGCAAGTCAAGCGCTAGGAGTATATTTAGAATGATACGCTATGGATGAGTGATCTTCTATGAAACAAGTGGTTCAAATCTTGGAAGGTGAAGAAAGACTATGATTAGATGATACTATATATACACAGTTTTGGTGTCATTATTTCACATTAATCTTTCTTAAAGAAGTGTATTTCTATACTTTGATTCATGCATTTGCATTTTATTAAATAAGCTTAGATCTCATCATACCAATTTTAATTTATCTTAAACCACAAAACATGTCACTAACTATGTTCATGACAGACATTTCTCTTTTTGGAAACCAACCACAAAATACTTTTTACAATTTTTTGCTTCTATTAATGTTGATATCATGATCGATTAAAGGAAAGTCATTTTACTCTGTCTTAGAAATATATAAAAAGAAGTCGTAAATTAGTCAATTACTTTTTCAATTAGAGAGTTTAAACTATCGGTATATGTAGAAAGACATGAAATGCTATTTAACAAAGAACTCAAGGAGAGATAATGATTATTGGATATCCAGAGTGGACTTCATGGTTGAAAAATTCCTCTGTGTATAGATTGAAGGATTGAGGTTGAGAAACAGTGTTTTGACTTTGGGAAAGATATATAAATAATGGGTTTTTGGAAGGGATGAGGCAGATGACTATTTAGTAGATCTGGTTTTCTTCCATATCTTCCATACATTAATAACCTTACTCAGTTGTTCCTCTTATATCAATATAAATCATTCATTAAATGTATATGTGGAATTGAAAACCGAGACCATCAGTTGGAGCAATCGATCTGTCTCATGTATTTATTCTTTTTGTTTAGAAGCGGGCCACGTATTCGTGATGATATCGTGGTTTTTGACGTGGCGCCGAAGCCGCCGCCTCTGAAGAGCGTCGCCGTACATCGTAAGATCGTGTTCGTTCAAAGATCGTGGCGGTTTGCATCAGGACTCGTCGAACGCCCGGCGCGCGTCGCGTTCGCCGCGGATTGTTCTGCCGTTCCGATGGCGTTTTTCTTCGTTGTCGATTGATCGATAACAAAAGCGCTCTCGTGCCGGATGGAGTTGTTGCGTAACCGTCTTGAATGCATTCTTCGTTCGCGATCGCGAGCGATGCTGCTAATACATCGATGCTCGCCGGATTCGCCAGATTGGCTCGTCTTTTATCCAACCAATAATATTAAAACTTTTTGAAGTGGATGTTTCTGGCCAGCGATGAGACCGATCTGTTATGTTTTGTCGTAACCAGCGATCGGGTGGTTGCCGATATTTACCAATAACGATCGCGGCGACCGGACGGTTCGATCTTCGGTGCCTTGGACGATCGCGTCGTAGCTCTGCGTGAAGTTGTTGACATCGTTCGGGGAGTGCCGGATACCGAATGTTCTGAGAGTTACCGGCCACGATCGCGAGGATCATCTTTGCGGGATCTAATGAATGAATGTCTAATCATTCTTTTGACCAAACAAATCGTGTGACGTTTGTTTCGACGACGCGCCGTTGGGTGGAAGCTAATATCATTTCTTAAACCTTCCATTCCGGGCGACTGTTATTGTTCGCGTTATATCGATCGACCGTGTTCTTAATCGATGTTCTGCGCTTCGTTGCCGGGTCGATCGTCGGGGATCGCGTTAAAGCGCCGAAGACCGTTGTCGTTCTCTGCCGCGCTCGATGAAGGGCGACACGTCGCCTTCGCGCTCACGAACTCGGTCGCCGTTCGCGTTGACCGCGTTACTAATGGGATGCTCGTCGGTTGTGTCGACTCGTTGCTGGATCGCTGTGCGTGTACACCTCGGTCGCCTTCTCGTTATCCATTTAATGGTTCCTTGCGTCGTGCGCTCGACGTGCTGATGATGCGGTTATATTATAAAACGTTTTGATCATAACACTCTTAACCGAGAAGGATATTTTCAAAGTTTTTGGATCCTGGGTTCTATCTCTTGGTTCTAACGGTTATCTCATGTAGCATGATACTCAGACGAATCCGGGTTCATCATAAACTATAGTTGTTACTAAATATTTCTGCGCGTTTAAACTCACATGACGTGATGGCGTGATGTTTCTGTAAGTTACGCGCATCCGATTCGTAGGTGGGACGTACAGATTGCGTTACAGGAATGGATCGCTGACGGTGAGGCTCAGGGTGCGGTGTATTCTTTCAATAAACTCGTTGGACAAGGCCCATCGGCGGTTCGCGACGATGATCGATCCTCGGATCGTCGACGTGTTGGAAGGACGAATCGAATGCCGGGTTGATTGCTCTCTATTCTCATAAAAAGTGATGTTCGATAATATTACAGCGTAATCGAAACTTAGATAATGGTTATTCAACGACATTACATGCGTTTTCAGAATAAATTGTTCTTAGTGAGATCCTACTATCAGACCAATGAAGGGATGATTGAGTACCAGGGATTGTTATAGAAGACGGATAACAACAGGTGTATACCTCTTGTTTCGCGTCGACAGAATCTGAATCAGAACTCATCTCTGTTTCTTGGAGTTTCAGATGGGGACATGGGTGATGTAAATGACATCACGTGATCAATCATCCTTCCAGAAATGAATATCCTTCAAAACATGATAGGACTCAGACCAGGAACCTAGATGCTGTAGCTGGTGATTAAATCCGTATTATCATTCCTCTGACTAACATACTCAGTGATCTGGGTTTTTCAGAGATGGGCAATGGTGGCAGAGGGATTGGATTGCCTTTAATGGATAGTAGAACAGTTTTCTTGACCAGAGCGGCAGAAGGTGTTCTTCCATGACATCTCTTCGACCTTCAGCGCGGAAGATGAGACACCGCCGGCTCTCAAATATTTTCACGGACTCAAATCGTTGGATGCCGAAATGTTTCGAACCGGGGAGGCGTTTTGGGTATTACGGCGACCAGATCTCGACACGATCTGAGTGCAAGCCACCATCAGTGCTTCCTCAGCGACGCTCGTGTTATCGTTTCTGGCTGGTGGGAGCGTGCATCAACAACTGCTGCCATGGAACTCATGAGCTGGCTTTGATGCCAGTTTTGTGACTTTTGTAACCGGACAGTTCCAACCTGCCTCGTGTTGAACATCGTTCTTCTTTATATTCTGTCTCTTCATCTCTCAAAAATATTTTGATGGTTCGCCATAACAAAGAGCCCCAATCCGATATCAGTTTACCATTAAGATGATATTGTATGGGACCGGTTATGCGTGCCATATCGGATAGGCTGATACGCGAAGATTGCTCAAGGAGTGCTTAAAGGGTGACGCCATCAGCTACGCCACTCGCCGGTATCAACTTCGATGGTTCGGAGTTGTTCGATGGATCGCGTTCGTTCGGATGTTGGGCCGTCTTTACTATCGGCTGGTTTTCCAGTGCGTTCTGGTCCAGCTGGAATATGTGATTGAGATACTCAACTCTGCAAACTGTAACGCCTTCATGTAATAACGAACTAATGACCTGCTGGCGATGGAATGCGTCTCGCCACCAAACGGTTCGGATAAGTTAACTCGGTCGAACCATAAAGTTTTCTCGTCTTGAACAGGTGCGGTTCTTTGTATTGTCGAAAAGCGCCGGTTCTTTCGTTCGTTTCTTGCTGGCGACGCATTCAAATCATCGATGGATCGGTTAATCTCGTGTTACTTTGAAATACGGACCACGCGATAGTGGGCGGAGTGTGCGGAATCTTATGCGGACACTATCTTGTTGGTGAGGCGCTAACGTGTTCTTGCTAACCAGATGACCAGACCAACGATTTCAGTTATGATCGATGTCTCAGAACAGTGGAGGAATCGATTATGACGCAAACAATGTGTGGCTTTCAATCAGACCACGCGTGTGCCATCATACCATCAACAATTTCAGGTCACGTAGGAAAGTATGACGATGCAGTTGAATCTGTCTTGCTCAGTTCTGAACCAAAGTCTGCAGTAGGGACATTTTCCATATTCACGTGAATGTCTTCCCAACATGGATGTAAATCATAATATCCAGTTGGGACGTAGCTGCGCGTGATCATTTGATTATCAATTGAAGACGTTTTGGCTCATTCTTTTCTTTGCTCTTTGTTTTGATGACATAGACCTGACTTTGGATAATCTGATAATATAATACCGATTGCAGTTTTTCGTAAGAAAACCTGAATGCGTGCTCATTTTAGACAGAGCCCGTTGCATGAAAGGTGTGACGATGGGCTGGCCTTCATCAGTCATATTTCCTCTTCTCGTATCTGAGACTGTTCCATTCTTTCAATATACAAAGATTCTAGCCGCGCGAAGGATCAGGTTCATTTTTCTTTGCTCAGCCGATTTGTTCATTACTGACCTGGGTTCTCGTTGACTTTACTCTCCTGTCCGGTGCCAATACGTTAACATCTCAGATCCGTTCGACTGCTCGCTGTGCCATGGGTCGGCATTCTCGTTGGGTTGTGTTTACCTTCTTTATCACCCTCTCCCTCTAGTAAATTAGACATACCCACTCCAGTGGGTCCTTCTCTCTCATCTCATCATCCTATGATAACTTCGATTAAAATTTGGTATTTTTAGCAAACTTTTATACAATGTTCATCAAGAACCATGAGTGTGTCACATTAGCACTACAGCCAATCCTCTATGGAAGCAAGTCATGACCGATGAGTTTCAAGCTCTCCTCCGTAATCAAACTTGGAGCCTTGTTCCTCCCTCTAGTGCTCAACGTGTGGTGCAGTGTAAATGGGTATTTCAAACTAAACTTAAGGCAATAATCTTTGGATAAGTATAAGGCTGAGTTGGCCTTGAAAAGTTTCAACAAACACAGTGTAGACTTCTTTGAAACTTTTGATCGGTTGGCCCAAAGCATCGACTATTCGCATAATTTTTACACTTCTTTGTTTCAAGAGTTTAGGACATCCAACAAATCCGATATTAATAATGCATTTTTAAATGGAGATTTACTGAGGGAGGTGTTTATGTCACAATCGGATGGTTTTTATTAGAATCTAAAAGCAAAGGCTACATATGTGCCTTAATAAGTGCACAAGGCTTTATATGGCCTGAAGCAGGCTCCTAGAGCATGGTTTGAAACACTAGAGGAAACTCTCTTGACACAGGGCTTTCATAATTCTGTTTCGAATGCCTCCCTCTTCTCACACAAACACTTGGCGAAGATATTCTTGCTTTTGGTATCGTAGATGACATTCTCTCATCACCGGTGACAGTCAACTGAAGTGTTTAACAAATTATTGTTATCACTTTACCTTAGGTTTGCTCTGCAAAACTCTTGAAGTTGAGTCTTGCTACTTTCCTTGGTTTTTTGAGGTCCTTAAACTCCCTTAGGTTACATGAATTAAACCAAGTATGCTCTCTACAAAATCTTGCTCTCCCATGTCTTAAGCAACAATCATCTCTATCGATGGTGAGCCCTTCTCTCGATCTTGGGTGTATGAAACCTGATTGGTGCTCTTCAACCTACTCTAACACGTTCAGTCTGGCTTTGTGTTGCCAAGCTAGATTCATTCTTTCTGAAACACTATTTTCGATGGGTGCTGTACAAGCGTGAGGTATGTTAAAGGAACCTTGTCTCATGGCTCATTATTTAAGCGGCTTGCTATTCCTCTAGAGGGGTGTCGGACTTTCAGTTGAGCAGCAAACATAGATGATGAAAATCTATTAGTGGATATGTGTGTTCCTTGGAGAATTTAATTGCAGACTCAGAAAACAAAAGGCGTGGCAGTTCAATAGCGAAGGTGAATAAGGGCCTTGTCTAGATCTTTGCCAGCGATGCAATGTGGGTTCGACATCTTCTTGCGAGTTGGCATTTCTATTTCTCCAACCCTTTGGTGCTATGGGTGATAACTTGGGAACCTGAAGCCCTAGCTTCACAATCCAGTTTACCATGCTAGACAAACATATTGAGCTTGATGTGCATTTCATGAAGAAGCAATTTACAGACTGCAAGCAAAGGGTCAGATATGTTCAAGCGAATCGAACCCATTTGATGTTCTCACAAAGCCTTTGTCACTTGATCGTTTCCGACTGTTGTGCTCCAAGCTCACCATGTGTGCACCCATGCTAAGCTTGCGGGGGCATGTTGAAGCAGGTGACAATGCTGCTGCTGCTCCTCAAGACAAGTCTGCTGCATATGCTGCTTTATATGACTATGCTGTTCACACTCCATCAGATTGTACCTCCTCCTCCAGACTATCGTGCAGCTCACGTTTGTCTTAGTCACTGTCATGCCTCAAGTCATGCACTCCACACCGGCTTCAACCAACCCTAATGGTTCTTATGGTGCACCTCAAGCATTGTCTTATGTAACTAATGGGTTATAGTATAAAAGTGTTTGGTCCTTGTCTTTTCTGCAAGAGAATATTTTTCAAAAAGTTTGATTTGGTTTCTCTCTCTTGGTCCTACTAGCCAGTTCCCAGCACTTCAATTGACTATGATCAATTTGAATTGGTCAATTAATTATATTTGTTTCACAGGGCTCCTAAGCGGCATGTCAAAGTGATGGGGTCTTGATCCCTCATTTGCTTTTAGGAGGTGGGGAAAGTCGAAGAGGTGCTGTGAAATGGAGGTATGCAATTTGTATTTTTTTCTTTTTGTAGTAGACACAGGCCTTCATTCTCCTTTAGTTTTTAATTTTAGAAACCTCTGTTTGAGGCAAACATAGACTATTAGAACTATAAATAACATTATCGTACATTTCTAGCGATATTGTACGAGAAAGTGATTAATAATTAGTACTCTGGGTTTTTCACAATTCAATAAGATGAGTACTTGACTTTATGTACATGCAGCCCACGTGTGTGGCCCAGGTTCTTTGCATAATGGATCAAAGGCTGCTTGGCCTTGTCATAATTATGTGGGACATTTCATATCTTGAGTCTCTCACAGTTTCTTTGTGAAGCACAGTGTGGACATCAACATCAAGGCTTTCTGCCTTACCTTATTTATTGAGATATTGCAAATGTGTCATCCATCTACCATTGTATTTAGACGATGAAGTGCAGTTTCTGACCTGATGGGTAAGGTTAGGCAGGGCCTTAGGACAGACTGGCTCACCACAGTGAGTAAAAAGGGTTGGAAAAGGCGGATGGAGGGACCAGGGTTTAAGTTTTCATGAGAACAAAATATTATAAGTAATATTGTAATTCCTAGTAAATATATGTCAAAAAAAAAAAAAATTATTATCCACCGTATTTACAAATACAATGATGTATTAAAAAAAAATAGAGGATCAATTAATCATAATCATATATTTTATACATCAATCAGTAATTTTTGTCGATTAGTGATCACTTTTCGATAAGAGTGGGGGTACCGGAGCACGTGAAATTGGTGGACCGGATTGTTGGTGGGATGTAGGCCTTGTTTTGGATTATCTGGGTTCGAGGTAGAGATTAGGTGTGGTGTTCTTTGTTGAAGCTAGCAGGCTCAGGGCGTTGCTCTCCCTCTGCAAAACGAGGAAATAATAGGGATTGAGGGTGCATTGCCGGGTGTGGCCTCCGATCACCTAAGTCGGTTCTTTCTTAGAAAGAAAAGGCAGGCGTATAGGTCTTTGCTCATGGCCCGGCGTGCCTTTCACCCACGTGGTGTCTTGTATTTATAGTAGATGTTCAACTAGTTGGATGGTGATTAGGAGTCCTTCCATTGGAGCGGGATCTCTTATTCAGTCCCGATCGGATTTGGTAAGGGATATAGAAGAATGCATTTGTTGAAACTGATCCTCCTCCTTATTGGGGGGGGAATCCAACTGGCGATGATCTGTCATTATCTCTCTTTCCTTATTAATAGGATTCGGTTGAGTTGGTAGGATAATATATCGCTAGGGGTTATTCTATTTTTTGTACGGGTGGTATACAATCTGATTTGTAGGATATGGGCCTTACAATCCATTCAGGATCGTCCTTTGGATCGGCCCCACCAGGCACCGCTTTGGG
Source organism: Tetrastigma voinierianum (assembly GCA_016808115.1). Taxonomy (NCBI): domain Eukaryota; kingdom Viridiplantae; phylum Streptophyta; class Magnoliopsida; order Vitales; family Vitaceae; genus Tetrastigma; species Tetrastigma voinierianum. The sequence goes on from JAEQBH010007642.1 coordinate 162,663, forward strand.
CCGATCTTGGGGGCACAGGTATTGCGTTGGGCGCATCACCTCTTTGGAGGAGGCGATCGGTATGAGCTGAAGCCTATTTGCCGCCTATCGATTGCCCCATTGCCCGTAATGCGTTGGCGTGGTGAGAGTATGACTATCTTAATATCGGTTGCGGTTTCTCATTAATACGTTCGGGGTTAGGTCGATTCAAAGCTATCGTCGCCGCCAGTCTTGTGATAATAGACCTTAGGTTTCGCTCATTTCTCCCATTTCCTCAGTTTCTTGTTTCTTTGGTGGATATCTTTCGTCTTATGCGCATACGCGGGACCCTTTCTTTCTTAGCCTCCGTCACGCCTTTTTGTACATTTCTTCATTATCTACGGAGTGTATTGTCAGTATCGTTTTGGTTTCTTTTAGATTAAGTGCAGCCAAACACTAGGGTTTAATCGATTGGATTTTATTTCTTGTCGCTTGTCTCAAATCATGGGTCCGTCGCTCTTCTTCTTTGCGCGGATTGGTGGTGACTCCTCGGTTGTTATCGGCCTTTATACCGGGCTGGAAGTCTCCGGCCGTTCGGTTATATCTGATCCCAGGCAGCTCTTTGGAAGCGCCTCTCTCGGTGATAAGGGTAAAGAGAAAATAACCCTAATTACATATCTGGGGGGGTCAAGTTTATCAAATCTGCCGTTGACATCTTTGTGAATGTGGGACCGATGGAGTCGACCCTTCGTATGGGAATTACCTTTGTGTCGTTATCAACCTCCTTATGTCCAAGTATGGGTCCCCGATGTCTTAACCTTTTATCGGCCTGGGTGCACAGGATCGTTTGTTTTTGAGGTCGCCTTGACAATGGCCTTAAGTTTTCCTGCCCTTTCATGAAAAGGGTCTTTGCTATTTCAACATTTGCCCCTCCAGTCGCTCCCAGCGGTTGGAGCATTTTAATTCAAGTTATTGGCTTTTACAGGGATAAAGGCTCGATGTCCTAGCTTGGACTTATTTCTTCATCTCTTCGCCCCAAACGGACCACAGGGCTTTCTTTATTTTCAGGCATTAGGGAATCTGCGGTGATCTCGACTATCCATCTTCGCATAGGTCATGGAAGGGATGTTATTTCTTAGCGGTTTCAATTGGAATCTGATCAGCCGGCCGGGATGACTGCCAGGTGTTCTGGCACAGGCGCTCGATAACGATGTGAGTATTTGTATATTTTAGTATGATGACTTATGCGAGAAGTTTGGATTGGATGTTCTCATTTTCGTACTATCTGTTTATTTCAGGCTCGTTTGAACTTAAGCGAAGACGCGTCTCGCCCAGCGTTGGCGCAGGATATCCCTTCCGTCCTTCTGGCGGTGTCTGAGTCGGACATTCGGGTCCATCTAATCTGTGATGCCGTTCCTGCCGGTCTTTACTGCTTGCTGCAGGATCCTCTCGTTCGACCACGCTAGCGCTCCTACGGGGGGAGAGATTTTGGTTCATTTGAGAGAAGAAGGTGCTTCCATGCCTCCACGCCACGCCAGGCTCTCAGGTGAAAAGCAGAGCTCCATTGAGGGAGGGCGGCCGGTTTCGACCAAAGTTCACATTTGGGAGCGTCTAGAATTTGTCAGGAAGCGGAGCGGGACATCGTCTCTGCAGTGAGCTCTTTGTGATTCTATGACTAACTTCTCAGCGGCCGAAGGCTAGAAACCTTTAGTGCGACGCCCAGAGGCGGTCGGTGGTGGTCATGCCTATGGCCAGTCTGGAATCATGCTGGAAAGAGTCAAATCGCCTCCTCAAGGCGACAGGGGTGAAGAGAAGAAGCGAAAACAAAGTCGGCCCGAAGCAGGATTCTTTGCTCTCTCTACTTGCCGAACTTGCGGCGGGTGCGGTCTCTGCATCCTCGGGACTACGCCTTGGGAGGTCGAGCGATGCTTGTTGTGAGGCTTTGGCCTTATCCCTTCGAGGGTTGCCTGATAAAGTCTACAATGCGTGTTGCTTCCATCTTTGCCTCAATGTTGAGCGTGCTTCTGTATTTGATGTCACGGTAGCCACTCATCTGAAAACTGGTGAAGGCCAAACTGAGCGAAGAATAAAAATTGCCCGAATTTATAAAGCGAAGGTGGCTTCTCTCGCAGAAACTGACCGCTGCGAGGGCGGCATAATATGTTGAAGAAGTGGAGCGACTTAAGTCGATTTGGCTATGCCGTCGATGGCCTTTCCGGGCAGAAGTAGGAGACAAGGTCCAGTAGCTGTGTGACCGAAGGCGAGCTTTGGGAGGAGGTTCGAGTGCTTCGGGCTTCCTGAAATGATTTGGCGAGGGCCCAGAGAGAGCGATCTGCAGATAATAGAAACCGATGGTTGGGAGGGCTCATCACCTCGAGAGTGAGCTCGTGATCTTTCAGCGGAGTCTTGTGATCAATGGCGTCACAGATAGAAAGCGTATCACGACGGCTGTGTAAGCTTCAGTGCAAAGCGCGCTAGAGGCTACTTTCGTCGTGAATCTTACGACGCAAATTTGGTAGAACGGCTGAACAAGGAATGTCGCGGATTGTTTGCAGATCTTCATCAGCGAGTTAGTTTAGTTGCTCCGAGGGATGAGGTCATTAGGCAGTTGAGGGACCAGGCCAGCGCTCAGTGGGCCGGTGTTTGGCCTTCAGCGGTGATGCATACCGGTTGGACTTCAATTTGTTTACCTCGACGAAGGCGGAAGAATACTTTTTCTCACGAACTATTACTCAGAGCACGTTATATCTTTGCCGTGGCCAATTCCCCACACCGTCGTCTGTTCCTCTATAGCGTCGATCTTCGTACATGTTTGCACAGTGCATTTATTTGTTCATACGTATATCGCTTTCTTTGGCGGGCAGGCGAGACATGTATGACCCTTCGAAACATATTTATATATATATATATATATATATATATATATATATATATATATCGTCCGCGTTCTCATTATAGTATCATTGTTTTTCTCCATGATTTGTATGGCCCGGATTGAGGATCGGAGCGAGATGAATAGGCTCGTCAAAATTAGTAAACCATTGGCGCGTAAGCGAAGCGACTTGATTTAGTTAATCATCAGGACTCGCGTAATGTCTTCGGCCCGGTTGGGTTGAGTTCGTCCATGCGAGCTGAGGGAAAGAGTTTGCCGATGTAGGCTGTGGCAGGAGCTGCGTCCATGTAAGCGAGGGATGAACTTCGTCAAATGAATATGCCCAGCGGGGCTCAAGTCATGTTGATTGATTGGAAGAGCTCGTCAGATGAACAATGAGTGGAGCTTGTCCAAGCGAAAGAATGGGGATGAGCTAAACAAATGAATTCTTCGGATAAGGTACGCCCGCTGTTGAGTGATGGGAGGTCGTTAAGTAGGCTGATAGTAGGAGCTCGTCCGTGGCCCCGGGGATGAGCTACGTCAAATGAATTCTTTGGCAGTGGGGCTCGTCCATGTTGATAATGGGAGAGAGGCTCAAATCGGAATGAATAGCAAAGTAGAGCTCGTCCATGTTGAGTGATGGGAAGAGCTCGTCGAATGAATTGTTAGTGAGGCTCGTCCATGTTGACTGATGGGGAAGGAGCTTGTCGGAATGAATTGTTGAGTGGAAACCGTCCATGTGTTGGCGATGGGGAAGAACCGTTAGGGCGAATATACCAAAAGTAGAGCTCGTCCATGCTGGTGATGGGAAGAGCTGTAGGAATGGTGTTGAGTGAGGCTCGTCATGGCCCAGTGGGAAGAGCTCTGTAGAATGAATTGACTAGTAGAGCTGCGTCCATGTTGACGATGAAGAGCTTGTCGAATGAATAGCAAAGTGAGCTGATCCATGTCCCATTTGATGGAGACCAGGCTCGTCGGGGGTGAATAACAAAGTAAGGGCTGATCATGTTTGACTGATGGGAGAGCTGTGAGATGAATTTATTTGAGTACAGAGCCTGTCCATGTTGAGGCGTGGGAAGGCTCGTCGGAATGAATAACAAAGTAGAGGCTCGTCCATGTTGGTGATGGGAAGAGCTGAAGTGGAGATGAATTGTTAGTGGGGCTCGTCCATCGTCCATGTTGAGTGGTTGAAGGAGGATCTGTCAGAATGAATAGTTGAGTAGGCTCAGTCATGTTGATTGAGAGAGCTGCCGTCAAGCGTGGTGTTGTTATTGAGTAGGCTCGTTCGTATTTGAGGATGAGCTCATCAAAGTGAATGGTTAGTGAGGCTCGTCCATGTTGACGTGAGGGGAGAGCTGCGTCAAAGTGAATGGTTAATTAGAAGGGCTCGTCATCTGCGGTGAGGCTCATCGGAATGAATAGTTGAGTGGAGCTCGTCGTGTTGGTAGGGGAGGCTCGTCGAGATCGAGCCAGGCCAGTGGGCTCGTCCATGTTGGCCAGTGGGAAGGCTCGTCGGAGATGGTGTTAGTGGGGCTCGTCACATGTGGTGATGGAAGAGCTCGTCAAGGTGAATAGCAAAGTAGAGCTCATCCATGTTGGCGAGTGGGAAGAGCTACGTCGGAATGAATTGTTGAGTAGAGGCTCGTCCATGTTAAGCTGATGGGAAGAGCTGCGTGAAGGTGGAGGTGTTGGCGGTGAGAGCTCGTCCATGTTGATTGATGGGAAGAGCTCGTCTGAGAATGTGAATAAAAGTAGAGCTCGTCCGTGTTGGTGATGGGAAAAGCTCGTCGGAATGGGTGTTGAGTAGAGCGCTCGTCTATGTTGGTGATGGGAAGAGCTCGTCGGGTGAATAAAGTAGAGCTGCGATCCATCTTGACTGTGGAGGCTCGTCGAGATAATTGTTGAAATTTATTTCATCCATGTTGTTGAGTGGGAAGGCTCGTCAGATAATTGTTGAGTAGAGCTCGTCCATGTTATTAATGGAAGAGCTCGTCGGGATCAATAGCAAAGTGAAGCTGATCCATGTTGATTGGTGGGAGAAACCGTTAGGAGAAATGAATTGTTGAATAGGCCCGTCCATGTTGAGTGATGGGACCAGGCTGTGTCAGAATGAATAACAGTGTGGCTCCGAGCAGCCGGCGGTGGCGTGGCCAGAAGTGGCAATGTAACTTTGTGGTATTCACGACCTCACTGAAGCTGTCGCTGTGAAATGGTGAGCTGATCGAGGTGGGCGGTGTGGCTCAGGCGCTGGGCCAGTGATGTAGCCGGTGGCATTCTTTGTTTGTTCACTGACTGAGGCGAAAGGCGTGCTGTGTGTCAGTGGGTGAGCTCGTCAAGGGTGGCGGCGCTGGCTCAGGCCTTTAGGGCCGGGTGGCGTGTAACTGGTGGTCGACTCACGAGGCGGCGTGGCACGTCGCGGGTAGGTGAACGTCAAGGTGAGCGGCGTGGCTCTTGGGCGCTAGGGCGAGTGGCGTGTAACTTTGGCGATGACCACGGCGGCGTGGCCTGAAGTGATTAGCTCGTCCAAGGTGAGCCCGGCGGCTCCGGGCCAACGGGCCGGTGGTATGGCACGGTGGTCGACTCCCGGCGTGGCTGTGCGGAGGTTAGCTGGGCGGCGGTGGCGGCTTCCGGGCGGCTGGGGTTGGTGGCGATGTCGCTGCTGGCGGCGGTCGACTCCCGAGGCAGCGTGGCTTTGTGCGGAAGCGATTAACGTCAAGGTGGCGGCGTGGCTTGGATGCCCCTAGGGCCGAGTGGCGTGTGAACTGGTGGTCGACTCCCGAGGCGGCGGCTGGCATGCGGAGGAGGTTGTCGTCAAGGTGGCTTGACGTGGCTCAGGCTAGGGGGCCGAGTGGCTAGCCGCCTGGTACGGCTCTGGCCTGCGAGGGCGGCGTGGCTGTGTGGAGGTTAGCTGTCAGGTGTGGCTGACAGCTCGAGGCGGCCTTCTGACCTTAGTAGTGAAGAGTTTTAATACCTGCTTGGGACGGCCGCTGTTCTTTGGTTAATTTAGTTGTGGAAAGGCGGCGCTTTTAGCTGCAGATTTATGGAGAATTTGAAACGATTGCACGAATTTTCGAGTGCTTTGATCTTCTTACAAATAGTGGTTTCATTGTTTGTGAGGCATTCCTTCTTATATTTTGTTTCCTGCGAGCATAGCGAATCTGGCAGAGATGAAGAGTGAGGTTGATTGTCTGTGGGAGATCATACCGAGATTTGGGGTCAAAGCTACTGTTCTTTTGCATGAGGTTGTGTTTTCACTAGTCTCCTTTGTGGGAGTCATATTTATTCCCTGGCTTTGTGCTGAGAGTGCGTCGAAGAGGCGGTGCATCTCTTGCCTTTGCTCTGCCATTTTGTCTTCTTTCTTCTTCTCAGCTCCTCCCTTACACTCCTCTCTTTGTCTCCCTTCTCCTTCCACTTTCCTCTTCTCCTCTTTTCCACTTTCTTTCTTTCCTATCACCTTTTCTTCATCTCGGCTTTTCGTGTCTTTCTCTTTTGTTCCCCCTCTTTTCGTTTCCTATCACCCCACTTTTTTTTTCATAAACTCCTTCCATCCTTTTCTTCTTCTCCTCTTTTCATTATGTCTTTCTCCTTTGTTCCTTTCTTTTCCTCTTTTTTTTTGTTTTCTTTTTGGGTTTAAGAGGAAGCTGCTTATGCGAATATTACTAAGATCTTGTCTGAGGACCTGCCCAGTTATAACTGAATGTAATTCGATTGAAATAAAGAGACACTTTTGTTTTTATATCACATGTATCTTCTTATTTTGCCTTTCTGTATCTTACATATATGGCCCATTTGAGATGTCTAACCAATGATCGTGAACGTTCCATCTATCAAGAATCAGGTAAGGCATTATTGCTATTCTAAGCCCGATACTTCTTGTTAGGAAATGTATTAAGATGTTACGCATTCCACACGTATGTCTAAGATTTCCTATTACATTTTGAGTTCATAATTACGAGTAAAATGACAAAGGATAGGTGTATAGACACTTCAGTTGAGGCCTGGATTTCCGATGCGGCGGGTTCTTCTAACTAGCGAGAGCTTTTAAGACAAGTAGCTGGCATGCCAGCAAGGGTTGACTTTTGGTTATAATACCTCATTGTTTTCCTTTGATACTCCTCAGTCGCCTTTGAACTATGCGTGCTTTTCATCCCGACTCTAAGTTTAAACAAGGCCTCATCATTAAACTCTCGATGCTAACTCGACTCTTGGAGACTTTATTCCAGAGCATGAAGGGCGCTATTGCTTACATTGCCAAGGCTAGGCCAATGGAGTTTCAGGGTTCGCGACCATGTAGTCTGTGGCCCTATAATTACCTCGGGAAGGTATTCTACCCAACTCGCTAAGATCTTTTAATTTGGTCTTCAAAGCGGCTTAGCAAGGGTTACGATTGTTACTTGGCACATCCATTTGATTGCGGATGGGGCCAGTGATAATTTTTAATTCAGCTGTACGAGAAATCCACGAATTTGGCATTATCCAGCCTTTCCCTGTCTGATACAAGGCTCTTGGAATGCCAGCGGCATATGATGGCTCTCCTTTAGTGCGTATCTTCTGCTCCGTGGTGGCAAATTAAAGGCTCAACACACTTTGCTGTGAGTAATCCTTTGCGATGATTATGAATTTGCATTGCCAATGGGCGGCTGATGTCAGAAGAAAGCCTTTGGAAAGGCCGGGACTTATGATTGATGTTAAGGGCTGCGGCGGGAGGTGAGATCTTGGCGTGCTCTGGCGAGATCTTCGCGTTTCTTGACTAGGTGATCGCATCCTTGGTATGGTTGGCGGTAGTATCCTTGCGCTTACGCTAATGCTTTCGGCGCGATGGTTTGCACCACCTCGTGTACCTGCGCGTTCTTCGGTGTCGCCTCTACGCGATGCATTTAGGAAAGGTGCTGAAGAATCCTCGCTTATGAAGCTTCCCTTATGATTGGTAAACATGGGCGACCTACGCATATCATAGCGTACCAGATTGACGTGGCGGATCATTCGCTGGTGCGTCAATGGGGTCCATCAGCTCGGCTTGGATCTGCTCCGGGCAACGTCATGCTATGAAGGATCATTGATTCCGCCCAGTATTGTGGCGTCCAGGTCTTCTTGTACGAAATTTGTGGCTATTTCGCCGCAAGGCGTCCTTCGAGGAATTGATAGCGGTTATGTTTGACGAACAAACAAAATTTCTTTGATGATCGCCCGGACCTTTTGAGTATGGATCATCGTTTCACTTTTGGCTTAATGTGGGTTTCTTATTTGTGACCACCCGGTGAAGTCCTTTGTATACACTTCTAGCCCGAAATTAGGCCTCTAGTGGATATAGGCGGGGTTGGGGGCTATCACGGCCTGCCAAACCTCGTTGAAGCATGGAACCCAAATACAGTGCATATTCAATGTCTATTCCTTTTGGTGAGGTTAGAATTGGGCCAGCTCCCTTCCTTGTGCATTTGTGACTCCATATGAGCTTCCAAATTGGGATTAGTTCTTTTCGTGAGTGGTACAGGCAAGTTACGTGGGGTGAATTCACTTGAAGTCGGCTAGGACACTTTTGGATGTTTACGGCTAAGTACCTAATGTCGAACTCCTTAGCTCACATGGCCCATTCATCAGGCCTCAGGAGCCACAGTTTGTCGACACTTGTTTCATCGGATATTAATCGAGACTTCTATGGTATGAGCACAGAGTAGGGACCGGAGCTTAAAGCCGTGTTACGAGCTAGGTATTAATTTCTGCTCTGGGTCACCTCCTCTTCCGCTCCTCAGACTCATTGCAATAGTGGGTGGGTGTTGTACTCGTTCTTTGTCACGGCAGTCTTGTATTTGGTTGAGAAGTGAGATCCCGGCAATCTGGTGAGGTTCTTCCTCTCGACGAACTCACTAGAATGGGTGGAGAGATCGTTTTAATGCATTAAATGCTTCTTCGCGCCGTATCCATTGGAAGGCCTTCTTGACACTTTGAGAAGGGCGGCGCATGTCGTATACAGTTTGTCGACAGGGGCCCATGATCCTTCTTGTGAATCTTGGACTTCCTTTATTCGATGGCGACGGCATGTCTGATCTGGCGCTGTTTATTTAGTTTGCCTCGATTCACAGCGGTTGACTGTAAAGCCCTAGATTTTCGACGACAGCCCGAGAGGCTGTTTAGCGGGGTTCGGCTTCATGTTTAGCCAGTTCGCGGTTGGGCGCTTGCCCACTGAGTGGGGATGGAGTGGGCGTAGTAGTTTACCGGCATAGTCTCGCCATGCCTCCATAGTGGCGCCTGTCTGCCTTACCGGAACATTCGGTTTACCGCCTCTGGTGGGCGCTCCTGCGTTCTTGAGCCAGGCAGCATCACCACGATAACAAACCAGTTCCTTGGTACGTGGCGAAAGAGGTCTTTTCTTTTTGGTCCATCGGTTCTATCGCCGATCGATTGGCAGAAAAATCGTCTGTGAAGGCCCGCGTGTGGCCCGTAGTGGCGTCCGATGGTCGATCCTTGGCAAAGGAAAACGTCGCCGGGCATGCCTTGTTTATGTCGGTGAAGTCGATGCGATGCGCCACTTGCCATTGCTGTGAGAATGACATTAGCTAACCACTTAGGATATTCTACCTCCACGGTGCTCACACTTTGGAAGCTTTCCCATTCTCGTTGTTGGCTTTTCTGCGCGGCTATAGTTTTGTTTGACGGTTTGAAGGATGGTTGATTATTGTCTGTGGTGATTATCCGTGGATCGATTCCTCCGTGTCTGCACTTTTGCCCATACCATCTGTCTGTCTTAAAAGCGGGTGAGGCTTTTGAGGTCTCCGGATTGGTTTGCATGAGCCGATACTCATGCGAGATGTTCAGGTGATCATCAGCGTGCGGTTGCGTTCCTCAGGGGCTCGGTCGGGTGAGTATCTCGTCGCGTGTCAAGCTGCGTCCATTCCGTTGTCAACTGCCCTTTGTTTCATGGAGCGGTATAGCATTCCTAGCCTTTCGTTCTCTCGGATATTGTCTACCATGTGGTTTAGAATTTTGATTATCATGAAGAGATCTACAGCGAGGAGGGATGTGGCTTTATTGCGTTGAGGCGAAGTGCATGACAACATGTTATGGTATGAGCGTCTACTATAAAGAACCTTCTTTGTCGTTGTCGCGTGAGGGCTCTCAGGGGTTAGCACCGGAGTTGAATCGAGCCTAATGTGACACTCTCTCTGAAAACCCCGCGGATATGTGTTGGCGGGATCTGCTTTCTCTCCCAATGCCCATTTTGTGAAGGCTGATCGAAGATGATGTCATTTGAACTCCGTTATCAATTGTAACCGGTGAAATGACATTGTTTGTACAATTCGCAGCCACCAATGGAGATCATGGGGATGCTAGCATCTCGGTCAGTCGGAGAATGTGATGGTGGTGTCGAGTCGCGGCAACTTAGATATTGCTTGTATTTCTCCGTTCTGTTTGTGATCGATGTTCTGCGGTGGGCACTTATGAGCAAGGCTGGATTCTCCTCCTAGAACCTCTCGAGATCCACATGGATTTCCAGGGGTTCTTTGATGTTAGTCGTGAAGCTTCTTGGCGGTTGTTGTTAGTCGGGGCCTGGATTACGGTCCCGGGCGTGTAGGTCAGGTGTAGTTTGTTCCCGGCGGAATGTAAATGGATTATCCGGCGTTGTATTAAGTATTCTATCTCTCTCTTACCCATTTGTATACGAATTGTCCGTGCGATGCCGTAATCCACAATGGAACTGCAATCGGTATTGTCTCTTGTGAAGTCTGATTCATTTAGGTGACATCTTAGGCCTGCACTCGTTCATTGCATATGGACACAGGACAAGTGAAGTGAAAGCGTTGAGCGGTAATACATCGGTGCACGGTAAGCCAGGCGATCTCGAGGTTCCCCGCCTTTTAGGGGATACAACTCACGCTCTTTCCTTAGGAAGTTTCTCTTGAGTCGCTCTGTCTCTTGGGGCGCTCGGGTCACCGTCGTTTGTCTGTCGCTTTTCTCTTACTTGGTGGAAGAACTCTCTTTCTTGATATGAGGCCTCTCGCGGTTTATATATTTCTGCGCTTTGGCCCGAAGTACCTCGACGCCGCCTTGCGGATGCCGAGATGGAAAACATCAAGTCGCCGATTGCACTCCTAATCACGCAGCCATCTTTGGCGACTGGCGAATTTCTCGCCGGGTATGTCATATTTCCGAGTTCAGTGACGACCTTTGCGTGCGACTTAGGGCTTTCCTACGAGCATGGCGGTCAGCGGATGGTAACTCATTTCCGTTATGAATGCCTCTGGTAAGTAGAGCGAGCGTAATGGATGTTCACTGATGTGAGATAGACGAAGGAAATTCTGTTGGGCGAGGCCAAAGGCAGCCCTTTTAGCGTAGTGGCGAATGCCACGCCATGTGGGTCTGATACCCATGTAGCTCGTCGATTTTGTAGTGTGAGGTGATCAGCGGGGTCTTTGACTCCGTGAATGTTTCTATTGTGGCATTACGAACCGGAAGGAAGCCGCTGCGTGTGAAGGAGATTGGTTGTTGTACCAAGGTATCATAGTGTCGAGCGCGTCCCTTAACCACCTCCTTCTGGTGAGCCTCTGTTGAAGACTAAAACCTCACTCCCATATACGCTCTCACTGCTCCTGTTTGAGGGTGATGTGGTACTTAAGATTCGACATGCCCCCAAAAACATTAGCCGTTTTCCTCCTTCGGGGAGGCGATTAGGTCATGCCTCTGAATCGGCTGTGATTCTGGCCGGCAAATCTCCTCCCTAGGGATATCGCGCGTTGCTCCTCGTGGGGAGGAATGTCGTGGCCTCCTTGGGTCTGTCGTTCCTCCCGTGTATGCTATAACTGTCTGGTAAGTTGTTCCAATTCTTCCATCAGACGTTGATTAACGAGACGAAGTGCTTCCACTTCGTTTGTATTGGTTTACATTGCTTCTACTATCCGGAAGTGCTCATCTGCATTTACGCAGTGGATCTACCGCATCCTTGGCGGATTGGCGTTACTCTGCTTGTGTTCCTTATCGATACCGCCGATGGCGAGAAATCAGTTATATTTATAAAGGAACTATACAGTTCCCACGGTGGCGGCATGGCCCGGTGATGCCTTTCCAGCGAGGCTGGGGCATTTGGAGCGCGTGGGTCATTTGTCGCTGGACCGGATCATCTCGGCGAAGTGGGATGCGGGCCTTTACAGTTATCTGGGTTGAGGTAGAGGTCGTGTGGTGTTGCTATTGTGACTGCCGACTCCGGACGTTTGCTCTCCTCTGCAAAACGAAATAATAAGAAGTCGGTGTGCGTGGCGCTAAATCACTAAGTCGATTTCTTTCTTAGAAAAAAAGGCCCGACGTATGAGTCTTTGCGTACTCAGTGGCCTTTCGCCGATGGGTGGTCTGTATTTATAATGCGATGTTCGGCCAGTTTGATGGTGATTAGGAGTCCTTCCCATTAGGCGGGATATTTCTTATTCGGTCACTGTATTTTCAAGTCAGTGGATTTGATACAGAGATAGAAAGATGTTAACAGGCGATCTCCCCTCCTTATTGAGGGGGAAATCAATTGGCGATGGCGTATTTATCTACTCTTTCATATTGATAGGATTATCGGTTGATTGGCGAGGATAATATATCGTTAGGGTTATTCTATTTTTTATACGAGCGGTGTCTGTCGGTTTGTAGGATATGTTTAAGTCATTCAGGGATCAATCCCTTTGGATACCAGCCCCTCGGGACCCTTTGGGCGATGCGGGAACTGGGGTGTTGCTGGGCGCATCCTCTTTGTGGGTTTGATCGATGGGCCCTGGCCTATTTTCTGACCCTATCAATAATTCTTTGTCTTGAGGTCTTAGTTTGCACCTCTTTTTATACACTTTGTTTATTTGAAGCTTGTCTTTTAAGATTTCTTTTAAAATCATTTTCTATTTTGTAGTAATTTACATGTCAGGCTTTGCATGCAGTAGTAATGTGGGCGACCAGAGCCTCACAAAGAAGTCTCTTCCTAGTGGTAATTAATTTTCAAATAAATTGCACAGTAAACTAGTTGAATATATGGAAATAAAAATTTACACAAATAAAAATCGCAGACGAATATATTCTCCATGTAACCGAAACGAAGTTCTTTACCGGTTTCTGGCCTCTAGACTTGATTTGGATGCCCTCCATAAATCATTTCAATGAATCATTATATTACCTCTCAGAATCTGTCACTGTTTATCAATCGTAGAATCTTGTAATCTATATTTATGAAATGATTAAACATTAAAATAAATTACGGCCTTTCCATCTTTGAGTGTGAGAGAAGCAAGCATGGCACTTGGTTCTTGTTTAACTAGAAACTATGACAATAGACCATAGAAAATGAGAAAAGGAAGAATAAAGAGGATGTGACAATGAAATACATTTGTTGATCGGCTACTTTTAGTTAATTTCTCTCTCTGCAGTTTCATCTCCATGGCCTTTTTTTTTTTTTTTGTTTCCAAATGAGGAAAACAAAAATATACAATAAAAATAAAAGACGAAAACAAGGAACCCACATAACTTTACATTGGAAATCGTAGGAAAAAAAACCACACCACTAATAGGGAAAAATGACCACACCAAAAACATCAAATGTCTACATTACCTATTCAATCCCTTACACCCTAATAAGCATTTTCGGATGTTAAGGAAAAATCAGAAAAACCCTAAAGTACCACCATACCTCTCAGTGTAACAGAAATTCAGGCACTTAGTCACTTTGTCATCATATATATATATATATATATATATATATATATATATATATATACTATATATACCTATATATATATATATATATATATATATATATACACGAGTGATGACTTTCTTGATGAGAGACATATAATATTAGGGGTTTCTTTTGTGTAAAAGCTACATTATAATATTTAAGTGGGCCTCGTTTATTGCAGATTTGAAGATCAACTCGCAGTTTTTTTTACAAAACCTTTGCCACCTAACAAGTTTGGGCTTCTAAGGCAAAGAGTTGGATTTTGTAGATCCTAAAGCTAGGACGAGTGTTTATTTATTTATTTTTTTGAAAACAACTAGGAGATGTTTTAGAAAGTGCGGATTGATGTGTCGATTGCGTTAGTGCTTCGCCTTTGTTAAACTTGTGAATCAAAATATAAAAAGGAGAGGAATCTTTAGTTGTTGCATCATTTATTTTCGCCAAATTTCCACGGTTTTAACAACCTTCTGTACATTATTTTTTCCACCGGTCTCTAATTATGTGCATGATTGCATCCTTCAAAAAAGTTTGGGCTCTGACGATTAATATGGACTTGTTGATAGGCGTGAACGATCTTTGATAGTAATATTTGATGTGATGTTGATAACTAATAGCGGTGGCTAATGTGATAGCGTCTTTGATTTGATAAAATGGCGATTGAATATTGTTTTATCTATAGTGATATAACCTTTTCTAAGATTGGCCCTTTGCGACGATTTTATATTGGTAAATCAAAAATCGCCGCAAAATCCTTTAGCGGCGGAAAAAAAAGTCCGTAGGTAAGCATCTCGCTAAGTTTGCTTGACGGAAAATTCAATCTGTCGCTAAGTTTATGTACGACATAATGCAAATCCACATGGCTAAACGTGAATTGAGAATTTTCCGTGCTAAATTTAGCTGACTTAAAGGCGAATTTGGTACTCCGTCGCTAAACTTAGCGGCGGTTTAATATTCGTCGCTAAAATATGGCAATGTCACAGAAATCCGTCGCTAAGTTCGTCAATAAAATAACGGCGTAATACGGAAAATCCGTCGCTAAACTTAGCGGCGGTTTTTGTGTTTCCCGTATAATAGTGACGCCAATGCAATAATCGTCGCTAATATTAGCGGCGGAAATTTGTAATCAAATGGCTAAAATAGCGTCGGTCATTTCATCGTAAGCCATTCGCGACGGAAAGTCAAATCCGTCTCAATATAGCTACGAATTGCAATCATCCCTTCAAGTTCATTTCTTGTACACTTTTAAAGTTATTTTAAATTTTATTAAGCTAAAATCCATTTTATTTAAATTTTCTTTATATTAATTTTACAAGTGCATAATATATTTAATTTTTAAATAATTAGAAACCATAATATTAAAAAAGCACATTCATTGAAAACTAAAATATTAATTTAGTACATTGTTGAAAATAAGCAATACAAATAACTTCGTGTCTCTTTTTGCAATTAAAAACTCTAACAGCTGGTTCATATCTTAATTCTGAAAAAAACTAGCTCATAATCTAAAGATCATGATCTGACCTAGAAATGGTTATGGGGTATAGAAAATTTGGATTCAGCGGGATCTTTGGATCTTGGCATTGATTGAAATGTGCATTAACTATCACGTTCATTGCTCCATCTTTTGTTGAAATTGTTGTTCTAATTGCTCTTTATACAATCTCACATCTTCATTCATTTTGAGTTGAAGTTCTTGAACTTCTACTCTCACCCTCTGCCCAACCACTTCATTCACACGTTGTGTGAAACGTTCATCAGATGCTCATAAAAATCATAAGCGCGAAGTGGTGAAATTCTTTGAAAGTCTCGAGGTAATCAGGAAGCACGAGGCCAAGGCCATACATAACCTCTTTTTCTCACCTCAGTGACAGCAGCAGATATAACTGGTTCATGTTAACTTTACTCACAGGAGGCTCAGTTGATCCCTCCTCGATGAAGCGGAAACAACCATGGTTTCCTGACATCCTATATTTAATTCATTATAAAATTAGTAATTATTTAAAGACAATTTGTTAGTTATTTTATAAAGAAAATTGAAATCTTACATTTATGTCCTTAGATCTTTTGTCAAAGCACCATCTTTTTGGTGTATCTTCTTGAACACTTCAAATGGCGTGGAAGTTTAGTTCCTTTTCCTACAAGAAATTATTATCAAATTGGTGGTTAAGATAAAGATGATGAGAAATGTTATTTAAAAAATATTCTTAGAATTCTTACAAGCAATACAATGTTGAATTGTGAATCTAAGAGCTGTATGGCAGGAAAGACCGATGTCAGAATCCTCCTTTTAAATACTGACGATTTTAAGCGACTTGTTCACGTTTAACATATTGAGTACTCGATGTTTCTTGACTTTCCATACATCTTGGTATATGTTCTTTTTACGCCGATTATACTTGCACAACGATCCCCATATAACTCCTGCCACCCTATAAGCGTTCTCTTGACTAATGCATCATTTGAATCATCGGTTGTATTTCTGAAGAAAAAAAAATATTTTAACAAATAAAATGCATAACCACATCTAGGTAGTAGTTGCACAATGTGATTTTAAAACTCATAACACAATAATAACAAGTTTGAATGATCTTAAACATCTTTTCTTTTGTATGCGGCACACGAAAAATGCCGAGAGGCTAGAAAATGTTGAAGCTACTCAAAGATGTAGTTACTCTTAGTACTCTTGAAATGAATTTTATAATCTTAGACCCGATAGTTAAATAATCCAATATTTTAACTATAAGCAATAACATCATCATGCACTATCACAACTTTCAAAGGAAAAGGGCGGACAAACTCATTCTGAGAGAAGAACCAAGGCGTATGAAGAGTAGAAGAGTACATGTAAAGACAGTTGTAGGGATGCAGTTTGAGTAAAGGGGCTAGTGTCTGCGCATGAACTTAGTGGTGTGACTGTGATTCTGCTGCTATTAATACCCGATAAAATCTGTGATTATTAATGTTATAGTGCTGCCTTCCTTGTGAAGCGAAGCCTTGTTAGAATGGACAAAGGTTCTCATGCTGTGTTAGACTAGTGACCTCTGTTGCCTTGGGTTGTACATTGACATTGAAAAGGGCACAACTCCTCTTTTTTATGGTATTACTTCTTTATTTTTTTTAGTTAGTTTTTTAGTGTTTTTTTAACTTAGATGACCATTTGGAAGTCAAGGACTGGAAGTTAAAAACCTACTAAATATGAAGAAAGAAACAAAAGGAGAATTTGGGAGGGAGACAGTTAGTTTGTCTACCCTACCTAGCCTTGCATGGGTGTATAGTATTTTGCTACATTTTTAACCTCTGTTTGTACAAAGAATTCAGCTGGAACCAAACCAACTTTCACATAATAAAGTACTTCCTTAACAAGGAGGAAATTTTAATACTAATAATTTGATTTGGAATGTATTTGCTAAACTATTAAGCGTTACCTCTCAGAAAGTATACTTGTTGCTTTCATAACATCAGCATTTTGCACATCGAATCTGGAAATTCTTATAATGAAACAAAAAAGCAAGAAGACAATGCTACCTTAAAAATCACGCAACACTCTAGACAAGAAGGGCATGAATATCCCTTCTTATCTATTCTGCGATCAGGGCATCCATCATATGCCAATATCCCAACATGAATATCAACACTCTGACAAGATATGTGTCTCTTTTTGCTCTGTTTATAAAATTTTACTTCATTTATATCATACATTCCTAGACCACCTAATGGCCTAATATTTTATAAAATGAATACTACACCACCTATTGGCTGATTGCTTAATATTGTCAGTAAACTAAGGGGCAGTTCCATTCATTTGAATGTATGGATTCATGGTTATTAGGAAATTTGAACTACCTTTGCATTATTTTCAGCTTAGCTGCAAAAGGCAAAACAATTATAAATAATCGGTTTTACGATGCCCATAAAAGATGAGAGACAAAAGCACAACATAAAGAGGCATTGTAGGAAGCTGACCTAAAAAGTCACATTCAATTTTCATCAACATACAAATAAAGATCAAAGTCCATACCATCAACATCCATTTATCCATGACCAATTAATGGACATACATACACACATATTTAAATAAGACCCATATACCATTGTCAAAAGTATATTTGTTAAAAAGTAAAAACAACAATTTTTTTCTGACGTGACAAACGATAATTTTCAACGGCCAACCAAGTAGCATTTTCATACTTTACAAATAATAGCGAAGTGTTGTTAGCCATAATTAAGTGCATAGAATCTAGGAGTTAGAGTAGAGTAGAGGATAACACTTTATCTATGATTCAGATTCATCAACAATTAATATGCATACATATATTGATGGTGTATTTTATTTAAATATAGTCAATGTTTTATTCTTTGTTAAGTTGTGTGTTTCTTCCTTGACCTATACCATAATAAATATTTTCCAACCAAAGTATTTTCTTCAAGGTTTTCTTCTTCTTAAGTTTAATGCTAGAATAGATGAACGGGTAGTTTCTATCATACATAGGCTGATATGCATCTCGATTACTAAAACATTATATCTGACTATTATAGCTACATTTTTCATGAACATTAGCCTGTTCTAGTGTACCCATATCCTTAACATTTGTTTTGTCATATTTAATTTGGTAACAAGAGAACAAATTACATATGAAATACTGTAAATTCGTCCCAATACAGACCTTAGTGTTGGCGGGGCACCAACTGCATGTTGCACCCTCCTTTTCTAAAATCTATGCTTGAAAATCTTAGTAATGTCTAGTTGAAGCACTTGGAAGAAATCTATTCCAAAAATTACAAAAAGATTGAATATTAAATCTCATATGAAAATAAATTATCTTATAAAGCAAAACTAGCCAAAAACAATAAGTTGCATAATAAACATTTTTTAGCATCATTGTGCTCCACATCAACATTTCTATATTCTTTCTCCGTGTGGTACCACATGTGGTTGATGACCCTACTGGTGCTGATGCGGTAGAAGACTCCAGATCAGTCTGTGGGGAAGGTGGTGATAAGTTCTCCACATTGAAGGTAGGTGTCGAACCATAGCTGGTGGGGTAGTGCTTGTGAGAAGGTGGGGCCCAGTGGTGCGAATGGATTCGGTTGCCTGGGCATGTAAGAGATTAGCTACGCTCCTTCCAGATATAACCACCTCTCTGCATGTGAACATAATTACAAAAAACACATTATAATAGAAAATGACTACTATAAAGTACACATACATATGCAAGAAAAAAATACTAGTAATTGAAAACAATATTATAAATATATTCATAAGGTCACAATAATATAAAGGCATCAATCTTCAATATTAGTCACATTATTATCATCATCATCTAATTCTTCATATTCTTCATCTGACTCTATTTCTAGTTCCACCTCCTCATTTTCTTCAAGTTCTATATCATCAATGTCTACAAGGACAGAAAACATGATCAATAATGATTGAGGTTCTTGTACAACATCAATATCAATATAATGGTTTCGATGACATCTCTTGAAATGCTCACATTTGATATGAAATTTTCGATGTCTCGGCTACTTCGACCCCAGACTTATCTTACAAGCAGCCTTAGAAATTACACATGTTTTCCTTGTGCTTGGATAAGATCATAATAGACCTGCATTGCTTGCTCCGAGAATAAATGGTTCATATATTGAGATATCTGGTGGTTCACATCAACAAGCCCATACTCGGGGTGACTTCTTGTACCTATGCTTGGTGTGGGATTGAACCATGACAATTGAATAATATGACTCTCTTCAGTGGTAATGCAGGGTATTCCAACTGTAAAACCTCATTAGTTGACCATAAAAAGTCCAGTGCATTTGCACTAAAATTAGACGCTTATGCACACTCCCCTTATTCATGGTTGCTTTATTTGATCCATGTCTAGTGTGAAACATATCCATTCATAATATCCGAGAAACGTCTTAACACCTCGTAAGGTCCTTTTGCAAGGTCCTTTATGAATTAGCTGGAGATATTCGAAATGGTCATGAGCCTATAGAAAAATTGAAAGTTACTAAAATTATGGGTAACTAAATCCAACAATATATATATATATACCATATATATAGTTGAATTTTAATACTCACATGTGCTCAAACCAAGATGCAAAGTCTTTATCAAGTTTGCTCAGCAAAAGCTTCTAACTTCAACATATGGTTGATGTTCTCTTAATCTAGCCACAAATAGTCTAGCAAATGACCAGTTTCGGCAATTACATAAACACATTTTTACCACTAAATTAGTTTTAAATCATTTCTTTAAGAAATTCGGATACTTACTCGATATAGGGCTTTACTTAACTTCACAAATTCAATAGAATATACGTGCGACTGCATGATATTCATCAGCCAGAATATCCAGTTTCCTTGCCAAATGCTCTACCCCCATGTGCTTAAAATGGAAGCATCCCTCATGTTCTTGAGTTTCATCTCTATCAAACAGGTGTAGATTTCGTGGCACTCTTCGATGTCTGTATTGACATATGGCTCAAAATAATGAGCACAAAATGAAGATCTCCTCAATGATATGCATTGCATATAGAGACCTTCAACTTTGCTTTATTGCGCACATTATTTTCAACCTTGAAGGTACCTAAGATAATCTTTGTCAAGCTATAAATAAGTGATCATTTAAATTGGATTAAACATATCAAATTCATATGATTTATTTTTGGTGCTAACCTCAAAAGTACATCCATCGGTATTGAACAAGAGGCACCTTGTCTTGCTTCATGCGGCAAATGGATGGGGAGATGCTCCTTTAATCAAAAAAACTTGGAAGTGTATACTTTCGAAGCCTACAGGATATGCAGGAATTTCATCTTAAAAGTCAGCCTCATGTCTTCCCTGCATTTATTCTCTCTTGTAGATGTAAGATCTTTAAAAGTTACTCGGCTCTGTCAAGATATTACACATTCTCACAGTAATAGTTCACGAAATGCTATTGAATTAGCCTTTGCATAAACATGGCAATCATGGCTTTTCATGCGAATAATTTGAGCTTATTCATACTCGACACATCTTACCGTATTGAGACATACGGTAGGAAATCGAAGTTCTTTCAACCATTCGCACAAAAATTTTTCTCGACTTATCAAAGTATAAATGGCTTTGGATGTTACTGTGCTCTCATTTTGAATTCCTGCGCTCTACTCGTCGACAAAACTCTTTTAAGTCAGCCCTAGACTTTGCATTGTCTTGTTTTCTTCAGCATTATATGATAATTGAAGAACATATTATCAGGAGTATTTTCAGTGCTGACATCTGATTATCATAGATCAAGTTTATGAACCAATAAGATGATCAAAGATGCAGCCTTTCTTTTCTTCCATCCACATTCGTAACTCTTGAAAATAAGGCATCAGTGGACTCGGCATCAGTTTACGACACTTTCTTCAACCTAATTGCTGATTGCTCTAATATTTCCTGCAAGTGTGGACATGTGGTGCAACTTCTCCTTTGTTTTACCCTTCAAGAAAGAATTTTGTTCGCCGAAATTGATGATGTCTTGGTAGAACTTGATGATTGTCAAACCCGATGTCTTGCCCTTTACTCAATGGAAATGCATCTGAATCTTCCATGCAATGAGAGACAGACAAGCTTCCTGTAGTACTCCATCTCGTGCTTATTGAGTATGCGGGAAAATCACTAATTGTCCACATTAAATGACCAACTAAATTTTAGAAATTACTTCACCAAAATGTCATATGTACGCCACCCACCTTCACAATGTTTTCAACTCTGCAATTAAAGGTTGTAAGAAAACATCAACCCTTTAGTTCTTTGGCGCAGCACAATTATAGATAAAACATATTGTCTTTCGCTTTGCACATCCATGAAATGAAGTGTATGGCGTCGATATAATAGGCCATGAAGAATATTGTTGTCCGTTGACCAAATGGATTAAAGCCATCAGTGGAAAGACCCAGTCGAACATTTCGACTTTAGATTCTGAAATCGGGATGGAGTTTGATTGAAATGTTTCCAAGCTTGATGCAGACAATGACCGCATAACACCATCTTCATACTCATGCTCGGCATGTACGCCCTCATATCTTTATTTTGTGGCATTAGATTAAAGAACAATCTCTCTATAATGTCGAGAGACGAGGAAAGTAGTACATTTTTTATAAAGGAACATTTGTTTTTCTGCCCATGGGAGTCCTTACAGTTGGTCTCTAAAAGCGGGGATGGTGACAAAACTTGCACGCTTTACAGAGTTCACTGGCCCTCACCCAGGTATATCATACAGCCATTAATCTGACAATGAATCTTTTCAATGGTGGGCGAACCACTAAGCTAATTTTTGATCTTTGTAAAAGCTATCAATCATCATTGTCCGATGGTGTAACTCGGACATCAGTTGAAATATCATCATAAGCACGTTCGGATAAATGAATTGTTGATTTAATCGTAACAATCGCCTTGTGATTAACTTTGAATGATATCATTGCGGGCCAGTCTGCGATCGAATTTGCTTTTCCGACATTTCAAATAATTTTCTGACTGTTGGTTGGGTCCTCTTTAATGTCATTGGGTTAAAAAGGAAGGGCGATTGACATCAATTAGCATTGTAACAAAGCATTGTATAGTTGAGGATTGATACAAATCCTCGTCTATGACTTCATTGAAATTGACATTGAGTTCCCCAGTATCTTGCTCGATAGGCTCACCATGTAGATACCAAGTATAATAGTCACTGACAAATCCATACTTTGCTAGATGATATCTCACAGTATCTGCCTCTTGAAAATTTCGATTCTGACACTTACGATGATCGCATGGACAGAATCTACTCGGTCCATCAATTACGGGTATTTCATTTGAAAATTAATGAATCCCTCTCAGTGACGAACTCCATGATTAAAAACTATCTTTCATCCGATAATCAATCCATTTGTCGATCTGAACCATTTTCTTTGTGTCTATATGTAATCCTATCTTTATGCCTACACTAATTCAAAGAATCAATAATCAATAAGCTTGAAAAGGTAAAATCATGTATAACCGTATGGATTGAACCTTTAACAACTTATAACCTGATTTTGAATTCAAGATATATAATGTAACTTCATTTTGTAATCAAGACATACATATTAACCTGATTTCAACATAATATATATTAAAACAAATAAATTTGCCATTGATATATCAATGGTGTAGTTTAATTTTCAATCCGTGTAGCAAAACCCAAATGAAATACTTTCATGCATACAACTAATTATCAAAAGCTAAACACATAAACTAGTCTATTAGCATCACAAAAAAATCAAAATAATCAATCAAGACAATAAATAGATGACCATACCTTAATAATTTTGACACTGAATTGGATGCAGAACAGACAGAGAGAAGAGAGTGGAAAACACAGCTCCAACACTTGACTTATATTCGGTTTTAGGGAGAGTTTAAAACCCTATAAATGTGACATTGAAACAAAGCAAGTCAACAACGACATTGAACATCGATTATTAAAAATGAATAAATTTGAACCATGAATATTTTATAATTACAATACAAGATATTTTCTTATAATTTGTTTTGATTACAAATTGATACGCTCACTTATTATTTACAATACAAGATGTCTTTGCATTTCATTCAATATATAGTCGCGAGTTGATTTATCTATGCTCTCGATAGTTACCATTTACATTAGTACGTTAAACCTCACTACAATTTGAGCTCTAGTGTGATTTTTAAAAGCGAAAGAGAAATAAAGAAAGGAAATGTTTTGGCTAAAATCAATAAAGCAAAGTTTTTATTTCGTTTAAAAATTTAATTGAGATTACAGGTATGAGTTTGAAGCTAATTTGATGAGCAGTTAATGGGGTTTGAAGCTTACAAGTAAATGGGTTGGGCACAATGGGTTGGACGCTAGAAAAGATGGTAGGTTTTTTTCTTGACTAAGTCAATAGGTTGGTCAAGAACTTAATGCACCCAATAGATTAGGTCAAAAGGGTTTTGGTTGGCTCATTTGAGTGGGCAGTAGAGTTCAAGATTAAAGAAAACGAGTTATTAGATGGAGTAATTACATTATTCCAAGAGTTAAACTAATAAAAATAAATTAGGAAGAGATGAACTTGGATTTAAAAACATTTATACAATAAAGAAAAAAAAAAATTAGAATAAGTATAACAAATATATATATATATATATATAGCATAAAAGCAAATAGTATAATGAGTAGATAACAAAATGAATAAAACTTACATGCACATGTGCAGATTTAAATAAAGGAATTACACAAATAAAATTGCATAATTTTATTAGTAAAATATATACAAGGCACACAAGTAAATTCATGATTATATTCAAATATATACATGCAGACATTAGACATGATAGAAAAGAAAAAGGATTAGCAAAACAGAGACTAACGACTGGCTGAAATATGTGTCGATAAATAAAGGAGTAAAGTACTAGGGTGGAGTATTTGTGATGAAGCGATTATAAATCTAGAGCTTGTGGTTATAGCATCATGGATTTCTGTATGAATTTTAATAAAGGCTAGAGCGCTTTTCTTTCTAAGAAGCGAAACAAAACATAGGACCAAAGCCAAAGAAATTCGTCACCTCCAACTAGGAAAGATTCATTTCTTCTAGGGCTCTGGAAAGAAACCACGCACATAAAATCAACTAATTTTTTAATTTCTTTTATTTTCCTTTCTGCTCCATTTCTCATGACCAAACCTGATAAAAGTAGAGTCAAGCGTACTTATACTTGAACCGAAACAACACCTGGAAATCACAGAAAAAGCCATCAAAGCCACCACGAAAACAGAGTAAATTAACAAAACTATGCACTCTACAGTTCTGGATACACACTTGACCAAAACTTCTAACTCAAAATTAAATTTAAAATATATATATATACTTATAAAGTAAAAATAAACAAATAAAAACACCAAAAGAACATTCACAGACAACAAGAAGATTAGAGGTGTTACCGGATGATCCACTTAGCACCAACCATACCCATGAAGAGGAAGTTTCATTATCAAGAGATTTGAGTAGATAATGGAGCACGGAAAGAAGATTACAGGAGTGAAGAGTCGTGACTAAAGCAATAGAAAAGACTGATAAAATAATATACTAAAAATAAATAAACGATAAACTAGAAAGCAGTCACGAGGAGAGACGATAAGGGTGGCTAAAATCAAGGGACAAATGTGCGCTTCAGTTTTAGCAACGAGAAAACTGTCAAAAAAAACACACTGCGTATAGGGATCAGGAAGGATCGAAGTTAAGTATCTGAGGAGCAAAGTTACAGGTCTAATATGAATTAATACAAGAGGCAGGCTTGTGTTCGATAAATAGTTAGCGCGAAAAGAATTAAAAAATAGTTCAACAAGTTATCAATAATATTAAAATTAGTTCAACAAATTTGTATTGACGTGATTAATTATTTATTATAATTATTGTTAATCTCTCATGCATTCTTGTAAGAAGAAACGACAACGGGAAAATATGTACTGAATTCTCAAAATTAATACCATTGTCAAATATTAGACCAAATCACCAATTGGTGCTAACGATTTACATAAGCAAAATCATAGGAGGTGTCGAAATGGCCAGCACATTGAAGTGCCACACTATGTACCTGTATTCAATTAATCAAATGTCAAGTTGTCAAATATTTGCAAAAAAAAATGCCAAGTTGTCTCACAGCAGGAAGAATCTAGAAATGGTTGGGTCTTAGAGTGGTCGACCATTCCCCACTTCCCTCAACCTAGCCCATTTATAAGCTTCAGATCTCTGCCTCAAAACACACAAACCCCACATTGTTTCCATAAACATCAAAATAGTTTTGATGATAACATAATTTGGGTTTATAATGTATACTCTACCAAATAAACCAGCATATTCGAATGAAGTCAAACATGAAGTATAAGTCTCCTGATTTACTAGAACTAGAATTCGACATGAGATTCATTGAATCTACCATTTATGAGAAGAACAGATGTTAACATTATTGCATACTCTGACAAACTAAAATCACTGGATTTATAATCGATTTTTATTAGTCCACGAGCTCATAACCGTGAAATCCATTAATGTAAAATTCTCACGAAAGGGAAAAAGGGTGCCACTTGATTTTCCATCCGGAAAAGCACAAAAAATACTCAAAACACCGAAAATTGAAATGAATAAACAAGACAACACGAAATCGAACAACAATTGGAGTCTCTTCAAACACAGTCAGTGAAGATCCTAACCGTCATAAAGAAACCCAGCGATTATTTCTACCTAAAAATGAACCCTAGGAAAAAACACAAGGCGATCCTTTCAAAAAACAACCCAAAAATCAGAGACTGAAGCAATGGAGATTGTACAAACAAATGAGCAAGAAATGCGAAATCGAAGAGAAACAGATTAAGAGATTGAGAGAGTAACCTTGTGTAGAGGAAGAGGAAGCAACAACAATCGGAATGGATCGAGAGAGAGAGAGAGCAAGGGAGGGCAGTAGGCTCTGGTCTCGGACCATCGGCAGTATAGGGTTTGGGAACAAAACGCAAACAAACCACGAGGTGTGAATCTAACGAAGTTTTATGGATCTCTGCTGACATGCCTTTTTCCTTTTTATTTATCCATCCTTCATCATCTTCTCGGGCCACAAACTCAAAATGGACTATCATCTTTTATGAAATGAATGGAAAAATAAAACAGTTAGTGGAAAGTATTATATTTTTGTACTTATTTTGTAAATCATAATTTTATTTATTTTAACTAAAATTAGAGTTATGTACTAACGATTTGAGGCAGATGGACCCAACCCACTTTAACTCGATTTTTGAAGTTGTTTATGGAAATTTAGACCGAATAAAATCGAACCATATTTATCATTGTTTTGATTCATGACCTGTATGAGTTTTAAGTTCGGGTTGACCCAGTTTATTATAAAATCTTTATTTAATTTTTATGTAAATAAATGGTTTTAATAATTGAAGTTTTAAATATTCATCTACCAATTTCAATATTACGGCTCTTATTAATATAAAATCAGTCTTCTTTCATACTAACATAAGGGTTTCAAAAATAATAATTATTATAATGAATAATTAATTTATTAAAACCTTATTATTTTAATATTTTATTTTCAAATTTTAAATGTATCTTTTAATATAATTTATACAATAATTTAATATTTAAAAAATGCTACTCTGAAAAATTATAATATTTCTAAATTAAATAAATTATTTTTAATATTGAATATATTTTCACCTATCTCTATTAATTACATTTTAAATATTTATAATTTTATTTTATTAAAAATCTTGCGTCATGTTAATAGAAAAAATGATAATTCAGGGCCATATATTTAATTATCAAAATATATATAATCTTAAGATTAAATACAGATATCTTAACGAAGCATGATTTGATACATTAAAACTTTTATGGATGACTTTCTTAAAACGACATATCGATAAAGAAAACTACAGAGAAGAAGTAACGATCGTGGTATAATTAATTATAAGAATAAGTCGACGATAAAATACAAACACAATAAATTTAGCAATAGAAACACATCATAGCACTGGACTATTGTTTAAATATGAAAAAATAAAGTAAATTCATGACTTAATTATAGAAAAAATCATTTTATTAGGAAAGAAAAAACCAAATTCAAAGAAGAAAATAATAGAAATAGAAATGATGATTTAAGGTTTAAAAAAGGAAAAAAACCAAAAAATCAACCTCATGTAAACATACACCTAGGTCTCCAAATTGGTAGCATTTTGACAGTAAATAAAAAATAAAAAAACTTAATTTTGACTAAAAGAAGTAAAGGATGGGAGGAGAGAAGATAGCCCCCACCAATCTCGCCTAAACCAAAATTTTCGTGTCAACCTGATTAGTACACCCCATATTTCGTGTCAGACTATTGCAGGTACATGTGATTTTTTTGAGTACCTCAACCCCATTAAGTCACTATCACCCTATTAATCATACACTTGTAAATATCCATTACTATACTTTTTGGAATTTTTAATTTTTAATTTTACCAACTGTGTTCAGCCCAGTCTAATGATAGATTGGATTGGATTGGATTGGGTTGAGGTTATGAGTTTGACTGAATATGTGTTTTTTTAGGCATTTAACATGACTATTTAGGCATTTAACATATAAAATTACTTGAAATTAATATTTATTTTTATAAAATGGTCATTTTGAAGCTAAATGAGTGGAATTGATATCTGCATCAATTTTCATTTAAAAATTATGAATTATTTAAAAAAAATATCAAAATCATGTGGTCCATAATATGGGATGCATTGATTCAACAGGCAAGGAGGATGTGGAGTGGAATGGGTGGGTGAAATAGTTAGTCCGTATGGGACGTGGGACTAAAAACCTAATATCGAGTATGGAGAATGGAAGGGAGAAAGGGAGAATGGAGAATGGAAGCGGAAAAAAGGGGAGGATGGAGGGTTAGGTGACCAGCTGGATGGGGTACAATTATGAGATAGCTTTTTGGCTTTTTGGCCAGCGGAAAAAAGATAGTTTCTATGTCCTTTTGGAGAGGTGTGTGGAAGGAGAAAGAGGCCTAAGAGGAGGAGAGGATGGTTGGTGGTGGACTGGTGGTGACTGGTGGGGCTCAGTTGGGACAAAGCTACATGAGGATGATAGAGATGTTCACATGGAGTGTTTTGTCTCCCCTTTTTAATCCCTTTTTAATGAAACACCAAAGCAGGCTTTGAAAAGACTCCAAATTCCTACTTTGGCCACTGATTGTCTCATTCATTCCTTCTTCTCTCTTCTCTCCAGTTTAATGTCAAAATAATTCTTTTATAAAAAACATAACAAACTTTTTTTCCAAAATACTATATCTAACTAATCTTTTGGATCCAACTAGACATTCACATGTCTTAAAACCTCATTCATCTAATATTATGTTTTTGAAAATTAATCTATTTTATTACGCCCGACTGCCTCATTCACCTCTTCTTCTTCAGCTTTAACGTCAAAATAATTCATTTATAAAAACATAAATAAACTTTTTCCAAATAATTATCTAACTAATTTTTGGATCCAACTAGACATTCACATGTTTTAAAAACTCCTTATTCATCCAATATCATCCCTTTTAATTTATTATGTGGTATTAGTTAGTCCCGCATGGGTGAAAATAGTTAGTCCTCGTGATTCTTTGCTGGTTTTAACTTAAGATTGACAACCACATAAGGATAGTAATTGCTTATGAATTGAAAAAATTTAAATTTTGCAAAAAAGATAAGTTGGAATCAATAAATGTGTCAAGAATCCACTTTTTGAATCATCATTAAAAGAAAAGGAAGATTAAAGAAAAAGAAAGAAGTTGCACACACAATTTTTCTTCTTGTAAATCACCAAAATAAAAATTTAAAAGAAAAGATTATAGTTTCTTCAACAATACAAACAGATCAAACCGGAGATTATATCAAAGAAGAAGAACAACATACCAACAAAATAAAATCATCAACCGCGGTCGTGAAAGTCGTGACATCCACGATTCCTAAGAACAACCCAAATCGTGCACAAGGATTGTTAGCTGCCAGGAGTTTGCAAGCAAACACAAGACTTTTTGAGCAAACAAGAAAATGACGGTGGTGTCAATGACTACGGATCAAGATGACGGTGGGGCGATGACGGCCGCAGCCACGGGCAGCAAAGAATTACACGTGACGGAACGATCAGAATTTATAGGCCATCGTCTAAAAAAAAACTCCGAAGAGAATAAGGTTTTAGGTTTATATAAAGTGACTTAAAAAGTGCATTTCGCAAAAATAAAATAAAGTCACTGCAGGCTCAAAAGCATGTGGTTGTGCGCCTAAAATAAACAGTAAGAGTTTTAAAAGTAATGATACCAGTTATATTAAAATATATGGTCTTATGGTATGTTGTATAAATTATTTCTATTTATATTTTGTAACAGAAATAATATGGTCTATAGAAAAATTTTTTACATTTTGTAATAAAAGATTTTATTTTTAGTAATACTTTTCTATTTATTTTATATATGTTTTATTGTTATTATTTTCATATTTATTATATTATATAATTATTATTTATAAATAATTGTTTCACAAATAAAATAACTACTAAACTATAATACATTACACAAAAGTTAGCATAAATTTGCTTCCGTTGTAACAAACAGTTAGCAACCAAATTTTAAATGATTAATTCAATAAATAATATTTTTAAATTCTTATTAAAGTTCCATTAATTGTAAGGAAAAAATAATTATAACCATATGAGAAAATAATATTAATATATAAACTAAAATAGTTTAAAAATATTAATTATCTGAACATTTTATCATGCTATTCTTGAATCAAAGCAATATTCATAAAAATATAAATAGCTAAACATTTGCTAAATTTAGCGACTGATTCATTTTTACCTAAAACATCGAAATCTATACGAATTTTAACCGATAATCCGTCAGCACATAACTAATTTAAATGATAATCCGTCGCTACTAATACCCGTACCAATCATTTTAATTTACGGTTTAAATATTATCCGTCGGTGAAACTGCCGCTAATATAACGACGAACCGATAACTGGCCGCCATTCACAGCTCCCGGCCAACTTCCCATTTATTTGGCGACGGAATATTATCCGGCCGGGTAAATCGGTCGCGTTTCTGGCTTCGCCGTTAATCCGTCGCTAATTTCTAACGGATATAACTGCTAAAATCCATCGCTTAAATCCCATTGCTAGAAAAACACCCGCAGATATATATAGAAAAAAAGAGACCAAAAAAAAAAAAGACAAACGTTACCTTATGTTCTAAAGTTTTATTTCTACCTATTGATTTTTTTTTCTAAAGGAATTTCAAGTGATTGATTTAGTTCATATATTTTGAATATATTTTATAAAATATAGTAGATAATAATAACTATTTTTTTTTTACCACTTTTAGCAATCATTTGGTTATGAATATCGTTATAGCCACATGATTGCAATTGAAATAGTAGCGAATATTTATTACATTTACATGAATATCCAAACTTAGTAAAAGAATATTTATTTTATTTCTATCATGATAAAATAAAATACTTGCATTAGGATTTAATTAATAATAAATTAACAAATTTTTCATTACCATAATAAAAGCTCAAAATATCTCATAATATTTAATATTCTTTAAATTCAAATTTTAAATAAAAATTATCATGATAAAATATTTTTTAATAAAATATGTGATCATCTAAAATTTACATTTATAATTTAATAAGTAATGAGAGTTATTATTAAAAAATAATGAGAGTCATTAACTATTTAAAATAATTAAAATATATCAACGCTTTAATTGGGTGACTATGTGGACACGTGACCACCGACAAACATGCATGGAGCGAGTCATTCAATAAGATGACTTGACTTGACTTATATGTCCATGCTTGAACTGTGTAGACTGGGTTCAACTTGCATAACGGGTTCAATGACTTTGGTTCTTCATAATTAATGTGGGGCATACTTCGTACATATGCCAAGTCTCTCTCTAGAATTTCTACACACAAATGATCGACTTAAACTTAAATCATAAAATTAATATTGAACATATATTAATTCCTCCATCTAAATACTTGTAGAGATTTAAAAATCACTTAGTAATTCATGATATATGTCGCACATTGTTCCCTTGGCTGAATGATATCTATCTAGATCTTATCAATATTATTTTCCATGAGCAAACCCAATCTAGACGCTCAAAAGTGAAGAAGATAAACTTATATACAGTGTGGAGGTCATAAATACCAATTAACGTCGCCCAATCTACACGTCCAACTTTGCATGCAGTACTTTGGCCGGCCGACACTCATAGAAGTACCCCTAGTCATTGTCCGGGAGTTTTAGAAACATAATACAAAAAATAAAAATAAATCTAAGAAGAATATGGTTTGAAAAATATTTTCAATTTTAGTATAGTTTTTTCCACAAACTTTCCATTTGTGATAAAAAATTAAAAAAAAAAGTAAAGGTGTGTCTTCAAAAGACACTTTTAATATATATTCAAAATTTTCAAAATTAGCGAAACATTTAAGGTGTTTTTTTCAAACAGTGTTTTTAGTATAAATTGCACTGAGAAAGTTTAAAAATGTTTCTTTCAATTAAAATTTAAGGTTTTCAAAATTTTAAAAATAGTTTCTTCATAGAAAAAAGTATACTAAACTTAGGAATATTTCTCAATTTTTTGTATTCTAAATATTTTTTTTGGGCTAAATATTGGAACAACCCGTCATTGCCGTCAACAAAAGTATTTCCAAATAAACTAGGGCAATAGTTGAAGTTATCTTGAAAAGATTTCACGTAAACCCTGTTGAACTATCTGTACATAAATTGCAACAACTTATTTGGGGAATCCCTCAAACCCTAGCAGCCGGAAACCTCTTAAAATTGGTTTGATAGACGTTATATAAATATATAAGGTTTTTTTTTTTGTGCCTACTTATATTATAATATATAATATATAGTTATGACTTTATTTATTATATTTGGTGAACGATATCTATGCTATTTTTCTACAATACTTGTTGAAACCATATGTAATACATATATAAATTTTGATCCCTTTCAAGAAATGTCTAATACCAATTCCTTGGAGGATTTGTCAAGTTCTAGCCATGGATTGAAATGAATAAAATTAAACTTTTAGCTTCAATAGAAATCATTTTTATATTTGGTAGACAATGTTTACTCTACTTTCCTAGAAAATCGACAAATTCTCTAGGCTCCGGTGGTAGAACAAACTAACAAGATTGCTGAATCAATCTGTAGTTATTTTGGCTCATTCCAAAAGTTGCCTTTATTGGACATGCTCTCTGAGGCACATAACTATTTTTATTATAACCCACAACATGGTGGTCAATCAAATATATACCATTTTACTTGGAACAATATTATCCAAACGAAATTAGTGTAGATTTTAAATTATTGAAGGAGGATTATTTAAGGGACCCACATAGATTTGATTCAAATACTTAATTCACACTATTAATATATGCACCATAATTGAGTACCCAAAATGGCTCCTTGAACCATTTATACTACAAGCACATAAATTATGATGTTTCAATGTAGCAGTCCAAAATCAACTCAATTTAAACCGAGCACTTGAAATGAGGAAAAATATGTCCGGTTCTCAAAAGATATGAGGGAAAATAAGAGGGAAAGAGAATAAAGAAGAAAATTTCAAAAAATGAAAAAAGTGAAGGAAAATAAAATAAAATTTAAAAAATTCAATAAATTGCTTTTATATTTTATTTCAAACTTATTTTTAATTATTTTCACTCCTTTACATAAGAATTAAATAATTTAAAATCAATAAACTTCTAACAATCCCTATTTAAGGCATCAAAACAGTACCAATGGAGCTGCAGTTATTAATGGTAGTAGACAGCTCAGAAAAGAGGCATGCAAGATGTTATTTGATAACAACGGGATACTCCTACTGAGCGAGAGATTTCGCATCTGGCAGATATATACATGAACGAAACATGGGACAAGCTGTAACCAATCAGACAGGCTAAGCTCGTCTCTCAGAATATTTTCATCATATAAATTCGAAATATTTTCTCTCATCCGCGATATAAGCATTTGGCCGACCAAATCATAAGAAAACTCATGATTCATACAGCTTATTTTATCTTTTTCTTTCTCGAATTAATATCATCTACACTAAAGCTTCTGATGGCTAAACAACTAATTCTTAAGAAGACTCTTAATTTCTACATCAAGAAAACACGAATAAGTTTGCTTATTATTTTTTTGTTTGTTCTTTTTCTCTCATCCCAATACATGAGAATTTTTTCTTTTTTAATTTCTACGCCAACGTGTAATCAATACTCAGAATACTTGTAGGAAACTGCTTAGAAACTAATGTAGGTTCTTCCCCTTTGGCAGAATGTACATAGCATTTTCCAACAGCAACCCAATCTACCCCCATAAGTCAAAAGTATAAAAGAGAAAAAGTAGCACTAGGAATATGGAAACATAAAGGAACCTGTCAACACGAAACCATGATTTTTTTTTTTGTCTGCTCATATATCTATATACAAGATTGGTCAACTATCATAATTTTTAGGATTAATTACCGAATCAATCTAATATTACGTACAGTTCATGCAGACATTTTTCCATGGACCAGAATAGACAATTGATTTTGCAGATTCTAAAGCATTGAGGAGAAGAGTCATTAGGATTGGACTGGTACGTGTTTTGTGTTTTGTTTGATCTTTAACATTACTTTTATCAAAAAAAAAAAAAAAGACCTAGTCTTTAGGAGTTATTAGACGTGTTTTAGAAAGTGGCCACTTGATGTGTCGTTAGTGCTCCACTTACTTTTGATACTTGTTTCTTTCATCTTATTTAAATTCAAAACTTGTCAATCAGATAAAAAAGTAGAGGAATCTTTAGTTGTTGCATCATTGTGTCTGTAGCCAAATTTCCAATTCTTCCTGCAGCCTTTCGTCTCCCTTTTTCCTTTTATTTGTGAGCTTTGCTAAGGTTAGAATATGTCTCAAATGAGTATCGATTCCTATTTATAAAGAATATTTTATGTGATAATTCTTAGATTGTTATATTATCAGAATATTATATTTCCTTACGTATCGCGAAAATCATAAGCACATCACTATAAATATTTCGTGATCACTTATGAAAAGCTATAATAATGTATATTTGTTCTCAGAAATGCTTATATGATACGTGAAAGACGTAGAAGAAAGCGAGATAAATTCGACGGTCAAGGATTTCGTATTTCCAATTGCACATTTCTATCGTAGATAACGTAAAATATTATATTTCATCCGCGACGAAAAGATAATCTACCAAACCACTTATAAAATCGAGCCAGATTTTTACGCAGCTTATTCTTATCTTGCTCGAATTCATCATCTACACTAAAGTTCTGATTAAGACAACAACTAATTCTTAAGAAGACTCTTAATTTCTACATCAAGAAATTTTTTTTTGTTTGTTCTTTTTCTCTCATCCCATGCATAAGATTTTTTTTTTTTTTTTTTGTAATTTCTATCGTAACGTGTAATCAATACTCAAGAATACTTGTAGGAAACTGCTTAGAAACTAATGTAGGTTCTTCCCTTGGCAGAATGCATGATAGCATTTTCTAACAGCAAACCCAATCTACACGCCCGTAACTCAAAAGTATAAAAGAGAAAAAGCAGCACGAGGAATATGGAAAAATAAAGGAACCCTGTCAACACGATTTGTAACAATAAATTATAACTTATTATGATCTGCTCAATTTAAAATATCCAATTTTTTATTTTATTTATCTATTCACTCACCTTCAAACATGTATATATATATATAGTTCATCCTTTAATCAACTATTTTCTAATAAACTATTTAATAGTCATTGGTTTCTATAATAAAATAATAATTTATAATCAACTAACGGTATTAGTAATCTCTTGAGCCAACCCAACTTTTGGGTTGAAAGTTACAATCTGGAATTACTAGTTATGGTTAAGTGAAATCAAACCCCAGCGCTGCTGTTGTGGGCCGCTGTTGAGCTAACAAGTGTTGCTGGGCTGGAGTTTGAAAAATCAGTAGTTGAATGGGTTTGAAAATTGTAAGTTGAATGGGCCGGCATTGGAGTGGGTGATTATAAATTATTATTTTATTATAAATTATTGTCTGATAAAATAGTTTGTTAGAAGTAACTGATTAAAGGTTGATTTATATATATATATAGGTATATATATATATATATATATATATATATATATATATATATATATATATATATATACACATGTTTGAAGGTGAATAGATAGATGAGGATAAAAATGGATATTTTAAGTTGAGCAGATCATAAAAAGTGCTAATTTTCTAACTAAGACACAAACCTTGTGATTTCTTTTTATTGGAAGGGAAACATAGTAACATGATCTTTGTTAATTAATGGATCTTAAAGTTGGTGATAGCATAATATTTTATCTTCACAAATATGGTTATAATTTTTTATTTTTGAGATGGCTAATTTTTTCGATGCAATTATTTTCTTGCTTGAAACATGATAAGCTTATTATTGAAGTTAAAGGAAAAGACACGAAGATGATTTCGGAAGCAGCTCTCATCCTAAGTGACTAGCTACACATTCTCAATTCTATTACAATAACAGAACTTTAGAGTATCTTCTTTCACATACTCTATAGAGTATCAAGAACAAATTACGAAAGAGATGGGTAAAAAATCATACAATCATATGTAAGATCTTGAAACCATAATTTAAAAAAATTAACTTAAACATTTGAACACATTTTTTCTAACTTATTATACATATCTAAATATGTCATCATGGGACCCTCAGGTTTTGGGGTGTCACATGAGAGCTCTATAGTTTTCCAAAAACTTTTCGATCTTCCTTCCATGTTCTCTTTGTGATTTATACAAGCTATAAACATGATAGAGTGCAGATGCTATTGACACAAGAAAAAGGCAACCAAGGATTCTTCCTGCATTTGAACACCACCTAAGTTGCAAACATTCATCTGTTTTTAGGGGAGTAAAACGGGAAAAAGAAAAGAAAAGAAAAGAAAAGAGAAGAAAAGAAATGTAAAAATTCACCTGCAACCTTCGGTATTCTTGACGCAGCTGTAAAAAATAATAAAGTCATTAGTTGTGAAAATATTGTAATTAGGAATAAGGAAGTAGTATTTATTTCAAATTAAACAATGACATTGTCGACCCTTTGGCATGAGTATAGATCCAAGTCACCAAGATCAGAATAGGAACTCACAGCATAAACTGTGGCAAGTGTATGATCTCACTTCTTGATCTGATTTTGATTTATCTAATGAACAACTGAAGAAGGTGGAATCCTCCTCAAGGTTCCGATCCCTTAATTTGAAGGGAGAGGCAGCTAAACTAAAATTAAGCTGTCGAGAAAGGCAGGAATCCTTATAATGGACGCGGATTTCTCGAGTTCTGTAATCTATCTCCTCCACCAGGAGCTTTTCTGAAGATGGCAGCTCTAGGATAGTCTGATTAGTACTTCCAGTACAAGACAACTCAAACCCAAAAGATCCGCAGAACCCTGGCTGGCCTTTGAGCCTGAGCGGGGATGGGCGGACCCTCTCTGCTGATATTTTATTGAGGCAAAAAGACATGATATTTTATTTTTCAAATGTTAGACTTACAATGGACCTAATATAATGTTAAACTACTACACTTGATGGTTTAATTTAAAAAGTCATTCAATAAATAAGTCATCAAAATTGATTACACAAAATGGACCACCGAAATTAATATTGGAATGTGATAGTTATAAGGGGCCATTTTAAAATTTTGAATATTAATTTGTTCTTGTAAGGAAATAGTCTCTGAATTTAAGAGCTAAGTTTATTTACTGCCAAGAAAATTGACTTGTTGGGTTAATTTGAAAAGTCATATTCAATTAAGAAGCCATCAAAATTGGACACATGTACATTCAATGGACCACAAAAATTGATACAGGAGATTATGCATAATGAGTCTCAAATATGTATATTAATTCATGATTAACCTTTAATACCACATCCATTTCCAATTTCATCACGTAGGAAAAAGAAATTTATTATGCATCTCATCTTCCAGGACATCATAATACAAACATACAAAGCAAATCAATCTAATAGCTTTTTGATAACAAGTACCTACTTTTAGAGATGTAAAAAAAAAGTACCTACTTTACAAATTTAAAATCATCTTCTTAGATTGGAAATACAAATCATAATAATAAATGGGCCAACTTCTCCCTTCACTCTAATTCTGAGATGACTTCTAACTTTTGCTGAAAAGTTCTTGGTTGCTTGCTTGCGTTTATTTTAGTTTGATCTGTGACCAAAATTCGATCTATAGTAGTAAAGGGATTAGGAGGCATGATTAAATTGTCCTCTCCTTCTAGCATTTGAACAACAACATTCATTGAAGGACGATCCATCGGATGCCACTGAATGCACCAAAGTCCCACAATTGTTAGTTTCTTTGCGATTTGAGCATCTCCTTCTTCCTCAATTCGGATAAGCAACTCCTTCCCTTGCTTTAAAAGATTATAAACCCATTCTGGAAAGTATACTTGGCCGGTTACATCCTTTGAATCATCAATATTTTTCCTTCCTCCGACCATTTCAAGTAACAACATTCCAAAGCTATAAACATCTGATTTGTGAGTCACTTTCCCAAAATTCCTAGACAACAATTCTGGTGCAATATAGCCAATGGTCCCTCTAGCTGTTGTCATGAAACCGCACTCTGCTCTTTTGAACACAATTTGGCAAGACCAAAATATGAGATCTTTGGATTGAACTTGTGATCTAGCAAAATATTATGAGGTTTAATATCAAAATGGAGAATTCTTTTATCACATCCTTGCAAGATACTCACCTTTGGCTATACCTAGAGCAATATGTTGAAGCTTCTCCCAACCAAGTGAATGATTCTCTGTAGTTTTTGAAAATATGAACTTCTCTAGAGAATCGTTTGGTAAGAATTCATAAATAAGGGCTCGTTTAAAACTATCAGCACAAAATCCAACCAAACAAACTACATTGACATGGTGGATAGTGTCCATTGTTGCCACTTCATTGATAAAATCATCCCCATTCCCCTTAGAATCATTGAGAACCTTTACAGCCACAAAAACCTCGTTTGAAAGCTCTCATACACAGTTCCATAAGCTCCTTGGCCTAACTTATATTCAAACCCATGGGTAATCTTCTTAATATCAGCATATGAGTATCTTGAAGGCTTGAGAGCTCTATAGTCTTCCAAAAACTTTTCGATCTTCCTTCCATGTTCTCTTTGTGATTTATACAAGCTATAAACATGATAGAGTGCAGATGCTATTGACACAAGAAAGCAAGTATCCAGGGGATTATTCCTGCATTTGAAACACCAATTAAGTTGCAAACATTCATTCGTTTTTAGGGAGTAAAACGGGAAAAAGAAAAGAAAAGAAAAGAAAAGAGAAGAAAAGAAATGTAAAAATTCACCTGCAACCTTCGATATTCTTGACGCAGCTGTAAAAGATAATGAAGTCATTAGTTGTGAAAATATTGTAATTAGGAATAAGGAAGTAGTATTTATTTCAAATTAAACAATTATCTATAACAAAAGCCAAATTTTGTGGAGGATGTGAACTTTGCTAAACTCGAACGGGTACATTTGGCTTGTAAGGTAATGAGCAAGATATCGAATAAGTACCTTTTTCTGTTTTGCAGCCTCCATTACTTGTATTTGCCCACTTCATATAGAAAGCATTTTCCAAATCCATTTGTGGTATAATGACATTGTCGACCCTTTGGCATGAGTATAGATCCAAGTCACCAAGATCAGAATAGGAACTCACAGCATAAACTGTGGCAAGTGTATGATCTCACTTCTTGATCTGATTTTGATTTATCTAATGAACAACTGAAGAAGGTGGAATCCTCCTCAAGGTTCCGATCCCTTAATTTGAAGGGAGAGGCAGCTAAACTAAAATTAAGCTGTCTAGAAAGGCAGGAACTTTATAATGGACGATTTCTCGAGTTTTGCACTCATCTCCTCCAATTGGGTGGTTTTCTGAAGATGGCAGCTCTAGGATAGTCTGATTAGTACTTCCAGTACAAGACTATCCTAGAGCGGGGATGGGCGGACCCTCTCTGCTGCAGTTAGCTGGTAATCTGCATTGATCTTTGCTCACTCCAATCTTTGCATCAATTCTAAGCACAAGCAAGAACAAGTGTAAAAAGACAAACAGATTTTAAGGGAGTACTCCTTCTATGGAGTTTGAACACTACAAGCTGCTCAGACCTTCTGACTCTGGGATTTCCAATGTTGATGATCAGCGTAAACATATATGTTATTATATGTTAGGTGTGTGCCCAAAGTCTCACATTGGTTATGAATTGAAAGGATTATGAGTTGATAAGTATGAGCAACATCATCCAATTGGTACGAGGCATTTTGGAAGAAGCCTAAAAACCAAACCTTAAGGGCTTTAGGCTCAAAGTAGATAATCCCCTACCAACGTGAATAGGAATGAGTCCACGAGGTTTTCCAACATTATACATGCAATTTGCAATAATAAACTTTGAAAGGGAGAGAAACAAAGTCTTCTACATAAATGAATTTACATTGGAAAAAAAAAGAAGCTAAAATATGTTCCTATAAGGCTTAGTAGAGTGGGTTACAATTAGTCTCCCATCCTCTCCTTCCTTTCTCAAAGTTTATAAATGATGATAGGAGAAAACAAAACTTATGTGCATTAGGCCTCTAATACTCCATCTCCATCTCTACTTCTTTTCAATCAGTGCTTCTACTGAAAATCACACATGCATCTCTTCATGTGGAGATATTTCAACCATCAGGTATCCTTTTCGATTAAAAGATGATCCATCCAATTGTGGTCATTCTGATCCTGGATTTGTATTGGATTGTGAAAACAACCATACAATCTTGTACAGGAAATACTATGTTACCCAGATCAACTACCACAACTATACGGTTAGGATAGTGATTCCTGGAGTAAGAAAAGACCACTGTTTCTCTTATCCTCTCTATTCCTTGAGAAATAGAGAAATTTCCTATCCATATAGTCCCCCTAGAGAGTGGAATAGTGTAGTATTCATGAACTGCACTAGACCTATCAGCGCTTCTAACTACATTCAAATCACTCCTTGAGACAACAACAGTAGAAATGACAGTACTACTTCATCCCCGTCGGGAACATACGCTTATTGCTCAAACATACGCTTGAAAATTTGCTTATGGGCTTTGAGCTTTCGTATTTGTCCTCCATCAACAATACCTCCAGTGAACCAAATTGTAAGTAAGAATTTCAAGAGTCAATTCTCAAATGCAATTTCGGAACAAGATGTATCGCAGTTCAAATGCATGATAATTTTCTATAAATATCTATTATCACTTCTTTGATTAATATTTAATATGATGCAGTGTTTCTGGAGTTTGTACATTTATTCCTGTATGGTCTTGTTGGTAAGGCTTTTCCATTTCTTTTCTATCATCTCTCCATTTCAATGAATTGTGATTTTATTTTTTAATTCAGCATTTTCAATTTATTGACAGAGAACTTGAAGAGTATTTTAACATACAAGGCAGGTATGACTTCCGGAAAATGTAAGAAAATATGACACTAGGTTTTTCTCTACCCTTGAATCCAGGTTGTTATCTCCTAATCCCCGTTAGAAATTTCCACACACTTTCCCCTTTCTAATACAACATTATTTTCTTGGATTCATAACACAGACCTACCATCTATCAGATATATTCTTCTATTACATCCCCATCCTCTACTATTTTGTTATAATGGAAGGTATAAGTTAAAAGATTTTCATTGTATTCAGTGGCAGATTTTTTTAATTTAAATTTTTATTTTGCATCCAATTCCTGGTAGTAATATTATTATACTAATTCTAATAGTTTATTGATTTAGCTCCACCTTTCTTTATAGGGACCGGATACTCCTAACCATTGGTAAGGTTTCTAATAAGTCTCAACTCTTATTTCCTTAGAGAATATTAAAGAAAATAAAATGGAATAGCATGATTGGACCTCTGATATAAAAATCCTTCACCATATGTTTGGTTTCTAAATAATGCAAGGGAAACGACCCAAATGTTGAGAAAAGCTATTTCCAAAGATTTTGAGTGAGATGAAAGATAAGGTGTAATAATAACAAATATATATATATATATATATATATATATATATATATATATATATATATATATATATATATATATATATATATATATATATATATATATATGATAATAATAATAATAAACAAATTACTAAGAAAACGTTAAACTGTTAAAGTAATTTCCTTACTTTTTACTTTTAGAAAACCTGAACAAACTCCAGTGTAAGTGTGAAAGTATGGGAAAAAATGTATAAATGTGATTGACTTTAAACGGTAAGTCTCATTTTGCCCTTGAGTTTTTTTTTTCAGTCCACTCATGTACCCGACATATAGTGTTGTAACCCATTCATATTCCTATCATTATGGACTTACATAGATGGACAAATGAGTGTTAAAACGTAGTTACATGCATAACTCCTCAAGCTATTCATCTACAAGTCCTTGACATAAGTAAGACAATAAGCTTAATGACGCGAAGTCAAAGGCACTTGTGGATAAAAAAAATACTCATGGGCAAAATTACACTTGTGGGTATAAGTCACGAGAATATGCACATTTTCCTGTGAAATTGTACATCTTTATATTTTTATTTTATTTATCAAATTTTCCAAGAAAAACGAAATAGATGAGAACTTTTACAGATTACTCTCATTTGTTCTTTCTTTTTTCTCTCTAATCTTCATCTCTAGTTTATTTTTCTTACACTATTGATCAAGGCTTGTAGACCTTTGATTGCTGTATAATTTGTTCTCTTAAACTAATGAATTCTTTACATTTGTTTGTACAAAATCGGAAATTAAATGAGTTGGATTTCCACTTCTATAAATTTCAAATATATACTTTGGTCATGGATTTTTTTTTTTTTTTGGGCATTTGGATATCCTCAATTTAAATTTAATTAATAAACAAATCAATCAAAATAGATTTTGGATTCGGGGCCGCAAATCCACCACCATTTCTATTCAACCCAAGAAATTGAATTTTTTTCATCACACTCACCCATTTCTTCTATCAAGCAACATTTCTGAGCAACAAAGTTAAATGATTGTTATGAAAATTGAGAGTTCCCAACGCCTCTATCTCAATTGAATAAGTGATTACTACAGTGGCTATCTTAATTATTTTGACTGTTTCACAAGGTTATCATGTAATGATTTACTTAATGGATTTTATAGTCAAATGCATAAGATTGTGAATTGCTTATAATTTTCAACTCATTTTATTTTATAAATATGTGATGATGCTAACATTTGTTTTTATTTTTATTTTTTAGTGTTAATTATCATGGGAGGAAGAGCCATATTTGGAATGTTGTGCATCCTTGCTTACTTAATCTGCAAGTTCCATTGGAGACATTTATCATTAGATGACAGTATTGAAGAATTCTTACAAAAGCACAAAAATCTGCAGCCACTCAGATACTCATATTCAGATATAAAGAAGATAGCCTACAATTTCAAGACTTCATTAGGACAAAGAGGTTTTGCCTATGTATAAAGGAAAACTTCTAAGTGGTAGCATTGTAACCATAAAAGTGTTGGTCAACTCTAAAGCTAATGGCGAAAATTTCATCTATGAAGTTACTACTATTGGTAGGATTCATCATATGAATGTGGTTACTCATTGGATTTTGTGCAACTAGATCAAAATGGGCTCTTATATATGACTTCATGCCTAACGCGTCCCCTGATAAGTATATCTTTCTTGAAAGAGAAAATTCCCTTTATTTGAGTTGGGAGATTTTGTACAAGTTTGCATTAGGAGTTGTGAGAGGAATTGAATATTTGCATCATGGTTGTGACATGCAAATTTTGCATTTTGATATCAAGCCACACATAACATTCTTCTCGACGAAGACTTCATGCCTAAAGTTTCAGACTTTGGCTTTACAAAATTATATCCAACGGACGATAGTATCATCTCTGTCACGGCAGCATGAGAAACATTAGGATATATTGTTCTAGAATTGTTCTATAAAAACATTGGAGGCATTTCTTATAAAGCCGATGTTTATAGTTTTGGAATGTTGTTAATGGAAATGGTTGGAAGAAGGAGGAATGTTAAAGCCCTTCCAGAGAACTCAGATCAAGTATACTTCCCGTCGTGGATTCATGATAGGTATAATAGAGGAGAAGAGATAGAAATGGGAGATGATACGGAGGATGAAAAGAAATAGGTGAAGAAAATGGTATTGGTTGCACTATGGTGCATACAATTGAAGCCTGCAAACCGTCCTTCAATGAGTGAAGTACTCAAGATGCTAGAAGGTGAAGTTGAACTTTTACAAATGCCTCCCAAACCTACTATTTACTATGACGAAATGTCGACGGAGGATCAAATAAACAGTTGAAGAGGGGTACCAATTTTCTCATTGAATGCCATGGATACAATTAGCTTAGAGGGAAGGTAAGATTTTTACTTTAATTGTACGATTGTCTATCATATCTTGTAATACATGTTGGAATTAATGGCTTAGGATTATCATGTCCTTTTAAGATCCATATATGTAATAATACAGTGTTTTATAATTAATAAGATGTATTAGCTTGCTACCCTTGGAGAGTGCTTCATTAATCTCTCGCTTGGAAAAATTATTATTATTATTTTGTCCACTGTCTTTTCAGTAATGAATTCCATTTTTTATGGATGAAGCTGAGTAGGATGATCAACTACTGCCCTACTTTACTGCTACATTCCAGTGCATTGCATGTAAAAATGTGGTTAGCCACATTGGGCGGTCAGGGTTAATTGTAAACTACATTTTGGTTTTATTAGTTTGGGTTGTTCATTTATTTAATTTGCAACGAATCAAACTACATTTTGGATTTGTCAGTTGTCAGTATAACCATTGGTTCAAACGGTTTGAGGTCGATCCAATAATAAACTGTTCAAACCACATGTATAAATTCTTAAATTATATTAACTTTATATGGATGAACTGAAATAAATGAACTGAAATAAATCAAATGGCTTTGAAGTAGCAAATAAAGATAATACATTATACTTAACTTGATTTTTATTTTATTTTTTTTCAGTTTTTTCTTTCCTTCCTTTTTCCTTTTTATTTTCTTTTTC
Source organism: Tetrastigma voinierianum (assembly GCA_016808115.1). NCBI lineage: Eukaryota > Viridiplantae > Streptophyta > Magnoliopsida > Vitales > Vitaceae > Tetrastigma > Tetrastigma voinierianum. The sequence continues at coordinate 206,906 of JAEQBH010007642.1, forward strand.
TTGCATTTTTCCTGAAATTCGTTGAGAACCAAACATAACCTAAACTTTTAGATATGGCACTAAAATTACCATCATGATCACTAGCTCTCCTCATGTTGTTTTGGGTTTGGATGATCAAAGTCCTAAGTTGTGATATATTCTCTTTTTCGAATGAGAATACATTCTCTGCAACCTGTATTTTAACTTCTAAGCAATTTTCAACATCTATTCTTAGGACTTTGTGACTTTGTGAACCCTTTTGTATCTGCCTCTCCCCACAATGCAGAGGATTCTCCCCATGCTTAAAAATATCTTTTAACTAACTCAAATGCCATTTTTTATTAAAAAAAAAAACAGGTTACTTTGACCCAACTCAAATTTTAATGGATTTACAAAGAAACTTATGTTTTGTTCTTGTAGAATTGACTATGAAATTGCTTTTTGTTCATTTGTAATTAATTGTTGGCAAATTCAATCACACTAATACTTGTGAGTTTTGCATTTGAGTACTCACATCAATTTGAAAAGATAAATGAATACCATTATTTATGTCTCTGCCTGAGATGGTACATAGTAGAAAAAGACACACAACCATACATTAATGTCGGAGGTTGGGAAGTGGGGTAGTAGTCAAGCTGTAGACTAGGCTACGAATGATATAAAAGGCTGGGTAGGCTGCTTTATAGGTAACTCTACATAGTCATTTTGGGGTAATTTCTTCTTATATTTCTCATCCGTAAGTGGGAAAGGTATCCTTCATCATAAAAAGGGGAAATTTTAATTTTTAATGCCCACTAGCGCTGAATTTCGCATTGATGGGTCAAATTTTATCCATTTTGGTTAGCTCGTTGTGGCGGTGAAAGTGAAAAAGGATAGACTAGCATTTTGGGGGTGGGGGGTGGTGACAATTCTCTATTTATCACAACCAGTACTCTATTTATCACAATCAAGGAACAAAATTTTTGAAATTTCGACCGAAATATCAGCGAAATTTCGGTTATCAGTGGAGATCGATAAGATATCTCATCGATAATGACATACCAAATTCCCCGATTGTCCTCCTTTGTTCCTTGGCTACAAAATCTAAAAACGCTTTAGCTTTCAAACCCGCCTAAAATGCATCAAGCTATTAATTCTCCAACCAATTAAGCCAACTAATGTACTTATGATATATGGTGCAACTTTTTATATTCCCTCTCTTATTATTTATTTGTTCATAATTCCTTCCATCCGATTATAATATTTGTTTTATTTTTATTTTATTATAACTTATAATATTTAATCAAATATTAATTTGAAAATAAAAGAAATAAAATAATATCATTTAAAAAATTTAAAATTTAATATACAAGAATTTGAATCTCCTCATGTCTATATAATATTTATAATAATAACGAAACAAATAAATAATATCTCTTTAACATAATAATATCTAAAATATATTAAATATAACATATTTAATATAATTGTTAATCCATTTGATTTTTAATCTACCTTAATTAAAAATATGAATCATTTTCATCATTCATATAATTAAAATATAAAATTTTAATCAACTATATTTTCAGAAAAATATTCAATTACTAATTTATCGATATTTTCAATATTTCCGTAAAATCGCCATCGATATATCCATATTTTGATCCTTGATCACAACCACTACATCCATATTTACCACAGTACTACCCTCTCATTGTTACTCTCAATGCTTAAAACCTGACCAAGATTAAATCGAAAAATTAATGATTCACTGCTTCATCAGTCGACCGACTACTAATCACATGAACCTAAGTGACATAATAAATATATTATTTATTATTTATTTAAATTTAAAAAGTAATATATAATTAATAATTTTTAAGATATTATTTATTACTTTTTATATAAATAAAGTATTTTAAAATTTATTTTGAAAATATGTATAATGTTTAAATATGAAAAACATATTAAAATGAAGAAACTATTTATATAAATATATACTTAATTTGTAGTAATATATCATTTGTTAACATCTAAAATAATCATAATTATAGCAATTAGACAAAGGGTTCTCTGTAACTTTCCCTTCCTATGTTCGAATCCATCGCTCAGAAAAGTTTAACTGAATCTTTCTTTGTTAACAAGTTTAACCCATGCAAAATGACGTCGTTTTATCTTAAAAAAATAATAATAAATAAAATTTTGTGGGAGCGAACTACTTGGTTCATTGAGAACCGACCGGTTCATCGGTTCGACCGTTGGTTCAAACGGTTCTCATCTGGTTCATTCATAATCAGTATTTTGCATTGAACTCTGACCGGTTTTGTGGCCGGTCGACGGTCGGGACTGGCCGGTCCGATTTGGTTTTCAAAACATTGCTTTTACCATCTACTTGATTTGTCCTCCCCTACTTTCCATTCCCACTGGTTCTTCCCACTTTGCACTTTCCGCCCTTTCAAATACCATACATTTACATTCAAGTCCCTGTTCAGAATTAGCGTCACATGTTCCATTGAATTTCCAAGAGACCGAATGGAGATGGGAGATGTTCCTAAGAACCTCTTCTTGAAGGTAATCCAAGCTTAAGGAAGGGAGAGGGCAAGGCAGGTATGTGGCACTAGGGAAGGCTATCTTACATCTAACAATATTCACATATGGTGTGAATAAACCAAAGGAAGCCATTGAAGAACAATTTAGTATTATGTTTAAAATAAATAAAGATAATCCTTAGTATATGCTTATCCAGTGAAAAGGGGATGGTTGAAAAGCATTGTAATATTTCTTGTTCATCTATTTTTAAATCTTCAATACTTTCTATAATACTTCATATTAATTTTCCGAAATGAATTTAAATTTTTTGAATCAAGGAGAAAGATTGCATATTCAATGGCAAAGACTTGGGTGCATTCAATGATACCCTATGGATGGTCTTCATGAAACAAGCGGTTCAAATTCAAAGTGAAGAAGGTTGATTAGGTAATACAATAATGGCACAGTTTTGGTCTCTGGTATTATTTATACCTTAATCTTCTTAAGTGTATTTTTATACTTTTGATTCATGCATTTGTGATTTTATTAAATAGCTTAGGATCTCATCAAACCTATTTTAATCAATCATAAACTTAAAACATATGTTTGTTATGTTCATGATAGACATATTCTCTCTTTTGAAGTAAATATAAGAATACTTTTTATAATTATATGTTTCTATTGTCATTGATCTCATGATTGACTAAAGGAAGGTCATTTTACTCCGTCTTGGAAGTATATAAAAAGAAGTTGTTAAATTGGTGAATCACTTTTTCAATTAAACTATGTAAGGTAAACTATCAGTATATGTAGAAAGGAACATGAAACACTAATGTAAAAGAACTCAAGGAGAGATAATGACTATTGATTTATCAAGTGAAGCTTCATGGGTTAAAAAAATTCCTCCTACCTTCTTCATGAGCAAATTGGAATGAAAATGATGTTTTTCTTTTCTAGGGAGAACTCTCTGTGCTGATATTGTGGACTTGAAAGAGATGTATAGAAAGCAAGTAAACTTGCTTGTGAATCAGGTTTCTCTCTACCTCCATGCATTATTCATTAAGTGATGTCCCAAAATAATCTTTTAAGAAAAAAAATTCCTAAAATAATTCATGTTTCAAAATAATGTTCAAACTAATTTTATATTGCCACATCACTCAAAATTGTAGTTGGTGATTACGGTTTTAAAATTTTATAAATCAGAAGCACAACTAAAGCTGAAAATTTTTAAACCTTAGGGTCATCAACTATGGTTTTAGGCTTAAAACAAAGAACACTTACGATGAGTTATGATTGCATAGCATGTGGGTGTGGTTTTCTTTCAATCTATGATCCCTTAGACAAAAACTTAATATATGAAAAAAAAAAAAACCTTTGGTTCTTAGGATCGCAATATGCATATCCAAAAATTATTATAACACACAATTTGTTCAATAGGGGTCCTCCTCATGAGGGTCCCACCTCATTGAATTGAAGAAAGGGGAGTAAAAAATGAGGGGTTGAAGAAAGGAGAGTAAAAAATAGGGGCTGCTCTTTGATAAAAAAAAAGAGGCAGTTGCCCCTTTCTTTGCTGAGGAGAAGTCCTCCTCATGAGGACCCTATCTCTTTAATTAAAGGATATAAAGTAAAAAAGGATGACCTGTTTTTTAAAAAGAGGCAACCGCCCTTGTAATACCCCAAATTATATCCTAATAGTTTATTACATGTTTTGGGTATAATATAAGTAAAAATTGCATTTTTCCGGAATTTAAGTGCTAAAAGTGAAAAATGATAAGCCGAGATTAATACATAAGCCAAGGATAAATTGGCAATTTGACATTAAGGACCCAAAAGTCATAACACAAGACACACATGCTAAGTTAGAATTAATAATAAGCTGGTTTGCAAATAAATGAAAATGAGGGACCAAATAGCAAAAATGGGCATTTGACTCAAAATGGGTTAAGACCAAACAAGGCTTTAGATTTTGGCATTTTTGGCTTTGAAGGTTAGGGCATTCCGGTGGGGGAGAAAGAGGGAAAGGAAGAAGAGAAGAAGAAGAAGAAGGAAAAAGGAAGAGGAGAAGAAGAAGAAATCCAAGTATGGAAACTTGTTTAGGTTTGTGTATGGAACTTTTGTATGGATTTGTATGGAATGGTTGGAATTATTAGAACTCTTGTTTGGAGGTAAGGAATTCTTTGGATTCCATGTATGGAATTGATTGGAAATACTTGTCTATGTTGGGTTAGGACAACCCTATCTTTGTATACATGATTATTTTTGTTGGTATAAGTGTGTTTTGAATTGGTTTTGGGTTTAGAATTGTTTGGTGTGTTTTCCCCAAACGAAATAATGCATTTTCTGGGTTTTTTGGGATGAACCGGTTGACCGATTGGTTGACTAGAAGGTCATCCGATTGGATGCAGGAGCATCCAACCTTGGTCAGCGATGTACAAGTCGACCGATTGGTTTGTAGGTCTTCCGGTTAGATGCAGTATCCAACCTTGGTCAGCGAAGAACCGATCAACCGGTTGGTCGACCAATTGGTCAGTAGGTCTTTCGGTTGGATGCAACATCCAACCTTGGTCAGCTAAGAATCGGTCAATCGGTTGGTCTATAGGTCCTCCGGTTGGATGTAGTAGCTACAAGTTACCGTACTTGTTGAGAAATGGTCTATTTATTGGTCGACGGCTCGATCGGGGCTGATCATGTCCGTTGATGCGCGAGCTTCTAACTATCAGACATACCGGAAACTACGATCACGAATTAAAACGGTCGACCGCCGGCAGTAACCGGCTGATCGGTTATTGGTTCTACGAACGACGTTTTTTTTTTTTATCGTTCAGACCGCCAAGGCTTAAGCATAAAGCAATCCGGTTGTGGGGCAAACATTCTTTCTTGCCCTCATTTGATAATGAAATTAAGAATAATATAACAAATTCTAAAATACATAATCGTATGCTTGTTAAGACCGAATAGTGAATGAATAGGAACCTTTATTCATGTGACGACACTCCTGCATTGTGCTACGACACCTCTGTTACGTGGGTAGGCACATCTCTGCTTAGTGCGATGGCACTCCTCAAGCAAGGCTACTTAATAATTTCTATTACACGGGTAGATAGGTCTCTATTCAACGCTTACCTAATGACCTTGCCAGTACCACGCCACTCTATTAATGCAAGCAACTCTCCTGCTTAGTGTGATCTGGCACTTCGCTTAGTGCCACGACACTCGGCTACATAGGCAAGCACGCCTGCTCGCACCGCACCGTACATTTGGGTACCTATTATGCTACGTCCCTCTCATTCATTGTTACCGGTTTATGCAGGCATATCCTTATATGTTATCCACTCAAATAATATGACATATGAAAATGTTTATATGATAAGAATCTAAAAAATGAATAAGAAGTAAGTATAAGAAATCAATTATGTTATGTAGTGTACCTACGGGTACCTTCTGTGCAAGACATCTGTTCTGAACTCCTACGGGAGATATGAAATTCTGTTATAAGAATTATATTATATGTATCCTCAGAATTTGGACCACCTTAGCCGGGTCATATCTCGTTATCCGGTTCCCACTAAGCTATGTTTAATACTTCGTGTTTAATCCGTAGGTACTTCGAAGAGACATCCGAGTCATTCTATACTATGGACCCAGAACACATGCTTTATTTTCCCCGCACGAAAAGCATGACATTTAGTCGTGAAAAGGAGGGCAAAGCAGAGTACTACATGGCTTTGGGCCTAAGACCCACTACTAAATAGGCCTAGCACCTGCACGAGCCCATTACATGATCCAAACCCTAATACGACCCAAAATAGTCTGTCACATCAAAACCATACAGGAACTAATCAGACGGGAAAGTCCTACATCCCGTCTGAAGTCCTGAGTCCCCTAATCGGCTGCCTTACTGCACACATAATATTTATCTATGGATTTCTCGATATCCCAATCTAGTACATCTCAAAACCTTAATCCTTAATAAGGGAGAATTAGTCTTTGATAAGGAAAGACAAATCTTATCACTAAATTCATGACATTATCTCTCCAAAAAATAAAGGAGAATTGGTATTTGATAAGGAAACAGAGATTCTATCGCCAAAATCACAAGATTATCCTTCCAAGAATCAAGTGAGTAAATTCGCATGAAACAAACTCCCTACGCGGAAATGTATGCACTCGACCGTGATACTTCTTCATCTTCTCTATCCTTTTTTTTGACTTAATCATCGGAGAGGCGCTTGGCACACTCTCGTCGGACCCCCTTTTTTGCAGGTTCACGTCACTCCATTGATGCCCCAAAGATCAGACAATCCAGGTATCGACAAGTTAAATTTAATATATTATCTTTATTTGTTACTTCAAAGCTATTTTATAATAATTAATTCATCCATATAAAGATTAAATAATTTAAGAATACATAATTTTTCAAAGTAATTTTATTTATAATTGATTTTCTTTAAAAAAACATATTGGATAACCAAATATAAAAAAAATCAATTTCCTTTCTCCGGAACCAAATGGGAGGGGAGTGGTCAAGGGTTCAAGTCCCAAGTGGGGACAAAAACATAAATACTATGATGTAATGCAAAGGAAATAGATGTAAAAAAAAAAAAGATATTGGGTCAAATTTTGTGGACAGGATATCAAATGGAATCTCAATGCATCCACTACTTACAACATGTGAGGAGTTTGTATTCTAATCCTTCAGTGGATATTCTTCCTTCTGATGTGAATGTATTGTATACACATTATTTGTATTCTAATCCTTGAGTGGATAATTCAGTATGATTAATTACACACGCACGCGTATATGCCTTCCAAACTATTGCAAGGAAAGGGAAAGAAAAAGTAAATATACAATTCTTCTATTCTATTTTTAATGAATCTGTACAAGCTATATATATACATAAAGAAGACTTGTATTATGTAAATTACATCAGCCTAAGAAAATATTAACAGATTTATACTCCAAAACAAAACCATAAAATGAGAGGCCTTGTTGAAGCTTAGTTTCACACACAATTTCATATTTTTGTATTAATTTACAGCTTGTGAGATCCATCTAATCGAGAGTAATGGAGGTGGGTGGTCTGCTCCATGATCATGCTGTGCGTCATTCTTGACTAGCTCAACAATAACTTCTAGTACTACTATTACTGTCGCGCAGGTAGCACGCAAAAACGTGGAATTAATTCAACTTCGACAGATCGACTCGCATTGATGGCCTTAAAATATGGAATCGGTCGGGATCCACACGGGGTGACGAGCTCCTGGAATGATTCCGTCCACTGCTGCCGATGGATCGGCGTTAATTGCAGTCATTGAGTTTACGCTCTTATGGACTAGTGGGGTCTCTCGCACCACATATTGGAAACCTCACATATCTGAGATCAATTCGCCTCCAAAACAACAGCTTCCATGGTTAAATACCTTTCGAGTTAGGGGGTCTGTTTTGGCTAAGAGTGCTCGTGCTTGGCAACAACTCCTTTGAGGGTACATTTCTGATCAATCTGACAAAATGTCTGAATCTCGAGAACCTTCGACTTCATGGAACACCCCGCGGTAAATACAGCAAAAGTCGGTTCCCTCTCTAAACTTGAACATTTGGGCCTAGACAATAATTATTTTATTGGAAGCATCCCAACGATCTAGGATGTGAGAAAAATAAACATGATATTTGGTTTTGCAAACAAAGGAAAATCACACAATGGGCTACAGAAAGTAACAAATGCATGCGAAAATGAGAGGGAGCTGTCTCTTCCTAGATTTTGGTCAGAAGACTTAGGGTTTTCATAATTAATGTGGGACACATGGCAGTACTTCATATGCCAATTAGTCTCTCTAGTTTTGTTTTGAGAAGGCATAACTGGGCATGTAGTGTGGATGTGGGAAAAATGTGAAAACTACAAATAATGCAAAATGATAGACTATCGTCACAGACGGATGGTAAGTTTAGAATTTTCTTTAGACCTCAGATGACGATGCGGTTTTCGCCGTCGCATTGGGGTTCCCGCGAAACGTATGATGTCAGTCAAATCTCATGGAATTCGAGACGCCAAATTTCACGTATTTCGAGATTAGAGAGTGATACATGGCATGATAGGCATGTGCCATGTGGCACTAGAGTGGGGGACACTTGGAACATGGGTGGGCCAAGTGTCATGCCCTCAAACTATGCATGACATGGGTGGATGAGGTTAAGGCATGGAAAACACATGGCATTGGTTTTCCATGTGTCAAGGTGGTTGGAATTAGGTGTCCTACACCTAACTCAAACCAAACTAAGTGGGAGGGAGAGATCAGTCCGGTGGGTAGAGAAGGAAGGAAGGAAAGAAAGAAAAGAAAGAAAGAAAGAAAAGAAGAAAGAAATGAAGAAAGGAAGAGGAAAGGAAGGAAAAGATGAGGAGTTGGTATGCACTCCAACAAGTAGGTTATTCTCCTACTTGGGATACCTGTCTGTGTGGGTCATTCAATGGCTGAAGGAGCTTAAAGGCCCCAACATAAGGTTCAAAATAAGTCAGGGACAACCTGTGGTGTGTTTTCTAGGCACCGTTGATGCCTCGAAATCGTAGGTTTTGTGCAGTTGAACCCATTATGTACATGTATGGTAAGGCCGGATTTGTGTGTGTTGTTGAAATTTGTTTAGAAAATCGAAAAATTTCCAGCTTGCATATGTTACATTCTCGCTGAATACATGCAAATTTTGGTGTGAAAAATACTCATTTGTGATGCTGGTTTAATCGTAAATCTCGAAAAATTCCAAATGAATAATTACTTTGCTGATTACAAGGAGGTGAAAAATGGTAGTAATGCATGCCGCTTTTTCTGGTTAGAAAGCTAGAAAGAAAATCCAATATATGTTTACCTTCGTTGATAACATGTAAATTCTCGTGGGAAAACAAAGAGCATGAAAGTAGTTTTCGAAGCTAGAGATATGGAAACTCCAATTTGCAAGGATTAATTTGCTCAATAACATGCGCTTTTATGGGAGCAATATTGGTTTATGCATGCATGAAATAAGTAACACATGCAAAGTAGAAGATTCCATTTCACATGCATGGGGACATCATGTATATTGGGTGTGAGTGTACGATATAACTTTGAATAAGTAGTTTTTATCTATATTCCAACAAAATATTATCGTGAGTACGCCCTACATAGTACTATTGGAGTCTCATTCCAAATGAAATATATCGGGAGGATTGTACATAAGATTTCATCGGTCTTTCCAATGAAATATATCGAGGGTTGTCCACAAAGACTATATCGAGTCTCGTCCAAATGAAAATATTGAGGGTTGTCCACAGCACTATCAAGTCTGGTCCAAATGAAATATATCGAAAGAACCGCAATATTTTCTAGTCCTGGCCCAAATGAAAAATATATATATCGAAGGGTGGTCCAACATTTTATCTGAGTCTGTCCAACGAACCTTCGTGAGAACTAAAACAAAAACCTTTTGTTTTAGAAATAATTTTCATACATGGCAAAAATGCATGTGTGAGGTAGTCGATGAGGACTCGGCGCGACTGTGGCTTGACATATGATATCCGCGCAGAAAAACTGCATAATTTTTACTTGAACGGGTATGAATTTCGTGGAACATGAGCATTGCATGCGTAATTAGGCTGTGTAGAACTTCGTAGAAGATTTTCTCGCTGGGCTTTACCTACCCTGTCAGGAAAATCATTTTTTCGTGCACGAGGTATGCCGAGCGATGAGGCTCATCCTTAACCTCAGTTACAAAGAAAAAGGCTAGAAAATACCTTGTTAATGTTATGTGATTTTTGGGTTGGAAACCTAGATTTTTGTAATATATGGAACAAAATGTTGTATTTAATTTAGTTTTGTATAATTAAATACATTTTGGCAAGTTTTCCGGGTTTTCCCGAAGTCCCCGTAGTTAAATGGACTAAAATTATGTTGGTATAAGTTATGTGGAAATAAAAAAAAAAAAAAAAAGAAACTGCAGTGTAGGGGGACCAAAATGGGCTTTTGCCCATTTTGGACCCTCTGTCATACAGTGGCTTCCCAAACTCAAAGGTTTGATACAGTTTACCCCGAAGTCAAGCACAGGTGGCTACTGTGCACGATAAGGCGTGACAGCCGTGCATGATTGGCCGGGGTGTGTGCGTGATAGTGCGGCACCAACGCACAGGGTCTTTTGGCCCCCAGGCGCGCGCTGCAGCGGCGGAGGGATGGACGTCTATCGCGATAGAGGTGGCTCAATCTTGGTGTTGCGACACAAATTTGTGTCGCGATTGGAAGGGGGACTCGTCCAGGTGTGTCGCGACACAGGTGCTTGGGCACACAACAGTGCACACTATTCGCACGGCAGCGCGCGCGACAGTGCAAGCTGCGTGCGTGAGGATGAGTGCTGGTTTTTTGGCACACTGCACAGCTGCCACCTGCTTGAGCTGCTGTGTGTTGTACTGTTTATGAACACTGTTAAAAAAAAAAGTACAAAAGTGATCCCCGAGATTTGGGCGTCAGAGTGTGGACATCAACCAATTGGTGGCTCTTCTCTTCATAATTAATATGGATCTTATCATGCAATTTACATGTAGTAGTACTGTGGATGACCCGGCACTCACAGTCACAGAAGTCTTCCTAGTCATTAATGGCTTCTCAACCATTTAAGCATTAATTTCCAAATAAATTTGAGGGCATGCATTAGTCATGACGTATAACCAAGTTCAATATTTCAACTTAAGATATCTAGATATGAATAATGAATATGATAGGGACTCTCCACTATGCCTACACTACAGACGGGATCAATGAATCGCATGGCCGCACACAACAAAATCTATAGACATGTGACAATTTAAAGAGGGTAAACTCCAATCTACACGCTTGCTTAGTAGTCAAAGTGCAGAAAAAGAGAACAAGTGAGTGACGCTTGGTATATGGATTATGGATTGACCCATAAATAAAAGGAAACTCTATACACAAAAGACTATCATGAAGATCTTTTGAAGGACCCACAAATGGTGGAGGATTTCTAATAATGTTCAGACCCAGTCTACACGGTTCAAGACTTCTAAGACTTCGGTGCATGATTCATGTATACATACTTGCCCAAGTCAATGCTATAAACCAATTAAGCATTTCCAATTCAAACACATAAAGAGGCCTTGCTGTTTCGGTTAGTTTCACACACAATTTCATATTTTTTGCATTAATTTACAAAGCTTGTGAGATCGATCCAGTCAAGAAAATGGAGGTGGGATGGTCTGCCCATATTAATGGGCTTCGCAGCATCATCTTGATGATCATGCTGTTACTCATTCTTTGGAGCTCCACTACTGTCAGTAGCAGTAGCAGTACGGGAATTAATTCAACTTCAAAGGATCGACTTGCCTTGATGGCCTTCAAACATGGAATCAATCCGGATCCGCTTGGGGTGCTGAGCTCTGAACGACCTGTCCACTATTGCCAATGGATTGGCGTTAATTGCAGTAGTCATAGGCATGTCAGATGGAGTGACTGCGTTGAATTTAAGTCTTATAGACTAGTGGGTCTTCTCACCGGCATATTGGAAACCTCACTTTTCAGATTAATGACCTTCAAACAAATTTTCCACGCTAAATACCCTAGAGTTAAAGGCCTGTTTCAAGAGCGCCATGCTTACCATAACTCTGAGGGTACATTTATTGCGCTTATCCCACACTGGCCATGGGAGCGGCCATGATGAGTTTTTATAACATGTATGAAAACCTCATCCTACGAAATGCAACTGGATTGGTGGCGCCAAGATCACCTAACACCTGTGATCGTGAGCCTCAGCATCAAACAGTTTCCCGCCACCGGAGAACTGCCACGCCTCCGACCTGCCGCCCGATGTAGGAGGAGATTACGGGCTATCCCACACTAGCCATACGGCCATTGACAGTTTTTATAAGCCACTGGCGAACCTCATCTCACGAACTACAGACGAGGCTTCAAGATCACCTTAACATTTCCGATCAATCTGACCAAATTTTTGAATCTAGAGTACCTGAATCTCATTGATAACAAACTCCAAGGGAAATCCCAGCACAAGTCGGCTTCCTCTCTAAACTTCAATCTCTAGGCCTGTCTAAGAATTATTTTACTGGAAGCATCCCCGCTTCACCGGGGAATCTCTCCTCTCTCCTTCAACTTGGTCTGTGGGAAAATAGTTTGGAAGGCAGTATTCATGAGGATCTTGGTAGACTCACAAACCTGACACGTCTTCATTTAGATAACAACAAGCTAACTGGTACGATCCCTTATTCCCTCTACAATCTATCATCTCTATTGGAAACCGATTTCTTGTCAAATCAACTCTTAGGAACCATTCATCCAGATATTGGCCTCGCTTTTCCTCATCTCATTTATTTGTCTGTTTTGGATAATACAGGTCCTATCCCGGTTTCTTTATCTAATGCCTCAAATCTTGTGTCTATCCAATTTCAAATGAACCATTTCACCGGAACAGTGCCGAGGGATTTGGGAATGCTGTATAATGCTCAAATTATAAGCATGGCCCTTAATTAGTTAGGAGGTTCCAAAACAGGGGATGACTTGAGTTCCATTCCCTCTTTAGTGAATTGCACTCGACTTAAATATTTGATATTTTGGGACAATTTTCTTTGAGGTTCATTCCCAAGCACCATAGCTAATCTGTCAAACCAAATTCTTTGGATTAGTTTTGGAGAAAATCAAATTCATGGAACAGTTCTTCACCACAAACCGGGTGAATCTAGAAATGTTTAGCATGCATTCCAACCAACTTAAAGGTAACATCCCTCCAAACATTGGAAAGCTTCAGAAACTGAGATTTTTATATTTGCATGCAAATGAACTCTTGGGAAGAATACCATCTTCACACTGCAACTTAACCCTCTTGAGCTCTCTCTACTTGCATGATAACAACTTGTTTGGGGAAATCCCTCCCAATCTAGTAGCCTCTCAAAACCTCTTATATTTGACTCTTTCTAATAACAACCTCAATGGTTCCATCCCTAAAGAATTATTCGGTCTTTCCTCCTCTCCACTATTACTTGATTTTAGTGGCAATGCATTGACTGATTCACTGCCTTTGGAGGTTGGCAATATGATAAACCTAGTTACATTACATCTGTCCAACAATAGACTATTAGGTGCCCTTCCAGACACTTTAACAAAATGCCTGATGATTCAAGAACTTCGATTGGATAGAAACTTCTTTCATGAAGAGATCCCCACTGCTCTGCAGACCCTTTGAAGTTCGGAGTATTTAGATCTTTCCCGCAACAATTTTTCTGGGCATATTCCAACCTATCTTGGGAATCTTCCCTTCCTGGCTTATTTGAATTTGTCTTTCAATAAACTCAACAGAGAAATGCCCAAACTAGGGGTGTTCAGAAACGCCACAATGGTTTCACTTGAAGGAAACTATAACTTGTGTGGAGGTATCCAATAGCGACCTTCTCCCATATTCTGACCTTCCATTCAAGGATAAGGAGAAGCATCTTGTTGTCAAAGTAATCATCCCTTTTATCACTGCAGCTTTGTGCTTGAGTTTGTTGGGTTTGATTCTCATTGTCCGTCACTGGAGAAGAAAATCAAGGAAGAATGTTTCATCCACACAGCTGATCAATAATCAATTCTAAGAGGATTTCATACTTATACCTTCACAAAGCTACTAGAGGCTTCTCCAAGTCAAATATAATTGGTGCGGGAAGTTATGGCCTCGTATATGAAGGGGTTTTTGACCAAGATGCAGTGGCAATTGCTGTAAAGGTGTTCAATCTTCAACGAAGGGAGTCTAAAGAGTTTATGTTAGGAATGCAAAGCCTGAGAAAAGGTTAGGCATAGTGTCACGAACTCACTCTAGACCCCAACATCTCTATGCGTGTGAGGATCCCCACCCGTGATAACAGCCCCAGCCCATATGCTTATAAGTGAATGCTTACACTTCGCGAGGCCGACCAAAGACATGCCAAGATCTCTGTAAGCACCTTGCAGGTTTCTAAACAATTAAGATGCTTGCGCCCACACATGCGTAAAAGAGCGTTAAGAATGTAAGACTACGGAATGGGAGAAAGAGGTCTAGAATCTTCCACAGAAGCCTCTCAGTAAATATATGTACACGGTAGAATTAATCAGAATTTGTGTTAGCAGCAGAACCTTTCATATGCCTCTACACACTTCCATTCACAACAGATATATGAGCAAGCACAATTTCATTTCAGAAACCACCAACTTGAGAACTAAGTAGAGAGCTTCTGCCTCAGAAAGAGTCTTTCTTCAATAAAGAGTTTCTTCCTTCCAAGTGTTCTTCGAGTTTGTATTTTGTCTAAGTTCGCAGGTTTACAAAGCAAGGCACAGTTCTTATACGACTTAAGAACATCCGAGGCGAGTTGTTCAAGTGCCGCACCTTAGCTTTCAACTTAAGACTAAGTCCCATGACAAGAGGAACCTTGTCAAAACTCAGTGCTCGTCTGCTTAGACTTCCAAGGTAATGATTTCAAGGCTCTTGTTTATGAGTTGATGCCACAAGGTAGTTTGGAAGAATGGTTGCATCCAAAAGTAGGAGAAGATGCACATGAAAGGATTAACTTTCAATAGAGACTCAATATTTCCATTGATGCAGCTTTAGCATTGAAACATCTTCATAGTGACTATGATGACAATATTGTTCATAATGATCTTAAGCCTAGCAATGTCCTTCTCGATGACAATATGACCGCACATGTCAGTGATTTCGGGCTTGCGAAGATTATGTCTACCATCTGTAGTGCTACTAGTACTCACACAAATCAAAGTAGCTCAACCATAGTGAAAGGATCAATAGGATATGTTGCCCCAGGTATGAATCACTTTCATTTGGAAGTTCTATTGCAAGATTTTTAGAATGTTTTTTTTCTTCAAATTATTATTTTGAAATAGTAGTAAAGCTTAATTCAAAACCAACATTTTGCAGAATATGGTGTTAGTGGTAATGTGTCTACAGAGGGAGATGTTTATAGTTATGAGATTCTATTGCTAGAGATGTTTACAGGAAGAAGGCCACGATCGACATTCAAGACAAATTTTACTTCTAAGTGATTTGTGAGGACATCTTTATTTGAGCGAGTAATGGAAATCATGGATTTGCATTTGGTTTTAGGAGATAAAAGAGACCGTAAAATGGAGGAGTACATGGCTTCAATGTTGAGAATTGGCATCATATGTTCCATTAAATCTGCAAGAGATCGAATGGAGATGGGAGACATTGTCAACAAACTTCAATTGATCAAGAACCTGTTTTTGAAGGAGGCAATCCAAGAAGGAAGGGAGAGGGTTAATAGTAGTGGGGAAGGCACATCTTACATCTAGCATTGCTCATATATGGTGTGAATAAACCAAAGGTAGCCATTGAAGAACAATTTAGCATTTTGTTTTGAAATGGAAAAGGATAGCTTTTTAACATATGCTTATCTAGTGAAATGGGGATGATTGAAAAGGGTTTTAAATTTTCTTGTTGATCTATTTTTAAATCTTCAATACTTTTTCAATGGGTTCAACATGCATAATCCTTTATGGGTTCTAAGTCTTTCTGATAGATTAATGGGTTCTTTTGAGTAACGCCTGGGCATTAGTAAAATTTCTGCATACAAATGACTTAAACCGAAATCAATTAGCACTACGTATGTTTGCAGACAATTAATTTGAAATTTAAAACTCTATTTCTTGCTTTCAAAAAAAAAAAAAAAAAACCTCTATTTCTTGTCATGATGATGTTGGAATAATGGAATTGAGTGAATGTCAAGTAGGTCAACAAGGAAAACAACACGGCCTGAACTCAGTTTGATGAATAAAGAGGGAAGCAATGCATAAAATTAGCTCCTACTTTCTAAAATGTAAGGTTTCGTTTAGAATCCGAAAAGTATTAAGGAAAGAAAATAAAGAGGAAAAATGAAAAGAAAGAAATTTAGAGGAAAATAAAAAATATGCTTAAATTTAATAAATTAATTTTCTATGTTTATTCAAATTTATTTTATTTATTTCTCTTTATTATATAAGGACAAAAATATTTTAAAATATGTAAAAATTTGAGGAATTTTAATTATATTTAATTTTCTTTTATATTTTTCATGTTGAAATCAATATGAGAAAATTATTTTTCTTAGTATTTTTTTTATTTCCTTAATACTTTTCGGGTTCAGCATAAAGGGAAGATAAGACATGAAACACAGAATTTTATCTGATTAATTTTGAAAAGAAAATTGACAAATTCTCTTGGCTCCGGTGTTAGAACAAACTAACAAGATTGCTGAATCAATCTGTTGTCATTTTGGCTCATTCCAAGTTGCCTTTATTGGACATGCTCTCTCAGGCACATAACTATTTTTATTATCACCATGAACATGGTGGTCAATCAAATGTATACCATTTTAATTTTTTGGAACAATATTATCCAAACGAAATTAGTGTAGATTTTAAATTATTAAAAGAGCACTGCTTAAGGACCCAGCATTACATAGATTTGATTTGGAATACTTAATTCACAGATTAATATATGCAAATCTATAATTGGAGCACCCAAAATGCAATCTTGAACCATTTATACTACAAGCACATAAATTATGATGACCCATTGTTGCAATCCAAAATCAGTTCAATTTAAACTGAGCACTTGAAATTTAAAGAAGAAATTGAAAAGAAAAAAGTGAAGGAAAATAAAAACAAATTTAAAAAAAAAAAGCAATTTAAAATCAATAAATTGCTTTTATATTTTATTTCAAACTTATTTGAATTATTTTCACACTTTTATATAAGAATAAAATAATTTAAAAATCAATAAACTTCTAACAAATCCCTATTTGGTGCATCAAAACAGTTCCAGATGAGTTATATATTCCTCAATGACCATCGGCAGTGGGTTCCATTGCTCCGTCTCTCCTCTCCCCACCCAGCCCCCAACAAGCCATTTTTTTAATTCCTAACTTTTTTATTAAAATCTAATTTTAGTATTAACATGGGTGATTCCAACCTTGAAAGAAATCAACCTGTTTCATTTTGCATGCTACTTGCAGTGATGGATGCACAACAGCACTACTGTGTATAGAAAAAATCAAATACATCGAGGCCTTTATACTACACTGGATTAAATTTCAGAACCCTCCTACGCACTTCCAGCAAATTAACGCAGATTGAAACATTAAATAAAAAACATTACGTTACAGTTCTTATTTATACAGAATGTAATTAGTTCTCTTGCTGGTTTTTATTTTTTCACAAATCAATAAGATGTCTTGACTTTTCTTTCAAAAAAAAAAAAAAAAAACAAAGATGATATTGACTTGATGTCCATGAACCGTGTAGATTGGATTTACTTGCATAATGGGTTCAAAGACTTTGCCTCTTCATAATTAATGTGGGACACACTTCATGTGCCAATTAGTTAGTTCTCTCTGGGCTTTGTTTTGCTTAAGGCATCATGCATGGGCATTTCTAGAATTTCTACACACAAATCACTTTAACTTAAATCATAAAATTAATATTGAACACAATTGATATTGAAAATATATTAATTCCTCCATCACATAAAAAAATTCAAATGCTCTCAATCCCTTAAACTCTAGTAAGTATTTCGGATGTTAGGGAAAAATCACAGAAAACCCTAAAGTGCTATCATACCTCTCATTCCCTCTAACCTTAAAAAAATATATCATATATTTATAGATATCCCAAAACTAACATATATTTATAGATATCCCAAAACTAAATAAATGCAGTCCACATATCTAACTCAGTTGATTAGAGTATTAAATTTTTAAAAACAGGAATTGGGATGGGAGGAGAGCGGTTCAAATCTCAATAGAGTCTTTACCATAAAAGTAATCAGCTTTCAAAAAAACTAAATAGACGCATATCACATCTCAAATATAACAGAATTCAGGGCACTTAGCCGGTGATGTATTTCTTGATAAAGTTTATTAAATATTTAAGGGGTTTCTTTTGTGGTTAGTTACATTATAATATTTAAGTGGACCTCATTTATTGCAGATTTGAAGATCCAACTCGCAGACATTTTGACAACCTTTGCCATCTAACAAGTTTGTGCTTCTAAGGTAAAGAGTTGGATTTTGCAGATTTAGGATTGGACCAGTACATGTTTTGTGTTTTGTTTGATCTTTAACATTACTTTTATCAAAAAAGAAAAAAAGAAAAAAAAAGACCTAGTCTTTAGGAGTTATTAGACGTGTTTAGAAAGTGGCCCTTGATGTGTCGTTAGTGCTCCACTTACTTTTGATACTTGTTTCTTTCATCTTATTTAAATTCAAAACTTGTCAATCAGATAAAAAAGTAGAGGAATCTTTAGTTGTTGCATCATTGTGTCTCTAGCCAAATTTCCACCCTTCCTGCAGCCTTCATTCTCCCCTTTTTCCTTTATTTTTGTGAGCTTTGCTAAGGTAAGAATATGTCTCAAATGAGTATCAACTCCTATTTATAAATAATATTTTATAGGATACTCTAAATTATTATATTATCAGAATATTATATTTCCTTATGTAATTGCGGCTGCAGAATATCACTTTAAATATTCTATATCACAGTGAGGTGTTATAAATGACAGTATTTACTCAGAAAATATATACGAGATATATAAAGACATATGAAGAATCTGATACCCTAAGTAGAAATGTAAGTGATTTCACAGAATTTAAAATATTCTCTCTCATTCATGACGTAAAGACTGGCCAATAAACCACCATAAAACCCTCGCATTGGCGAAGCTTATTCTTATCTGTTTCGAATTATTATCATCTATACTAAAGCTTTTTACTAAGACAACAACTAATTCTTAAGAAGACCCTCAATTTCTACATCAAGAAAACACGTATAAGTTCGCTTATTATTTTTTTGTTTGTTCTTTTTCTCTCATCCTAATACATAAGATTTTTTTTTTTTTTTTGTAATTTCTATTGTAACGTGTAATCAATAATCAAGAATACTTGTAGGAAACTGCTTAGAAACTAATGTAGGTTCTTCCCTTGGCAGAATGCATGATAGCATTTTCCAACAGCAAACCCAATCTAAACGCCCATAAGTCAAAAGTATAAAAGAGAAAAAGTAGCACTAGGAATATGGAAACATAAAGGAACCCTGTCAACACGAAACCATGATTTTTTATTTCCATGGAAAAATAGACACCGAATTACAAGTCTCTTATTTTCTAGGAGTGAATGGGTACTATTATTTTCAAAAGAATCATTATGTAGGACCTTTCTGAATTGCATCAATATAGAAATATTAAACATTATGGGGGCAAATTAATGATGTATGGAAGGATTGAAATGAGGGTGAAGCTTGACTAATGGTTACATAATTATGCTATGTATGAAAATCTTCTTCAAACAAAATATTCGTTTTAATCATGACAACCTCGATATAAATACGCTTGGACAATCCTCCGAGCTGAATTTGTTTTAACTCTCTCAAACACCCACGCTCCGATGCGAACGGTCGGGTCGCATTTCCCAACACAATTCTTCAGACAACTTTCCGATAAAATTCTATTTAATAATTTTACAAAAGACTCACTGCTTATTAAAACATTTTATTTGTCATGCCACACTCACACCTACCATTCTAGTATGTCTCGCATAATGAACGCATTACGCCATTTCCGCACAACACACGTTAATATATCAAGACGCATATATTATTAAAATTAATATTAACAACATACTATTCATCGTAAGTAATAACACGTAATCGCTTATGGGCCAATAAAAATTAAGGCTTCATTGCACTGGCCCAAAGTGATCACAACACACAATTAGGGACTGACTCAAAGGCGCCTTCCAACAGAAACTGGGCTGTCCGAAACTACCCAAAAATTTCCAGCTTTCGGTCCCACTCCGAGGAACCGAAACACACGGCCTTTCCGGCCCCAAACACTCCAACCATTCAGACTGCTCTTAAATGTGACAAATCGAAGAAGAGAAGATCCCTACCTCCTAGAGCTGTTGAAACTCCACAAACCGTATCCACACGTAACTCCTTTGCAAAGGGGGGGAGCAACTTTGTTCTCGCTCCATTCGACTAAGCTCGATCACTTGGAATTCTAGAGAGAATTTGCACACCTCTCTCTAAAACCCTTTTCTCTCTCCTTTTCTCGGTTTGCTATCTCCTCTCCCCAAACTGGTTGGTCAAGCATGGGTCAAGAGAATTGTCTTTTCTCTTGCCACATGTCAACCTACTATTGGCTCATAGGATTTCCTTATCCACTTATCCCTCTAATTTGGGATTTTCATCAAATGGCATCATGCCATGTGTCCACCCACGCCCACACTGGAAGCCTACGTTTCGACTAATTATGCACATGACACGTGGCATCTCTTGAGCCACTCAAATGCGCTGCTCGTCCCGTGATTACTCTCGGGCTACCAAAACGTGAAATTCTGATTGTTTTGAAATTTGACGAATTCGACGCAGATCTAGATTTCACGGCACGATCAACGGGCGTAAGCCCATTTCATCATCCAAGATTTAAAATTCCTAACAATCGAAATGACCATTTTACCATTTTTTAGAAAATTAGAATTTTCTCGGGTTTTACACTATATATTTGTTCACATCTATCTTGTGCTTTCATAATATATCATAGAATAATGAACAACCAAGCAATTGAAGAAACTCAAAGGAAGCAATATGTTTTGAAAAATAAAATCATCTAAGGTAAAAGGTCTTCCATCACTAAGTAAAGTAAAACCAAAAACGCAAATTCCCACTATTTGCATGTTGTTTTAGACACCAATTTATTAAAGTTCTTGAGCAAGCCTAAAATCTTGTCGCTCAATAAATTTACACCCCTATGCTATAATTATATGAAGGTTAGTTTATGAATTGGGATGAACAAAATCATAAACAACTATTGGCAACAATAATTAGACTAAGAAATCATAATTATTTATGTAACTATAAATGCAATTCATATTTTAAATTATACTCTTTAAAAGAATGGAATAAATATATTAGAAAAACTATTTAATTAGTTAGTTTCCTATTAAATCAGATTTAATTACAAGATTCCCCTAAAACACGACATTAAAGTAAAATAATGGTGGTTGTCTTATCATGATAAGAAAAAACTATATAACAAAACCATCAAAAAAAAAAATTATATATCAATTAAAAACTTATGCAGAAATGTAGGAACTAAAATAAGACCACATGAAAATCACTTTGAAAGATAATAACATTCATCCCAACATATTTTTTTGTTCCTTACATTCCGACTTGATTTCATCAAAAATAGAAAATTTGTACTAGTACTTCAAACTAATTTCAGCATGATGGTTGTGTTTATAACCCTTTTTCCTACCTTGCATGGGTTAGATTTATAACTTACAATTCTTTCTATTGTAAATTATCCAATATGATATTCTAGACGACATCAACTAGTGCCCATCCTTTTTCCCATATTTTCTCATCAACCAAAGAAAAGCTAATAAAAAATTAACCTTAGAATCAGTGGCTAAAGCCTTACATTTTCATTTGATGTCAATTTCTAAAAACAAACACATTAAAGAAAGCATAATAAATCTTGATGTTCTGTTTTTTCAAATATATGCTTGTTTTGTAGCATGATTGAAAGCTTCCAATTTCTCTAATAAAGACAATTGTTAACACCATTTTTCAAATAATAAAAAATAAATTAATAGTGCAGAAAGTGAAAACAAAAGCAAACGAAGACTTCATTGCTATTCACTTCTCTTTTCCACATACTTGGAGAGAACAAACAGAGGCTAATAAAAAGAATCTTTCCAACTCTAATCATTTTCTTTACTCAATATCATTTCTTTTCTATACTTTGTTTTCATTTTTTTTTATGACGGATACAAATCTTTAGAAAAAAATACTTTAAGTTTTCAACATTTTTATACTTTGTTTCCATTTCTTTAAGGACCAATATAGATATTTTAGAAAATATAATTGAGTTTTTTATTTGAGATGGTAGTGCATCAACCTTGACATCAATCATTCTTTTCGCAAAAAGGAACCAAAGACTAAGGATGAATTTTCATTTTTTCTTTAAACTTTAAAGAGATTTAACCATTCCTAACATGGATTTTGAAATAGATTTGAATCATGATCCTAATAGTTTCATCAAAAACAACAAATTCTTAATAAAGAGAGAGACAACCGAAGTAGTGTCTACTAATCAGGGTCCTCGATTGATGAATCCAAGGGATTAGAGCTTCATAGTCTGAGGATATTTTTGAAAGATGTATAAATAATCTACTTTGTCTTTCATATTAAGAGAATGAGGTAGAATCATAAGTTCTTACAAAGAAAATGTCGCCTTGAATGATCTTGAAGCCTTCTACAATGACTTACATCACACATGCTTGGCTTTGTCCATGGTGGAGTTCATTTGTTGGGGTTGGCTTCTTGGTGGCAGATTTCTTGGCGAGGAAAGAGGTAAGTTGGGTTTCCTGACGGTGGATTTCATGGGGAGGACAAAGGTCACAACAACACCCATGGTAGAGTTCTGAGTTTCCTGGTCATGGCCAAAAAACAAAATCAATGCTGGTGGAGTTGTTCTGAATGTCATTGATGTGATGTATGGGGATGAAGGGTTTCAACTTTTGTACTAGTAGTTTTAAGCTTTGACAGACTTTGCGGCTGATGGAGCAATCCTCTATTCAAGGCATCACTTTATAGGTTGTGAAGCTATTAACTAGATGGAGGCGTTAGGTTTTGGGGTTTGTGGAATAAAACCGGAGAGAGTAAGTGGAGGATAAAATATCACAAAGAATTAGTGATGAATAAAAAAAAGAAATATTTGGTTAAATAACTCAAAATAATTAAATTATTTTTCTTAAAATGTAACCCTCATTTCAGTTATTTTTTAGTGCAACTATGTCTTTATCATTTCATATATTTATGTTTTTAAAAGGGTTATTTTTACAAAAAAATGTTATTTTATAAAAGAATACAAAATATCATTTTTATCAAAATAATGTAAAAAATAGATGAAGAATTAGATTTTAAAAGATATTTAATCGAATCACGCATACAAAAATCTGAAGGTTAAACAGATAGAATAAATAATTACATAGGACAAATTATTATAATACTGTTAGTGGTTCTTAATTAATCACATTAAAAATGTCATTAAATAGGCTTATAAGAGAGACTCTATCTCTCCAAAATTAAACTTCGGAAAATGACAAAATATATTGAAGAGTCCATAAGCAATAATTAATAAGAAATATCTAAAAGGACTAGTGTTGTTTTTTAATTTTAACGGGGTTGTGTTAGGACCACTGAGACATGAAAGATCCAAGTGGGCAAGTTTTTGCTTCTAAACTTTCTTTAAATATCGACATATAGGTATTTTTGCCTGATCTATTTAAAGTTGACATTATATAATATTCCATAAAAAAGGGAATATCCATGTGGAATACCCATTTTGAAGATAAAATTAATGAATATATATGAAGGGAGAGACATCTTTTAAATTTAAGAAAATAAGTATTTCCTTTACATATTTTAAATCAATACATAAACATTAGATGAAATGAGATGTTATAATTTACTTAATATATTTTCATTTTTTATATACCTTCTCAATTAAAGTATTATTGTTATATTTCATTAAGGTTATTACGGGTGATTTTTAATTTCACACAAACATATAAAATACAAACGTGCGAACCTATCAAAAATTTTAAATGTTTTCAAACTGAAATAACTTTTTAGATCATAATATATAAACTCCCTAGTTCCATATATATGTCAATTTCCATATAGCGTAATCTAATATTGCAAGCCAACTCCTTTAAGTTGCCCAGAGAGTACTTAAAATTTAATAATGTATTAAAAATAATTTTAGCTCAAATAAATATGATATTGAATCACAAAAGTCGCTTACTATTATTCGTGAGAATTATGCATTAGTTATGGACCTTTGATGTTGTGACGCCCAATTTTCCCAGCCCATCACAACTCAACCCACTAATACTACGTAACGCCGTAACCCGACACCACCATTTAAAATCTAAAGTAGCCTCAGCGGGGAGCTCTACCCAAATACAATCTGTCCTAAACATTTAACAACGAACACATCAGGTCCACGAAGAAAATGGTCACTTGGCCCCATACATCAATACTACAAAATTTATACTAACCAACTATATTACATGGTTCAAGAGTTAATAAGTCACTTAATTCAAACATATATTAAAATTACAATTTCAGAACAGGTGTTATACAAAAGTATCTACCAAAGCCATGCCTGCTTCTCAAGCGGCCTCTAGCGAAGGTCATCCCGTACACCCGTAATTCGAAATAACGATCCATCGACAGCATGAAAGCAATGCCCAAGAAATGATAATTTCTACACGCGTTATTCCCTACCTAAATGCACATGTCATGGCAACCAAACACACTCAAGCAATCCTATCAACGCCTACGCCCAATCTCATGTCTCGTGCCCACTACCACACACGCTAAGACAATGTGAGAAAATAAAGTTTTCAAAACAAAGGTTTTGTTCTCGAAAACTTACTACCGAAGCTTTTGATAAATATATTGACAACCCTCTGAGGTGAATTGTCAGTAATTCTCCGAAACAAATACGGGCCAAGCCTCCGGTAGATGAATCACATTGACAACCCCCGCGCACTCCTCGAAAATCTTCCTTTAGAAATTCTTTCACAATCGCTTTATTTTTCTTTATTTTCTTTCTCATGTCATGCACTCAGCACTCTGTCAACACAGGGTGCCCCGGTGCATATGGAATGTATTATGCAATTTCCAAATATTCACGCTAATATATATTACACGATATATTAACAAAATTAATTCATACAATCATGTTTATTCAATTCACAATCAATAACACTAAAATTACTCACATGGCTAAACAAAATCCAAATAATCTATTTTGAATCACCCAAACACAAAAATCCACAACATATCACGTGAATAGTTAAACCTAGGCCTCTGCCATTGCTCACGGCCACACACAGCATTTTCTCCACTCGGCCCAGTGATTTTGAGAATCAAAACATGGCCATCCAGGAATTAACAAACTCCCATCCATTGCAAAATGGCCTTGAATTTAAAGAAAACCACAGGGAAAAGATCCCTACCTCTTGGAGCGCCTAACCCACCAAATCCAAAGGTCTACGTAGCCCTTGTCGCTGTGATCGACTTTGCTTCTGCTCGCCGAACCGACGGTCCGAACGTCGGGAAATCTAGAGAGAAGTCACTCTTTCTCTCTCTAAAAAATGGTTTGGCCACTCATTGCACGATTTGTTCTTCAAATTGAAGAAGAAAACTATTCTTCTTTGGTCTTATTCATTTAATCTTTTCCATAATTTCATCCTTGTCCCTTAGTTTGGATTTTTGACACATGGCTTAATCTAAGCCATTCATCTTCATCCTCTCTCTAATCATGCAACATGTGTTACATGGGTACATGTAGTAGGTGACTTTTGTCACATCACATGCCTTCTACAAGTCGCTTTTATTGTGACTACACCCGATGCATTGAAAACGTGAAATTTCA
>JAEQBH010007643.1:0-112224 GCA_016808115.1 Tetrastigma voinierianum
TGCCTATTACAATTATCTACGGCATATGACGTGGAAGAAATATCATATGATATTTCAAAATTGATTCATCACGTTATTTAATTTGCTTTGTTAACCAAGTCATGTGTTGTATTATGATTTTTTTCTTTTTTTTATTAAAGCTTTTGGCATATTTTGTGGGAGATATCAGGCTCTGGCCCTCTTTTTTTATTTTAAACACATTTCACTTTGAGATCTCTTTATCTTGTTATAGCGCTTTCAAGTATTCATTTTTTGTCGAAGTGCTTTCTAGCACTTTTCTCTTGTTGAAGTGTTTCTTAGCACTCACTCTACAGTGTTTAAAGTAACTTACAGTTGAGAATGTTTTCATGTAATGCGATTTTATTAGAACATCATTATTCAATTGTATTATATTTCATCGAAGAGTGTCGAAGTAAAGTTGATTGTTGAATCGCAAAGGTAAAGCAGATTATATCTTGAGATTCTGGCAGGAGGAGGCAAATATCTTTGCCATCTGATGTTATTACGATATGCCGGTAGTAATTAGATAAATAAATGCTACGCTGGTGTTTCTTGAAGTTTGTTTAAGGTGAGTGAGACTCTCTAATTTCTTTTTTAAATATCTTATGTTAGTGATATCAGAACCTAATACTATAAGTGATAACTTATTAATACACGTTTAGGAAATGTTTGTCAATAAAACGATAATAGCTTAAGGTAAATAGGATACTGGCAGTTAATGTTCCTTTTCTGCTTTTGGCATACTTAACTATCTTCTTATTTATTATCCTTATTTTTCACCCAAAACCTAATAGAACCAATAAAGTTTACTAGATTATCCCAAATAAGTTAAAGAAAAAAATTATTTTAAACATCCCAATTAATAAGGTGGTGGTAAAATATAATTTTAGGTTTAAGATTAAAATTAAATGATTATTTTAGACATCAAATTTACTTCACTTAAATATGAAAATACTTTTCCACCCTTACGAATATATAATTTGAATTATTTTAGACACAAAAAAAAAAAAGTCAAATTGAATAGACAGGTCAATTAATATTATTACCTGGTAGCTGCCATCACGAAGTTCTTGAGCTTTGTTTTCTGCTCATCAGAATCCACACTCAACACCTGCAGCTCCATCCAATCGAACCACACTTCAGATTCTTTACCGAGATAAAAAAAGAAATGGATTAGTTCTCATATCTACACATTGAACTTTTACCAAGTTGATATTAGAGAGCTGTTTAATGAGTATGAAACATCATTCAAGGGTTTCAACCTAGAAGCTCTATCACAGTTTCTGCAAGACAGAATCAGCATCTTAGTTTGGCTGAAGGCTGCACTCATGGATGTTGCACCATCATCACTTTGGTTTCTTTGAATAGCATAAGCTTCGTTTACCATAATTGAGACATACTATGGATCTATGAAATTCCGATGTGTGCTTACTGTCGATCGACCAAAGCTTAAATTAATCAATCGTTTTCAAACCCTCTCTCTAATAAGGTCCTGCAAAAATGTTATATTAAACCAAATTCTCTCTAATAATGACCAATGTTTAATATGACATGTTGGAAGTATTAGCCCGCTGCCTGGGACAACAACTTCTTGCCAAAAAAATTGGTTGATTTAACATGCGTTGGTCCCGAGCTTTAATGAATATGTGATCTCAGGATCTTTTGAGCCAATGACCAATATAACGACTTTAAAGCATGAAGTAGACATGAGCCTTGATAAAGTAAATAACCCAAAGTCAAACTCTAAATAGTGACGGAGATGTGGTTTTGATATTTACCTACGTAATGAGAGAACCTTTCAAGATTACCGACATGGCCGGAGAATTGATTCTCTGCAGCGCCGGAGCAACAGTGAGATCGTGCTTCAAGCAATCTTTCGCCGGCGGCAGTAAAGAGGGCAGCTTTGTTTTCGCGAGACGGAAGCTGATGCCAAGAGCAAGGCGAGGATGACTTTCCCCGCCGGTTTCAGACATAAAGATGGAAGGAAGACGGGTTACCAGCTGGGTTCTGCATCACTTTTTCCGGAGAGGGGAAAGAGAGGATGTCACGTGGAAGGAATTTGGTTTCATTTATAGGCTTATGGGCCAACATTATGTTTTTAATTTAATAATAATGCAATTTCTACGAGAAAGTATATTTTCCATTACACCCCCTTGATTTCTTTGATTTGGATTTAAGGAGACCCCTCAAAGTTTACCATAATAGAATTTTGGGTCAATATGATTCTTTTTCCCAAACAAATTATTATTTTTAAGAACTTGGATTAAAATAGACAAATGCCTTAAGTATTTGCAAAAAATGACCTCTTGCAAACGTCATTTGTGTTAGGAACTTCCTCGGGTTTACAGGGAAACAAGGGAAGGGAGGAAAAAATTGCAAATAAATAATAAAATAATTATAAGAGAAATAGTGTTAAATAAAGAAGGTGGTAAGTGTGAAAAATATGCGATCTCTGGCCCAAAGCGTATTAGTCGTGCTGGCACCGTTAACCGGAGAAAAGCAGCGTAGGTGTTTGTCTCGAATAAACGGAATGAGTGGGGCGCCGACAGTGATCTTTCGGGGCCAGTTTGTGGTGAAGTTATGGCGTGATGCGTTGGTGGTGTCACTTAAACTCAAAAAAAAAAAAAAAAATTAAAATCAGAGAAGTCTCACTTTGTAGATAAGTGAATCTCAGCTTCTTTAACAAATAAGCTTGTTTAATTCCTGTAGCAGCCCAGCTCTCCCACAAAGTAATGGCAGTCATCTTGCCTCCCAACAATTGAGGAGCCAAAATGCCCTTATAAGTATAACCATAATTCCCTTATGATAATTAAATGTCATGGGTTTTTATTTTATCATGTGACACTATAAGCTATATGGGAGAGCATTTTTGTGGAAGGAAGTAAAAAAGAATGCCTTCTTTTTAACACTCTTACCATTCTTTTGCCAGAGAGGAAACACCTAACAAACTAACTATTAACAGTTACTCCCATATGTCGTAATTTTAACAAGAACCTCCTTTTGCATTTTAAAGAAATAGAATTAATTTTATAATTATCTTTTAGTTCATTTTTATTTTTAAATACCTATTCACTTTTACATTACAGCTTTGTAATATTATGTTTATATGAAACTGAACCTAGTCACATTCCTTATCACAGTCCATAACACTCTAATTTGAGATAGGCTATACAAAATTTTTTTGACATCCCATTCTTGAGTTGTAATGTTGTAGTGTTGTAAACTTTCAAAATATTAAACATGATTATTTCTAAACGGACAACTTAATAATGAACCAGTATATTTAACAAACTTTTAATTCATTTTTCAAGGAATTCTTTGAAGTGTTTCATTACTATCATTAATTATTTTAGTAATTCAATTCAAAAATAAAAATAAAAAATGAAATCCTAGAGAGAAATTATCAAATTCAGTTTAATTTTTAAATTCATGAATTCAAAATAAAGTTGATAGTTGATAATATTTTTAAAAAAGTGAGTTTTACACTTCTTTTTTTAATGTTTGATCCATTTTAATTCAAAAAAATCAACAAATCATTTTTATTTTTTGCATTCAACATTATAAACATAATAAAATCACCAGAAAATGCACTTTAGTTTATCTTTGAATGTTTTTATAATTTTTCTTTGTTTTTTACTTCGTATTTGTGATATCATCTTATCCTTTTACCTTTAAGATTAGCTTTATTGGCTTTCTACATTGGACCAAACGTCAGAGATTTTCATAATACATTAAGATCACTTTAATAAAAATTCAAAAATTAAATTATGAAACATATGTCTCAAATTACGTGGTAGATTGAGGATAAACAGTGATTTTATTCCCATATCAAAAGATATCTAATATTCTATTCCTTAAGCCATATTTTAAAGGCATGCCGACCCTCATCCCACTTTTATAAAGTAGACTTCATTTCATTTGGTGAAGACCTTCTTTGTGATTATTTGTTGAGTATTTTTAAATGAAGAAGAGATAAAAGAGTTGTCATTCTAATTTAACTTTTTAAACGTGAATGTTGGAGGAAGGTAAAACCGTAAAAGTGGGGATAATTCTCTTCAGCCCATATAAAAATTTCTAGTAGTAACGTTAAAAGAGTGATTATAGTTTAATTAAATATTTTATTGAAATATAATAAATT
Organism: Tetrastigma voinierianum; assembly: GCA_016808115.1. NCBI lineage: Eukaryota > Viridiplantae > Streptophyta > Magnoliopsida > Vitales > Vitaceae > Tetrastigma > Tetrastigma voinierianum. The sequence goes on from JAEQBH010007643.1 coordinate 4,139, forward strand.
GTACCCATTGATATTTGAATATTAGAGACAAAATCTTTTTTGAATAATATTGCCTTTTAAACTTGTAACGTTTTAACAATTGAGTTAAACATTTGGATAAACGTGAATGTTAAACAAAGGTAAAATGAGGATAATTCTCTTAGGATCATATCAGGGAATTTTTATTAGTAACCATAAAAGAAAGTGATTTTGATTTAACTTTTCTTAATCTATGATTTTCTTTTTTTTAACTATTAAGTGCTTTGTTATATCAGTAAATTATCTATATTAAAGAATTTCGAATAAGGGGCTGAATTCTTTTAAGATGTTATGTTTACATAAGCTAAAAGCCATTTTTATCATTTAGTTAGGAATGTGAAAGGCATCAAATGAATCATGGAAAGAAAATAAAATGGAGATAAATCATCTTTACTTCATTGAGAATTTACATTAGTAACGATTGGGGGGGAATAAAATCGGCCAAACCTATCAAATGAGTTGCCTCAATATTAAATAATATTGCTTTAAAATGTTCATAACCTTTTAATTCTAAAAATTTGAAGTGATTTTTGTTGAATTTTTCGAAACGTTTCAAGGAAATTAAAACTGATTTTGAAACAATTGAGTAAATGATTTTTAAACCCTCTTAATTCCTTTCAATGACTTACCTTCCATTTCTTGCCAAAATTGGAAAAGATTTTGTATAGATTTCTGACTGATTTTGCTTTCCTTGTGAGAAATGAATACAAATAAGATTGTTATTCGATATATAGTAATTATTGTATTATGAGAAGTAGATATCACGAAATTCTGAAAACAAATTTGTTTTAAGAAGATTACGACCGTACAAAACTCAACCTAATTCCATTCTTATACAATTTTTTTTTTTTTATTTTCTTCCCCCAAATTTTCTGCTCATTTGATTTCCTATGTACCAACATTTTTAACATGAAAAACACACGTAGCTGGGAAAATACGCTCAAATTTTTAAAAATTGCTGAAATTGTTTTCTAGATAGACATTGGGGAGATGTTTTTTTTTCCAGAAAATTACTTTAAAAATTTTTTTTTCAATATTTTTAAAATACCCAATACGATTTCTTCAAAAACAATACTGATTATTCACTATAATTTTTTAAAAATGTTTATATAATAATATATCTCTTTTGGTTTTTATAATAATATAAGTCATTTATATTTTTTAATAAAAATTTGGTTTGTTATAATATTTTCTTTTTATAATCAATGTATTTTTTGAAATTTATTAATATTAAAGTGCTTTTATATTTATATGCCACATATTGTTAGAAATACGTCAAGTGGCACTTCACAATTCTATAAATTGGTTTTTTAAATAAAGTCACAGCGTAATGTCACAAACTTAGTTTCTGATGAAACACAAGGCTGAAAACTTAATATTCGTCTCTTGAATATTGATAAGTCGTCATTCCACTCGTCTTTGCTTGTTATCAACAAACTATCGGCCAGTTTGGATCTACAAAAGAAATTTCATGAAACGTTTGGAAGAAGCTGTATACAATCTTTGAAAAGGTTCTCTGAAGTGGTTGGTTGGGTGGTGTTTTGGCCAAAGAAGGTCTTACTACATTTATGACATCTGCAGAACCTGAGCATGATTGTTTATTGAAATCGTGATAGTTTAAGAGAATCTTCTACTATATCTGAGACATATGTGGGAGATACATGGAATCACTACAGATAAACTCATTCATCTATACCTCCCTCTGATCTTCTATTTATGTGTGAACTCCTTTAGAATTTTCTAGAATCTTCTATACTAAGTCTATATGCAAAGTATTTTAAGACTTATCTAAATTACTCAAGGTGATTCTCTTAGCTTTTCAAGTTTTTCACACATGTGTAAAGGAGTGTAGACTTATCTAAGATCTTCTAAAAGTTTCCAAACTCTTAGCTAAAGAGATTTCCATAAATCTTTAGATTCTTCTCATTTCCTTGTAAGGTTACGAAAGACTCACTTGTAACTCTAGATGGATCATTTCCCTATAAGTGAAGTGGAAGCAAAAAGTGAACCTATGACAGTAGGCTCATGGGAATATACCTTAACAATTTTTATCTAGCTATTGCCTGCCCCTAAGATTTCTTTTACATGGTCTGTCCTTGAAATTTTTATCAGTGTGGTAGCCTGTTGAATTAAATTTTCATTTTAGTGCCAGTGTGTCATTTGAATTTTTTATCCAAGCACGTTCTTTTGCAAAAATTTTTATTTAATGGTCACTTTCCCCAAAAAATTCTTCAATCTACAATTGTTATTATAAAAAAAAAACTGAGGGCAACCCTTTGCGAAAAAACAAAAATTCTCATTTTCCCAAAAAAAAAAAAAAAAAAACTTCAATTTATAACACTTTGTAAATTTCCGTCCATCAATCTTTTATAATATCTTCTAAAGTGTTTTGTTGATAACCTAGAGTTAAGAAAACCTGAGCTAAAGCAGGAAGAAAACTGAGGTGGAAGAAGCACAAAACTAAGAAAAACTTAACCTAGCATTTTGGAAGAGATGAAAAGAAAAGATAACAGAAGATACGAAAAAAATTGTAAAGTTTATTTTATTATTTATCTTTTTAATTTTATTAAAATATTACATGAATAAATGATAAATTTATATTTTATAAAAATTTTAAAATTTATTATTCATTAATAATAGTTCATATTTAGATTTAACTTTTTATTAAGAACAAAATTTGTTATTAAAACTTTATATAACATATATTTTTTTTTTGCTTGGAATAAACCTACTTTTCAGAGATAATAAATTATTAACTACTTAGGATCGAACCTAGGACCTCTTTCATAAGCCCTTATATATGTTTTAATGATGACTTAAGTTAGGTTTGATGGAAACCTTATATTCTTAGTTAATATAGTATTTTTAAATATGTTATGATAAATATAATAGTAGTGAATATATTGGAATATGTTTTCATTATTTATTTCATATGAAATTAATATCATGAGAATTTAGTCATAAGGCTAGGTGAAATATATTTGTATTCATGTTATATATTTTGTATTTATATTAAATTGGTATATTGAGTATGAGGTTATGATTGTAAGAGATGGTATAAATTAAAATAAATACATTCTTTTTTTAATAGAAAATAAATACATTCTTAGTTATTAGAAATTTAATATCAAAGAGTTTACGGTATAATGAATCATATATTTATTGGAATTAATAGACTTTTATATTTATAATTTATTAAATATTATTTTATTTATTACCTAAAATTATTTCCCTCAATGTTTTGCATGATTTCTAATATTTATTTTATTTCACTACTAAGTGTCTTACAAAGAAAATTTCTGGCAAGAAGTTTGTTTTGAAAATTATTTATGAGGTGATTTTGGTATGTGTTTTAAGTATTTTCAGTGGAAATAAAATTGTTTCTAAAAAAGAGTTATAGGAATATGACTTATCCAAATATTTCTTTAACCTAAGTAATTTTTTTTCGATTTTAACCACGTTCTTAAATTTTAATTAAAATATATTTTGGTAAAAGTACTTTTAGATTAAAGCATTAACCCAAATGCTATCAAACAAATTTAGCATAAAAATGTTTTGGCAAAATTAGATGTCTAATAAAAATCAAATATTTTCAAAAATATAAAAATCACTTGTAACATTTTTAATATCTTGATCCTCTTAAAAATATTTAGGTTTTCTAACAAATGATCTACTCGAGGGATTTCTCACCCAAAAGTGTCTTTTCTAAAAATATTTTCCTAAGAGAGTAAGCTCTAAAACATTTCTCCATCAAATAATATCAAATAATATTGTATATACATCATGTTTTTAGATTTTAAAATGTTTTTAAATTTGTCAAACATTTCATATTTTACACCATAGAAAGTATTTGTCTAAAACGAAAACCATTTCTATTTAAAATTAAACATGATTTCAAAGAAAATCAAGTAAAATTTGTCAACTGCATTTTTTTAATTTTTATTTGAGGAAAAGAATTTTATTCAAAAATGTAAATGTTATATGAAAAAGCCTGGAAAAGTGGAACGACTCTCTGACTGAGTTTTTGTGAGACCTGACAAAATTTTAATATTACACTGTCTGCCATCATCCTTAATAATAATAATTTTTTTAATCATTATGAATCAATATTAATAAACCAAAAAGAAACCATTAAGAATAAAAACTATTTGATTTTTATTTTGAAGGAGAACAACGGGAAGAATAGATAACATTATAAAACAAAAAACTCATATATTCAATATATGCATTATTGATTGAATATTAAATAAACATCATTTGAAATTTAAAAAGGAAAAATAATATAAACAAACTGCAAATAATGACTGGGAATAATTTTGAAAGCAACGAGGCGTCAGGCGTGACGCCAGCGTGTTAATTCGTGGGGAATTGCGATTCGCTGACACACATTTAAGGCTTTCTTTCATATTTTTATTTTTAGTCCTAATAAGTTTTACTTGCTTAATTTTTGTGTCCGGAATTTTGTTATATATCTCATCATAAACAGTTTTAAACAATTTAATAATAAAATTGATAATTTTATTAAATTTAAACAATGAATTTATTTGTTTTTTTATCAAAAGGGGGCTACTGCGAAACTTTTCACATGGTATTACACTTCACTCTGTCTGGCCAAAATTGTTCCTCTCATATCACGGGATTAGGATCGCACCAAGCTACCTTGTGGCTGGATTCACCATTCGGATAATCTCTATCATTTAGTGTCTTGGAGAGGTTAGCTAGAAATCTGCTAACTACGTTGGTGTCTTCTCTACTTAAAATAATAAATATGTTTCCATTCTACCCAGTCCCGGTTCAGCACCTCTTGGCATTCCTTAACCAATTCCAATGTGCAGTGCCATCTACTTTGATGTGCATCGGCCTCCTGAGTTCTATTTATACTTGGAAGAATCAGTCTTTGCAATTAGCTTTGTCACACATTTAGTCCATGCTAGTCTGGGTATGTATGAGCCCATAATTCAGTTGCTAAAATCGAGCATGCACCGATTCGTTGAAAGCGGGATATCCGTCATCCTCGTGGTCTACATTAGGAGTCCTCTTCTCCTCTCATGAGATCATTTATTAAATCCAATCTCTTTGTCAGTCCCAATCTTAAAGGCTTGTTTTGTGATAATGACCTGCAAAGAAAATGTGGTCAATGACGGTGTCTTTATTCATAAAAGTGGGTCAAAGTTAACTAGTGGAGAGGAAGAAGAAGGAGGTTGAGATAGTTTCAGATTGCACCTTTTTAAATGGGGATCTTTCCATTATATGATTGGATTCAACAATCTGATTATTACTTTTGGAATAATAATAATTTTCTTATTAAGGATTATCCTTTTATGGATATCTTTGTTTTTCATATTAAAATTATCCTTTTAGGATAATATATGTTTTTCTTTTTATTAAAATATTTATTATTCTAAATAAATGATTTTAGAAAGTCAAAGAGGTAGGGGATAAATATTTATTTTAAATGTTTCCATCTTTCAAATTTCCATATGCGGTGAGATGGCGTGGGGTCTGGACTGAGCAGTTAAGGCTGCCATTTGGTGGGTTCATGGTTTTAATACGATTGGGCACTTTAACTAAATGAGGCAAATGGGCTGGGCTTTTAATGAGTGGGACTGTTGAACCGATGGGTTTAAACAAAGTATTAAATATACGCAATCTTTTACACATTTTTAAATTTGAAGGTTGTTGCGGTGGGAAGAATGTAGTGCTAAACCTTGAGTGGAGAAAAGTTGGAAAGATTTGGGAGATTAATGTGTGCATTGAGTGTGTTTGGATATAAATAAATGAACCATATTGACATCGATCAGATGACAGGGGACCCGTAAGAGGGCTATGATAGGCTCCTTTTGTCTGTGAAAAGAACTGCCAGAGATTGAGCTCCGGCACGCTTTCATTACATGTTTGAGTGTCACGTCAAAGTTGGGAGAGGTCGTTAGGAGTGAACATTTTCAGTCTTATTGAGTCTTTTGAAGTCAATCTCAGGATGGTTCACTACAATGGTCATTTCGAAGAACCACCAAAGTGCGAATCATTGAAGGGGCCTTAGTTAGCTTCATTTGGCTGGTGGGTCCTTGAGGGAACAAGGCTCATAAGTACATACAAGTGGTAAGAAGAGTACATGGTGAGAGCCATTGTTGTCATTTAAGCATGTACCGACGAGGCTAGAGGTCTAAAGTCGGTCTTTAGAGTGCAGGCGGGCAAAAACCACAGTCGATCTTGAAAGTGCTGGCGACTTGCATGAAGTGGCGTAAAAGTCTGGTGAAACGAAGGCGGGGAGTCTAACCATTAAGAAGAGTGTGAGAATGACGACTGAAAGAGTGTGCGTTCAAGAAAGTGTCCGTATGGCTTTTAGAAATTGTCAAGCGAAGCGTGGGTAAAACGATGAAAATCTTGGGCGAGCGATCAAGAAATTAGCGTAAGAGAAAGTCTGTTAAATGGTTGGGCCACAGTGGCGTCAAGAAGTCATTGGGCGACGGAAGTATGATCTGTGTGAGAAAGTGTGGGCGACGGAATACAGGTCTGGTGTTTGAAATCATGGGATGAAACCCAGACCATCAGTCAGTCGTGCTGGAAGAGAAAGTTGTGGATGAGCCCGATCAAGGGAAGTGACGTTCCAGGGATCATTGCCGAAATAATGACGGAAGTCTGGCAGTGTAAGAAAATATCTTGGCGCAGACGATGTGCATTAAGAAATGTCAGATCATTGCAAGACTGAGGTTTGACATTAAAAGTTATATCTTTGTTTTAAGTTCTGAATGACGGTAAAGTAGCGTGAAGAGTGAGCGACGGAACCCTGATAGCCAATTCTTTGAAGTATGGATCGGCCAGGCCACAGTGGTCTTTAGAGTGTTGAACCGACGAACCAGTGCGGCGCTAAGGATGATATGGCTATGGTGAAGTGACGTTAAGTGGAGCGAGCGAGTGGAATTAAGCGTCGGAAGTGGTGACGGTAAGTGACGTTAAGAAGTCTGGACGTATCAGTGAAGTGGAGTCATTGCTGATCAGTGACAGACAAGTGCGGCGTGGGATCATTAAATGACGCGAAGTGAAGTGCATTAAAGTGTCAATGGGCGAACTGATGGGTCAACATTAAAAGTCTGGAATGACATGAAGCAAGTGACGACAAGAAGTTGCGGAACTGAGCCATTTAGAAGTCGCGTTAAATCAGTTGGCTGGACATCGACATCTGGGCGGAATGAGGATCTTTCAGGGACATTGGACAGTGAAGCATCACAATGTTCAGTGGGACGTATGATAGCGTGCATCAGGACTTTTTATTACTAAGCTAATTGGCATTATCATCATAAATGGGATAGAACCATTGTATATGGACTAATCTGAAACCAGTTGAGCGTTGTGAAACCAGAAAATCATTTTCAATGGTAAAATGTAGTTGGTAAAATGGGATTTTTCTGAACCTCGGATGTGAAGTTTTAAGTTGTCATTATGGCATTGTAACTAAATCAAGTTGTTACAAATTAGATTGGTCAGGATTAGCGATTTTAGACGTGAGTTATCAGATGTTTGCTGTAAGATTCAGGGATCTTTGCATGCCCCAAAGGAATGACCTTGGCATTGAAGGGTGGCTCCATGATTAATATGTGAAATCAGTTCATGGCTAGTATTCAATGTAGTGGGTGATCGTGTAAAGAGAATTGTGAAATCAGAAAAGTGGAAAAATGGTGGCGTCAGTTTGTGGAAGGGAGGCTTCCTCAGCTTATATCTCCAGTTGTATCTCTAAAGAGGAAGAAATCCAAAGAAGAATGGGGAGAAAGTGGGAGAAAATGAAAGAGGATGAGAGGAAGCTGAGAAAAATGAAAAAAAGCGAAAAGGGAAGGAAGCGGCAGTGTTGGAGAAGAATGGAGATCAGTTGGCTGAATGTTTATTCCATTTGAAAGAGAAGAATTCTATCTTATCTACAGGATCATTGAGTCAAAGTGGTGGATCTTTGATAGGAAGGAGGATTGTTCCCTGGGAGGGAGGACAATCTTAGGCACAGTTTGGGGAGTTTTGCAATAGCTCCGTAAGATGAGTTTATTCTCTTTATTTCATATTTATTTAAAGTGTTTTGTGATGTTGGGTTGGTGGGTGAAATTGAGAGCATTCAGTCAGTCCCAGATCTTGGTAAAGTGTTTAGAATTTTGATACCAGCGTTTGTTGCAGTCAAGCGCAGTTTTAGGGACTTGTTTGATCGTTGGTGATGATTTATTAAATAAAATCGTAGTGTTTAAATCGTGGGCGGATGGCGTGATGATTTAAAAGTGGAGCCGAGGTTGGCGATGTCATTTGCCACGGGATAAATCATCGTTTTAGATTATAAAAAACGGTCCGGTTCATCAAATGGACCTTAATGTCCATAATCGTTTGACTTGTTTAATTTTTGAAATGAATGAAGGCAGCGTAATGTGAGAAATGAATAGGTTAAGACAAGATTTTAAGGTGTTAACAAAATGAAACCACAATTATCATGATTAAATTAATGTTTATAAGTCAATTCAGATGATAATCTACCATTATAGTGAGCTAAATCAGATAGTGAATTGGTGTATTGAATTATGTGTAAATTGTGATTAGTTAAAATATCATCTTGACATATTAATATAAATGATTTTGAAATGTTTGTGTTTTCATGTACTTGGAGTAACTAAGTTAGTGTGAGTTCATGTGAGTTTTACATCGCGGACACTGTTGCGAAAAGAAATTTCTGAGGATAGTATTAAGGAGGTGAGTTGAAGAATGGGCAAATAGATCATTGAGGATGAGGACACATAAGTGTTTGGAAACTCATGATAATGTGGGAGAGGAGCCAGTCCTATCATTTTAAGGCAGTTGATGGTGTATTAAAAACAGCAGAGTTTGTTTTGAAAATGATATTTTTCTCGCCATAAGCCAGCGAGGTAATTAGTCGGTGAGGACTGGCATGAGTGATCATGAAGAGCCATTAAATGGATCACATATTGCTTGAGTGTGTTTATTTTGGAGCGTGCATATGCGCCCAGGTGAAGCCAACATTTAGACAGTTCACCTCACGGCGATAGCTCGCCTGTCGAGAACATTTTTCAGAAGTACGGGGTGTTCGAAGGCGACTCTTCTTAGAGGCCGATTTTGAAAGAAAGCGGGGTTGTGGCTTTGATGTTTTGGATAATATGTATTAGAATTGTAAATTTTAATATATTGCCTTAAGAAAGAAATATAACTCTTGAACCCTTTAGATATAGTTGGGTATATTTGATGAGTGTTGTTCGGGGCTATTAGCCGTTTGCTGGTGCATCGTCTTGTGATGCGAGGCATTATGCGATTTTCAGCCCGGGTTGTGGGTAGTCAGCGGACCTGGTTTGGGAAAGTCATAGCATTAGCCATGTCGTAGGATAGGGCATTGCGTAAGGCTTTCAGTGGACTAGTTAGATGTTATCCCATCTTGGGTGGATAGGTCATTTATTGCGCCATCCAGGCTTTTAAGTGGACTGGTTAGATGTTGTCTATCCAGGAGCCGAGACATGTCATTTTCTTGCACAAGTAGGCTTTTAAGTGGATGGATTGATCATTTGTCTTTGCAAGAGTGGGATAAGGTCATTTTCTTGTGCCATGGAGCTTTTAAGTGGGCCAGGTTGAAGTTGTCTATCTTGCATTGGGCGATCATTTATACATCAGGGCTTTTTAGTTGACAGGTTATAAGTTATCTTTGGTCGAGACCAGTCATTTCTTGTGGCGTTAGAACACCAGTGTAGCTAGGACATACCCTACTTGATTGGATAGGTCATTTTAAAGCCATACGAGACACTAAGTTGTGGCTAGAAATTATCTTTGCACAAGTCGGATGGTCATTTCTTCTTGCCGTATCAGGACTTTTAAGTTGGCCAAAATTTGAGATTGTCTTTCTTGGCCGAGACCAGTCAGTTTCTTGACATTAGACTTTTTAAGTTGGCCATTTAGAAGTTTTTCTTTCTAGAATTCGGACATGTATCATTTTACTCTGTTGTGGGACTTTTAGTTCAATCAGATAAGTTGTTTTTCACCAAGGCTGGACAGTGGGTGCATTCGCCATCCGGACTTTTAAGTTGGCAGTCTAGAAGTTGTCTTTCACCCAGGGTGAGCAGGTGCATTTCTTTGTGCCATGGACTTAAGTTGGCGGCTCTCAGATTTATCTCTTGGTAGGATAGGTCATTTTACTGTGTCGTCCGGGCTTTTAAGTTGACCGGCTATAAGTTGTCTCTACCGGGCCAGACAGGTCATTTTACTACGTCATCCGAACTTTTAAGTTGACCGATTAGAAGTTATCTTTCTTAAGATCGGACAGTCGTTCATAATCCAGGGCTTTTAATGTTGATGGGTCAGATGTTGTCTATCTTGGGCTAGATAGGTCATTCTTTGCTTGTGATCGGGTTTTTAAGTGGGGCCTAATTACAAAGATTAGTAGAATGCTTTAAAGAAAGCTTTATTAATAATACCTTTCGAGGTTAATTTGTCTCCGTCTGAGTGCATTTGGTCATTCTTTATTGTGAGCCTTGACATGACTTTGCCCGACTCAGCCGTCTTTCTAGCTGCATTTCTCTCTCTGCTTTCCACCTCCGTAATCACGGCGCTAGTGAAAGTGTGAATTTTTGACGATTGGGTCATTGGGTTGCATGACATTGCGATTGCCCCGGACGAATCAGATGTGGAATGGGGGATCGACCGAGCTCCAGGTGACGGAGGCTCTTTGGACGGCGGGTTTGGGCCAGCTCTTACCAATCATCGGTGAAACTTTTTTGTTCGATTTCCATGACGGGCGCGATGCCAAGAACCAATTTTGTTCATGAGTCTCGGGGCATCGTTGCGCCCAATGTGAACTTGCAAAGGGCGTCCGATGACGGTCATCTTGATCTCCTCGAGATGGTCAGTGACAAGCATTGGAGGGAAAAGGGTTTAGAGATAGTTGGAATTTCTTTTGTTTTTTAATGAAGTCTTCTCAATTTATAAGAGTTGTTCCTAAAATCTCTGCTTTCTTATTTTCAGAATATATGTTTTCCTTATTGGATTATCCTTTTATGGGATAAGAATCTTGTTTCCTTATCAAGGATTATCCTTTTAGGGATAATATCTGTTTTCCTTATTAAGTTATTCTTCCAAATAAATGATTTAGAAATTAGGAAATTCGAGGGGATAAATATCTCACTTTGCGTATTTTCCCATAACAAATTTCCCCATATCTGTGAGGATGTGGCCAGGCTGAGAGTCTCTGGGACCCAGACGGGTTCTAGGAGCACACCTGTCCCGAGTGGGTTAAATATCAGGTTTTTTATCAATTGGGCGCATAGGCGCTTCATAAGCGGGGCGACGGTGGGTGCAGCGGCGCCTAGCCTATTGAACAATGGGTCGGCTGATGAACAGTAGGTTTGGGCTGCGAAGCCATGTTTTGTCTCGGCCATAATCTTCCATCATGCCACGTGACCGTGTTCAAGGTGACCCACGTCCTGATCCGGTGGCACCATCACCGGTTCATTTGGTGCGCTCATAGTGCCCCAGACGCGCCTCGGATGAAGATATAGAGTCTACCTCACTTATATAATTCCTCACGCTGCTACTATGCGAGTTTCTAGATCCTGTAGGTACGAAGACCAGGTCGTCCTCGTCTCGAATCCACCATATCATCAGCCAAGTTTGTCTTCCAATTCTGGATGTTGAACCTTCACTTTGAATCGATGTTGAATAAGTTATATCTTTGAATGCCATTCAAATTGAATCTCCATGACGCCTTTTGACCCCTTATAATCTTGAAGACATGATGGCACAGCGGTTTCCATATAAAGAAGAGACACTCCGCACATTTTGGGTCCCTAAGCCTACTCATAAATACAGAGAAAAAATCACCATCAAGTTGTTTTTGAGAAGGGTTTAGAAGAACCAAAATATTTCCAGTTTTCCGTTTTTCTCAGTTTCTTAACAATGGCTGGAGGTATGTAAATTCTAGCATTTTGCTTCCGCATATAATTTGATTGATTAGGTTATTCAATCACTTTTTGATTTCATTTGGTATCAGAGCCACACTAAATCTCTGCCTTTATACGTGTTTAGAAATTTTATTCTACTGAAAATTTGCAATGCAAAGTTGATTTTCCGTAATGCTGAGTATTTTGTTTGACTTTTACTTTGTTTTAATACATTAAAACTATTTTATAATAATTTTGATGTGTTTTGTGTTTTTAAATGATATCAAACTACATGAGAAATTCATGCTTTTGTTTCGGATGAAGGTCTTCTTGATATACATGTTCAATAATCAAAGATTGAGGCAAAGATACAATGCTATGTTTTACCAATGTAAATGATCAGTGGTTAAAATACCTGTGTCACACCAAGACTGCCTTATGTTTTTAGCTTCATTTTATATTTAAACACGTATTGGTAGCCCGATATCCGACGGTGCAATCGTGTGAATGTAGCGAAAAGAGAAGCTTTTGGAAGCATTCCTGAGCAAAGGGCGGCAAGGCATAAAGGTGGTTGGAACGCCGACGCTGGTCAACATATATAAGTCAACAGCGGCTACCGCCGCGGACGCCTCAACGTCGTGACGTCTCAACGTCACGACGTCAGCGCGAGTTTTGCCTCTTAATCATTAAAAACAAAAAGGACCACTGGAGGGACGGAGATCGAGGGAGCGTACGAATCCAGTGTTAACGGAAATCATAATAGCAAAATACTTTGATCTCGGGAGAGGTTCGTCATTCAGATTTTTCTTCTTTGACATAATCGATGTTTTATAGATTAAATACTCGGTGTCTCTCATATTCGCATGTTCTAGATTTATACCTAGGGTGTTGTTTAACCCTGTCACGATTGCATGGATTAAAGATTAGTATTTTATATTATTCAGTCGTTTATAATTTGTTAACATTTGCTTTATATCTGTGAATCATTTACATGGTGAAGATCCGAGATTTGAGAGATGAGGATACCCAGGGATCTGAGTAGAGTAGCCTTCGGTTGATTCGGTAAATAGAGATATTCCGATCCCGAGGGTGGCAATTAAGGTTAGAACATTTTGAAGCATTTCTGGGAGTATTTAGTCAGTAGAGATACACTCAACACTACTAGCGAGATAGGTGGATACACCTCGAGAGAGGGTATTTCGTAAGCAAGATCACCTAGCCATTAATAAGTTATAAATAAACTGAATAGTATCATATTTAGGACATAATCCATCGAAAGTGGCAAGGGAGACATAGCCCTAGTCTCCATTATACAGTAATTCATTAAGATCAATTAGTTTAATTTAAATTCAGACATTAGTACTCTTGCACCCAACGGTTATATCCAGATAATATTCAAAAGCCAATCTCCGTATTCAACACACTTATCCCCGTGGATCGATATCCGTACCATTGGTACACTATATTACTTGGGGCGACACGCGCACTACAAGACATAGCGCATATATATTACACATCACACTTTCAGCCTATCAAGTTTTTGGCGCTGTTGCCGGGGATAGGTTTAGAGGATAGAGAATAAAACAATTAGATATTACTCTGGAATTTTTGTTTTTATTTGTTTTTACAAGTGCTGGTAATTTGGTCTTTTTGTTTCATGTGTGATTGTAGTCAAGGTTTCAGTGAGCGCATGTGACGACAGATCAGTCGAACAACATCCGCTTGATCCTCGAGCCGTAAAGAACTTTTGCCACGTACTCCGAGAACAGAGAACGTAATCGTAATTAGAAGTCTAGCAATCATGGAGAACAACGAAGAGCAGGATCTTAGCATCGAGCAAAAACGAGCCATAGGGTCGAATGGGAATAACCGGCTGAATCAAGCACCCGTGCCGTTTATACAAATCCGCATGATCCATTTATGTTGCTAGAAGAATTTGCCCTACCGCCTACAAAGTTCGTGATAAATATCCAAGACCACCCATCCAGTAAACAACTCGAATAAGTCAAGAATCTTACAGATAAAGTTTTTCCGTAACATCTTATTTCACGGACTACCAAATGAGAATCCAACATGATCCGACCAATTTCCCGGTTCACGACACGATAAAGTACAATGGGGTTATTGAAGAGGCACTCAGGTTGAGATTGTTCCCACTCTCACTAGGTGATAGAGCCAAACATTGGTTAACAAGTGAGCCACCGGATTCCATTACTTCATGGAACGATTTAGTGCAGAAATTCCTGACCAAGTTTTTCCCACTCGAAAATCGCACAACTCGTAAGAGATCAATACTTCGACAACTGTAGGGAGAGAACCTGGCAGAGGCATGGGATAGATTTCACGACCTACTGAGGAAGTGCCCACATCACAGACTGACTAGATGGATGCAGGTCCATACTTTCTATAATGGTCTGAGGAATGCAACTGGAACAAAGGATTGATGCCCCTACCGAGGGGCACTAATGAAGAAAACCACTCGACCGCTTATGAACTCTTTGGAAGATGCTGCGACTAATACAAATCGGCCCAGTGGGAGGAAGACTACACCAAAGAAAAGCCGTGGGTGGCACCTGATAATGAGGTCTCCCAACAATCTGGTTACCTTTATGTTGCACACCGACTAAACAATTCAACTGTGGACAAAGAAGGTACCGTCGACCCATACGTGACTAACCTACGGAGTTTTGTGAATTATGTGGAGGACAAAGACAATAAAGACACGCCGGGCCAAAAACCAAACAAAGAGAGCGTGCCCAAGACGTGTCGAGGTTCAATCGCAGTCGGGCCACAAAGAATAAGGATAAAGATGGGAAACAACTATCGACCGCACCGCCATACACAGAATAATCGTGAATCGAACAATCGTAATAAATTGGCGTATGGATGGAGAAATAATCAGAACAACATGCCGCCACTCCGAGTGAGTGAACCACCTCCCGAGAAAAAGGTGACTTAGAACAAGCTCTTCAGACAAATGCTCACCTCACACCCGCCTTTATGAATGAGACAAAGGCGAATATGCAACAACATGCCACCCAATTGAACAACTGCTGAAGACAAATGAGAAACTCGAGGTACAGACGGGTCAAATGGCTAATCTATTGACAGAAAGGAAACCGGGTTCCTTACCAAGCAACTCATAAGTGAATTCGAAGAGATGGAATGAATACGCAAGGCCACGCCGAGAAGTGGTAAGGAATCGAGGCAATGCGAGCAATCCCCGCTTATGAGGAGGTAGAATGAGAAGGTCATCCAAATTCCTGGGCCGTAATGATGATGTATATAAAAATGCCTCAAGAGAAACATCACAGAAACACTACTAAGCAAGAGACAACCCACCAATTCCCTATCCACAATGTCTAAAGAAGCATAAGTTTGGATAAGGGGCTTCACCAAGTTCACGGAAGTGTCTGAAGCTACACATCAATATCCTGCTTTTCTCGATGCCCGAACGTATGCCCATTATAAAATTTATGAAGGAGCATACTATTTCAGAAGAGAAGATTACGGATTAAATAGTTAACTTAACCGAGGAATGCAAAGTACATACTTCGTGAGGAAGCTACCGCAAAGCTAAAAGACCTGTGCGCCACTATCCCGTACACTACTGGAAATGCTATCTTTGAGAGAGCACTGTGTGATCTGGGGCCAGCATTAATCTCATGCCCTTGTCCATTTTTAAACGTTTGGATTAGGTGAAGCCTCGTCTAACCACAACAGACTTCAACTCACGACAGATCCTCAAGCATCCGAGAGGAGTAATAAGATGTCTTAGTAAAGGTTGACAAGTTTATCTCTCCCAAAGCAGAGATTTCATCAGATTAGATATAGAAGAGGATAAAGAAATACCCATAATCTGGGTAGACCGTTTCTTGCAAATGGCGAGCAATGATTGATGTTCGTAGGGGGAGAACTAAATTCGAGCGCAGGAGGATGAAGTCAAGTTCAACGTGTCTGCCGGTGAGACATCCCAGAGAAAGTGATACCTGTTTCATGGCAGAGATAGTAGAGGCTATAGTGTCTAGCCAGTGGTCTCACGGATTCTTTGGAGGCTAGCCTAGTTCAGAATGATTCCGAGAATTTGAGCGAAGAGGCAGAGGAATATGTGAAATGGATGGATTCTTCTAATCTAAATTAAGGAAATACTTCGAGTCTCTAGTGAGTGCTAAACTCAAGCACTTACTCCGCTGAACAACCACCCAAGATGGAACAAAACCTTTACCTAGCCATTTGAAGTATGCATATCTCTGGGGTAGCATCCACCTTACCAAAGGATCATCTCAAAGATCCTTGACCGAATCCAGAGGAGGAGAAGTTATCGAGGGTCCTAGAGGATCATAAAAGGCCGGATGGTCTCTAACATTTAAAAGGGATTCGCCCTTCCATGTGCATGCATCGTATTTTGCTGGAAGATGGGCATAAACCCTCAGTGGAAGCACAGAGGAGGTTGAATCCAACTATGAAAGAGGTAGTCCGAAAGGAAGTATTAAAATGGCTGGATACTGGGGTAATTTATCCTATTTCAGACAGTGCATGGGTGAGTCCAGTTCAAGTAGTGCCTAAGAAGGGAGGAACAACTGTCATAAGAACCGAGAATAACATATTACTGCCTTCTCGAACAGTTACCGGGTGGAGGATTTGTATTGATTATCGGAAACTGAACAAAGCCACTCGAAAAGATCATTTATCGCTTCGGATCGAGCGTCGGATCGATTAGCCGGTCATGAATATTATTGCTTTTTGGATGGATATTCCGGCTACAATCAAATTGCTATAGCCCCTGAAGATCAGGAGAAGATGACATTCACATGTCCCTATGGGACATTCGCATTCAGGCGGATGCCCTTTGGGCTGTGCAATGCGTCGGGCACTTTCCAACGATGTATGATGGCCATATTCTCCGACATGGTTGAGAAGACAATCGAGATCTTCATGGACGATTTCCGGGTATTGCAATTCATTTGACAACTGTCTGGAAAATTTGAGATCAATATTGATAAGATGTGAGGAGACCAACTTAATACTCAATTGGGAGAAGTGCCATTTTATGGTACAAGAGGGTATTGTACTCGGACATCGGATTTCAGCATGAGGAATAGAGGTAGACAGAGCAAAGATTGAAGCAATTGAAAATTACTCCACCTCATCGCGAAAGGGATAAGAAGTTTTTCGGGGCCACGTCGGATTCTATAGGCGATTCATCAAAGACTTCTCTCATGATAGCAAAACCGTTGTCTAATCTCCTGGTCCAAGGGACCCCTTTTGAGTTTAATACCCAATGTTTGCACGTATTTTCAGTGTTAAAAGATAAAATTCGTATCAACCCCACAGAGTAGTCTGATCGTCCTTTTCCATTTGAACTTATGTGTGACGCAAGCGATTTTGAGATTGGGGCAGTGTTAGGGCAGAAACGAGAGAAAATTTTCCTGGTGATTTACTATGCAGCGTAACCTTGAATGATGCGCAATGAATTATGCCACTACGTAAAAGAACTATTAGCTATCGGTTTTGCTTTTGACAAATTCAGCCTTATTTGATTGGTAACAAGCAATGAGTTCACACTAGGGACATTCTGCCATAAAATACTTACACTAAAAAGACGCCAAACCCCGATTAATCCTAAGGGGTTCTTTTGCCGCAAGAATTGACGCCGGTGACAAAGCATAAGAAAGCGCACCGAATCTAGTCATAGATCATCTTTCACGACAAGGGGTAAGGATGAGGTTCGTGAACGACGATTTTCCGACGAAAGGCAACTCTTAGCTATTAAAGACAAGAGGGCGCCCATGGTTTGCAGATTACGGAATTACTGGTAGCCAAGGTAGTACTTCGAATTTAACTATCAACGTAAGAGGTTTTCGCACATTTGAAACACTACTATTGGGAGGAGCCAATTCTTTACAGACATTGCGGGGACCAAGTGATCCGGAGATGTGTGCCCGAAGATGAAATGAATAGTATCTTAAATCACAGCCACACTTTACCATGTGGTGGACACTTCTAAGTGGGCCACGAACAGCCTGCTGTGCTCCAATCAGCTTCTACCGGCCTACCTTATTTAAGGATGCTCAATACTCAGAGATCTACATGTGACAAATGTCAACGAATGGGGGGCATTTCTAGAAAGAATGAACCGCCCATGCATCCGATTCTGGAAGTAGAATTGTTTGATTTATGGGGGATGGATTTCATGGGACCATTTTCCCCATGTTACAACAACCTGTACATCTTGCTGGCTGTAGATTATGTCTCGAAGTGGGTTGAAGCAATTCCGACCCACACTAACGATGCCAAGGTAGTGGCTCAATTTCTTCGCAGCCACATATTCTCGCGATTCGGAACCCCTCGAGCACTGATCACAGATAACGGTACTCATTTCTGCAATAAGATGATTGACAAGGTCTTGCAAAAGTATGGGGTGCGCCATCGTACATCCCTTGCATATCACCCACAAATTCAATGGGCTAGCAGAGTATCAAATCGAGAAATTAAGTCCATTCTCGAGAAAATACATCAGCCTAAAGAAGGACTGGTCTAAAAAGATTGAAGATGCACTATGCGCATCGAACAACATTTAAAACACCCTTGGGTATGTCGCCCTTAGAATTGTTTATGGCAAAGCATGCCACCCTGAATCGAGCATCGAGCCCACTGGGCAACTCGGCATTAACATGGACAAGACACTAGTTGTGTGAAAAGGATCACATGTACCGTTGAACTAGACGACCCAGAACGGCTTATGAAAATGCCCACATTTACAAGGAAAGGACAAAAGCCTGACACGATAAACATATTACCAGGAAGTATTTCGAGGTAGGACAACAGGTCCTCTTGTTTAATTCCCGTCTCAAACTTTTCCCTGGGAAATTGAAGTTTAGATGGTCGGGACCTTTCACAGTGACCAAAGTCTTTCCACATGGAGGGGCAGAGGTTACGCATCCTGAGAAAGGAACATTCACAGTTACCACACAACGGTTGAAGCCGTATTTTGGGGGCCAGTTCCATGCGGATAAACAGATCATTCCATCGAATCGCATCGCATTCCACGACAAAGAGTCGGCCATGTGGGCTCGAACCCGAGCACATTGAGATTCAAAATGGCCGAGCTAAACGAAGATAAACATAGAGCTTCTAGGGAGGCAACCCAAGCGTATCTTGAAATTCTTATTTCTATGGTTTAATTTTTCTGGTTTGTTTTACGTTGGGTTTGGTTTGCTGTTTCTGGTTGTAATCGGAAGTTCCTTTTGGATCTCTGTTTTCAGGACCTGCGATCGAAAGTAATGAGGAAGATCTGCTCAAGAAATTCACTTCAGAAGTTAGTGGGAGTCACCAATTGCACTGGGGGGATTTTTCTTTGACCTTAGACTATTGTTGAAAATTTCGTGATTTCGGGCCTTCTCTCAACGCCGCGGCCGTTGGCTTTCAACGCCACGACGCCGCCGACCATCCTCCGCAACGCCGCGACGCTGAAAAAACCACTGAACGCCGCCGACGTTGGCGTCAACGCCGCGACGCTTCGCTGGAAAATTTCTCCGCACGTCAGCGATCGCTGGGATCTCAACGCCACGACGCCGATTGCACTTCTCTCGAACGTCGCGACGCTGTTCCCGCTTAAGGCAAAAACATCAATTTTTTTGCGACCTGCGGTCCTCTTCACATAAACCCTCAGCACCCTTCACGCCTCCCTGCACCAACCCTTGCCGGAGTCCACTCCCATACCCATCGGAGGCCACTGTTTTGCCCTCCGACACCATCACCGACACCGCTGCCACCACCAGTGCCTTCCACACTTACCAACCATCGCCTGCCTCGCACCATCCACACTACACGAGGTGTCCTTGCCTCGGTTAGGGTTTAGTCGCCCCTGTTAGGTTTAGTACTCCATATTAGATTTTAGGTGAGCCAGTTGGGTTTGTCGTATGTCCTAGGGCGTGTCTACTTCGCTGTGGCTCATTTGGCCCTATTGTTCATAGTGCATCAGTGCTCGACATATCAGCCTAGACAACCCGGTGTGCCACCTGGGTGACGTTTGATTTCAGTGTCCTTTTATGAGCTCTAGTTCTTCCACCTATGTCGTAAGCTCGAAGTTGCTCGACCAAACTGTCCGCTGAGGACCCGACCCCGAATTTCGATGTCACGAGGTTCGTTAACGAGGGTGCCGCCGATCGGTTCGGCACCATCTGCAAGAACCGATCTTTTATTAAAGAAAAGGGTTTCCATCACCCTGACGATTTCTTCCGCAAGACTACGCGCCAAGGGATGATGGCACAGCAAACCTTTTCACCTCATCCACCGCGATGAGTGTGGTAAGAGAATTTACGCCAACCTCGCCTCCCACGTCGTCAAGAAGGTCCGGGTGCGGGGTGTGTTGGTAGACTTCAGCGAGTCTATCAACCACTTTTATAATCTTGATCATGTCCCCCCGGAGCCTTTTGATCGACTTTACGAGCGACCCGATTACCCCGAGGTCATTCGGGTCTTGACAAACGGGCGGGGTGAGTGGAAACTCAACAATGAGGGCCACGTCCACTCGCTAAGCATTTCCGCGCATATCCCTGTTAACCGCATCACTTCATCACGCCGCTCATTCCGACCGACGAACGTGCGTGAAGTGACCGCTAAGCGTGCCCGCCAATTATGCCATCATTCAGATATTCCATTCGATAGTCGCGTTATGCAGGACGCCATCCTCCATAACCGGGACGCTAAGATGAACTTGGGGCACCCTTTCCTCATTTATGGCCTATGCAAACGAGCCGGGGTGCCCCTAGATGACAACGAGGCGTGGTTACACCCAATCAAGGCTATATCGGTTAAGCGGGACAAACCGGGTGTACCACGACCTGAGGGGACTTTACGATTCAGTCGCGAGCCCCTGGACGAGGACGAGCTCACCGACTATCGCCGCCTCGACTCCGGGCGATCCCCAGATGACATCGCGCTCCTCTACTCACCCACCTCCACCACCACCACAGCAGACCTCGGAGGCGGCCACCTTCAGTCCGCCCACGCCCGACTCTGGGAGGACCCGTCAAGCCACCCCACGAGCGCTTTCATGCATTCCGGATGAGACCCGGAGCACCGAGTCCTCCCACAGATACGGAGGCCCCTTCGCGCCGACATGCGCACGGCTCGCCAACCAAAGCACTATTCTCCAAAGAAAGAAGCAAATCCTCCAAAGCCTGGGCCTTGCGCAGCCTTCTTTCCCACTCACCAACAAACCGCCACCACCACCACGCTGACTCCGCCCGATCACGTGGGAGTTCCCCACCTTCTTCTCGTTTCATTGCCAATGGGGACACCGTCACTTGTGTTCGGTGGTGCTCAAAGTTTTTCTTAGATTAGTATTGTTTTATTCAGGCTTTGCATTAGTATTGTTTTTATTTGTGCTGTAGTTTAATTTCGTGTTAGTTTGCATTTCAGTTTAGTTTCATTTACACTTGCTCATTTTAGGATGTTGAGTTTTGTGTTCAGTTCATGTTTATGTTTTTGTAGATCATATACATGTGTAAGGGTGTCGTGTGAGTAGCGAAAGTGCAGGATGCCATGTTTGAGAGTTAGGATCACTTTTGGACCGAATCCACTATTGACATGGAAGAAAGGATTCATAGGATGTTTGATGCCTCAGAATTAGGGCCTAATAAAGGGAGGCCTAGTGAACCACTTTCTGATATTCAAGAAAACTATTTCTCAATGAGCCTAACACACTCACACACAGTGACTCTGGGGTATACCTAGATGCCGAACCCCACATTAAGGTTCAACAGCCATGGGAGTCTCTAAACACCAAAGAAATAGGACACCGTGAATAAAAGAGGATTGCTTTCGAGCCCCAAATAAAATTAAAATAATATATATATATATATATATATATATATATATATATATATATATATATATATATATATATATATATATATATATATATATATATATATATATATATATAAAAGTTTAGGCATAGAATAAGTGGGAGCCTAATCTAATCCCGGCACAAATCTGAGGGGCCTTTCAGCCCAATGTGCCCCGAGCCAACCGGCCGAGAGTCACTGGATTTCACCGCCTGCTACAGGGACGGGCGACTAAGTTTCCTATTTGCGCCTGCGCTTGGTTGGAGTGTTCGGGTGACGTTCGAGGGGAACCGGGGCGTCCGATGCCCCAACTAACCGGTGGGAGTCACCAACTAATCCCCCCATATGAACACTTAGCATAAACTTACGGCACTAAGGCTTTGCTCTCTTGTTATATAGGTATGCAGAATCTGCAAACCATATTCCTATCCTTTCGTAGTTAGATTTTCCCAATTAGGCGAGTTGAACTCAAGTTTGGGGGTGTTGGAACCTAAGTATACACTATAGGTCATTTATGCAACGCACATAGGGTCCTTAGGAAAGGTTATTCACCGAGTTCAACCTAGTTCTTTCATAAGTCGAACACCCTAAGACCAGGAACTTCAAATAAAAACTAAGAGCGTGTGAGCCTGGCCTCCAATTTGATTCTCTATCTATCACATGTGCATCACTATCTTCGTGTTGTGACTATAGTATGTGGTGTGTGTTCGCGAGTCGCTTCGCTGAGACAAGCAAGAAGCTAAGTTTGGGGGTGTGATCAGTGGTTAAAATACTCAGGTCACACCCGCGTCTGTCTTATGTTTTTAGCTTTATTTTATATTTAAATACGTATTTTTTGTAGCCCGATATCTGATTTATTCAATTGGTGTGAATGCAGGAGAAAATAGTAGTTTTTGGAAGCATTCTGGAGCAGAGGGTGGCAGTGCATAAAGGTGGCTGGAAGGTCGCGACGTTGGGTCAACATATATAGAAGTCAAGCTTAATGTCAGACGTCTCAACGCCAGCGACGTCCCAACGCCTGCACGCCGAGTTTTGCCTCTCAATCATTAAAAGCAAAAAGGGAACCAAAATTCGAGGGAACGGAGATCGAGGAGCCGCACGAACTTGTAAGTACCTAAAATCATAGTAATAACATCGACTTTGATCTCGAGAGGAGCCCGTCATTTGTATTTTTCTTTTCGATAGAAGCACCGATGTTTTATAGATTAAACACCGTTCTCATATTCAAGATGTTCTAGATTTATACCTAGGGTGTTGTTGAACCCTCACAACATTGTACGGATTAAAGATTAGTATTTTATATTATTCGGCTGCTATAATTTGTTAACATTCGCTTTATATCTCAGAATCATTTACATGGTGATGTCTCACAACATTAGCGTGATCATGCACTCGATCCTGAGATTCGGCAGAGATGAGGGATACCAGGATCTCGAGTAGAGCAGCTCCTTCGCTGATTCTTGGTGAACAGAGATATTCCTGGATCCCAGGGTGGCAATTAAGGTTAGAACATTTAAGCATTTTGGAGTATCGAGTTGGGGTAGAGATACACTCAACACTACTACGCAGATGTACTTGACACACTTCTATGTAGGGTATTTCGTAAGCAAGATCACCTATTTCATTAATAAGTTATAAATAAACCGAATAGTATCATATTTAGGACATAATCCATCGAAAGTGGCAGGGGGAGACATAGCCTTAGTTTCCATTATACAGTAATTCATTAAGATCGATTAGTTTAATTTAAATTCAGACATTAGAACTCTTGCACCCAACGGTTATATGCAGATAATATTCAAAAGCCAATCTCCGTATTCAACACACTATCCCGTGATCGACATCCGTACCTTATTGGGTACAATTTATATTACTGGGCGATAGCACTCGCGCACATGAAAAAGCGTACATATATACACACATCACGCCTTCTCAGCACAAATTTATCTGCAAATCATGCTTGGAAACATAAAACCTAGCGACAAAACTCTGGCTCCCGCTCCTGGGCAAAGCCTTATACTAATTGTTTAATTAATTTTATGACAAAACTACCAAATCATGTTCCTTTTCCTAATCCCCAAGCGTAAATTAGAAAATACGATTCGATATTTCATCCTAATTAATCATACAAAATGTAATAAAATTTCGTGGATGAGATTTATCACATTCCATATGAGTCATTCCATTATTTATTATACGTATCTCTACTTACTTCGCTCAAAGGATGAAGCTTTTGTATGCCTTTAAGGTTTTTAAGGCTGAAGTAGAGAATCAATGAGGAAAACATCTTAAGATCGTGAGATCGATAGTAGGGGTGGAGAGCACTATGGTAAATACACGTAGAATGGACAAGCCCCGTGTGCATTCGCTAAGTTTTTCAAGAAAATGATTATCGTCCAGCACACTATGCCCGGTTCTCCGTGATCGAATCTGGTACAGAAAGCAAGAAACTGAACTTTAATATTAAGCAAAACCATATGGAATGGGCTGGACCCTCAAGGCTCTTATGTGGACTGGGCTGGGCTTGGCCTTATAAAGTTTAAACAAGAGCTGGACCTTAAAATGGACAAATTGGTTAAAGGCCCTTAGGCCCGTTTGGATGATGCCCAATTTTGATTAGGCCCTCTTAATTAGTGGCACTGATATCCCGATTCAAAAAAATTTGTTAAAAGGGGTAGTTGTTGTTGCCTAAAGGATTTGATCCTAAGACCTTGTAGTCTTCAAGGTAATGCTCTACCATTAGACTAGGTATTCAGATGGTATTGTTCTTACACTGGTTTTATTTACACAGATTTAAAAGGACTAAAGTTCCTTATTAACAAAATTAATGAAAGTGTGATGTCTACTAGAGTTAAACTCTTGATCTTAAATTCAAGGGACACACTCCAATTATATACATGCTAGGTTGGATGTTTTTTAATTTTAACTCCCGCAACCGGCGGGTTATACAAAATATCGTGAATTAAATTCATTATTGATTTTATTATGATTGTTTGCATGAATATAATTTTTACATGCTTATAATATTGTTCTTTAAAATTGTTTAAAGTTTTTATAATAATGTTCAGTGATCGATATAATTTTAATTGATTAGGGAATAGCCACAACATCCTTAATTAGTTAAAATTATATATTAAGTTTTAAGATCACATTTGATTACATTAATTGTAATTAATCATATGGAATGTGATAAATCTCATCCCACAGGAATTTTTATTATATTTTGTATGATTAATTAGGATGAAATATCAAATCATATTTTCTAATTCTATCCACAGTGGATTAGGAAAAGGAAATATGATTTGGTAGTTTTGTCATAAAATTAATTAAACCTAATTGAGTAAGACTTAGCCCATTGCATAAAGTTTTATGTCACCAGTTTATGTTTTTCAAAGAATGATTTACTTGCAAAACATAGCATTGTATCTTTGCCTCAATATTTGATTATTACATGTGGTATTTAATATCTGGCAGCTATTCAACCTACAAATATTTGATTTTAAGTGTGATATTCCCGAATTAAGGGGTGATAACTATAAGGTATGGAAGGAAAGAGTTCTTCAGCATTTGGGATGGATGAATATTGACTACGCTATAAGGAAAGAGGAACCCGATCCCATTATCGAAACCAGCAATGCAGAGGCTGTCTGTCTTTATGATAAGTGGAAGAGGTCCAATCGCCTCTCCATGATGTTCATAAAGACTAAGATATCCGTCGGCCCGGTTCCGATCAAGAAATTACTAGTCAAACCACTTCGAAAGCCACGAGCAGCTTCAAACTTCCGACTGCTCTCAGCACCTTAATTATGCAATTTCATCCACCAAGCTTCCACCGGACAAGAGGAGTGTGTGATCATATCATGCGCATGAGGGATATAACTACCAACTTCAAACATTAGAAGCTACCTGCCGACACTTTCCTTGCTCATTATATATTAAACACTCGCCTAACAATACAAAGCCCTTCAAAATTAATCTCTACAACACACATAAGGATAAATGGTCAATTAATGAATTGTTGACCATGTGTGTGCAAGAAGAGGGAAAGTTAATGATGGAAGAGGGCGAACAAGTTAACTTGACCACCTTGGAAAGAAAAGAAAGGATCAAGCTAAAAGAAAAGGGAAAGATTCCTATTCAATCGTGCATAAAGAAGGAGTCAAAGTGTTTTTCCGTAAGAAGAAGTGGACACAATGGCAAAGGACTCCGTTTAAATTTTAAGATCCGCTTGATAAGAAAGGTACTCAATTTTTTTTTTGTATGTTATGAATCTAATATGGTTAATGTTAATCATAACACATGGCGGATTGATTCTAGTTCTATAATCCATGTTTCAAATACCTTACAGGGTATGCAAAACCTAAGGAAGCTAGTGGAAAGTGAACAATGCATCTATTCAGCAAATAAGACGAAGTTCACGTGGTGGAAGCTACTCGGCACTTTTTGTAGCTCAGACATTGCTTCATTTTAGAATTGGAAAAGACATTTTATGTTCCAAGTTTCTCTAGGAATTTAATTTCAATTTCAAGACTTGTACTTTTAGGATTTTCCTTTAGCTTTTCAGATTCTGGTTTCAGTTTATCCAATAAATCTAAAGTTATTGGTTATGGTACATTGTCTGATGGTCTTTTCCATATTCAGTTACAAAATGATATTACTTATAATTTAAGTGCATGTTACTGGATTAAAAAGATGTGTTATGAATGAGGAATCCTCTATAATATACACCGAGATCGGGACATCTCCATTGAAAGAATAAAGAAATCGTTAATGACAGGGTACTTAGTACTTTGATTTTGTCGATTTCGAGACTTGTGTGAATTTGCATTTAAAGGGTGCAAAGACGAGTACAAACCTATTAGAGATTATACATACCGACATTTGTTGTCCAGACATGGATGCAAATAGTCCAAAATACTTTATCACCTTCATAGATGATTATTCACGATATATGTATCTCTACTTACTTCGTTCAAAGGATGAAGCTTTAGACGCCTTTAAAGTTTTTAAGGCTGAAGTAGAGAATCAATGCGGAAAACATATTAAGATCGTGAGATCAGATAGAGGTGGAGAGTACTATGGTAAATACACAGAGAATGGACAAGCTCCTGGCATTTGCGAAGTTTCTTCAAGAAAATGGGATTGCTGCCTAGTACACTATGCCTGGTTCTCTAGGGATTAGAATGGTGCGGCGAAAGAATAGAAACCGAACTTTAATGGACATGGTAAGGAGTATGAGAGTAATACAAAACCAGCCTCAACACTTGTGGACTAAATCAGAAGACTGGCTATGTATATATATTAAATCGAGTTCAACCAAGGCTGTCTCTAAGACGCCTGAGTCATTCAAAGGTCGAAACTGGAAGCTTACGACATATACGCCATAGTGGATGCCTGTCTGAAGTAAGAATTCATAACCCACAAGAAAAGAAGCTAAACCCAAGGACCATCGATGGGTATTTCATTGGATATGCTGAAAGGTCCAAGGGGTATAGATTTTATTGTCCATCTCACAGCACTAGGATTGTGGAATCAAGAAATGCGAAATTTCTTGAGAATGACTTAATCAGTGGGAGTGATCAGTTTCAGGACATTGTTTCTGAGAAGGATCATTATGAAGGTCAACCCTCTGCAAGTGATAGATTGATTGTCATTCACACCCCTCAAGTACAAATTTCCGGAAAGTGTGAGACAATCCATTTCCCAAGTTCCACATATTGCTAATATTGATCCCGTGGATCAAGCTGCAAATGAAGAAATCTTTAAAATTGTCAACAACCAATTGAGCAACAGGTTGATCAACAAATTCCTCAAGAGAATGATGAAGCAACATTAAGAAGATTTACAAGAGTTAGGAAATCAGCAATTCCTAATGATTATATAGTGTATTTACAAGAATTGGACTATAACATTGGAGCCGAAAATGATCCATAAATGTTTTCATAAGCCATGAATTCTAAGGAATCTAACTCATGGTACAAGGCAGTAAAATAAGAATAATTCTATGGCATCTAACCGAGTTTGGGATCTCGCTTGAGTTGCCTGGATGGTGTAAAAGCCATTGGATGCAAGGTCTTTAAAATAAAGAAAGACTCATCAAGCAACAGAGACATATGCCGACTCAAGTACCAAAGGATTCACTCAAAGGGAAGGAATCGACTACACGGAGACCTTTTCTCCTGTATCTAAGAAAGATTCTCTTCGGATAATCATGGCATTAGTTGCCCATTTTGACTTTGATTTGCATCAAATGGATGTGAAAACGGCATTCCTTAATGGTAATCTAGAGGAAGAGGTTTACATGAAACAACCCGCGATCTCCTAAAGTGGAAGGTGAGCATTTAGCTCTCAAGCTTAAGAAATCCATATGAATTAAAACAAGCATTCCACTAATGGTATTTACGAAATTCCATGAAGTCATTACTTTATTCGGTTTTGAAGAAAATATCATGGATCAATGTATATATCAAGGTCATGGGAGTAAGATTTGTTTTCGTGTTATACGTGGATGATATTCGCTTGCAAACCAATGATAAGGGTTTCATATATGAGGTGAAACAATTTCTCTCAAAGAACTTTGATACGAAGGATATGGGTGAGGCATCTTATGTCATTGGCATTAAGATCCACAGGGAAAGATCTCGAGGAATTTTGGGTTTGTCTCAAGAAACCTATATCAATAAAGTTTTAGAGAGATTTAACATGAAAATTGTTCATCGAAAGTGTAGCACTCCATTTCGGGCGTGCGGTGACAGATTCGGATGGAATCGCCCTAAAATGATTTCGAATCTAGAACACTTCAAGAACATTCCATATACTTCAGTCAAGAAGCCTAATGTATGCTCAAGTCTCGTACTGTGACTGATACATTGCATTTTTCGCTGGAGTATTAGGAAGATATCGCAGTAATCCGTGTATTGACCACCTGGAGAGTCGCAAAGAAGGCGATGGTGATACCTTCAAGGAACAAAGGATTACATGCTTATGTATAGACGTAACATATAGTTTGGAGGTGATTGCTACTCGACGCGGACTTTGCTGGCTAAAAGGATTCTCAAAATCAATGTCTGGTTATATTTTCATGCTAGCTGATGGAACTGTGTCTTGGAGAAGTGCGAAACAGACCTTGACTGCCACTTCCACTATGGAAGCTAAGTTCGTATCCTATTTCGAGGCTAGCTCGCATGGTGTATGGTTAAAGAGTTTCATATTTGGGCTTAGAATTGTGGATTCTATATCTAGGCCATTGAAGTTGTAATGTGATAACTCAGCTACAGTATTTATGGCTAAGAACAATAAGAGCAGAAGTCGAAGTAAGCATATCGACATTAAGTACTTAGCCATAAGAGAACGTGTTAAAGAAATGAAAGTGGTCATTGAACACATTAGCACTGAGTTGATGATTGCCGATCCTTTAACTAAAGGCATGCTACCTAAATATTTAAGGATCATGTAGTACAAAATGGGACTTGTTCCATGATGTAATTCTTATTGTACGTACATTCATTATTTTAAAATAAAACTTTTATTCAAACGATATTTCTTCTATGGTTTTGTACATTTCGCATTATTATTATTACTTTGAGAAAGCTTATCATTAAGTTTGGACTCTCGAATAAAACATATGGTTTATTCATTTAGCTTCTAAGGGCTCAGGCTCGAGGAACTTGATATATTAAAATACATGGAAAATACTACTCACTATAAGAGGACCTATCGCCATGATTATATATTTAGTTTTTCCTTATGATAGGTGTTGTAGTATATGGACCAAGTGGGAGAATGTTAGAATGGTCCATATCAATTTGAATTTTAAATTCAAATTGAATCTCCCATGACACCTTTCCCCAACCCTTGCAACTCTTCAGAAGACCTGTGATGGCCTGGTCTCCATATAAAGAAGAGACACTGCACATTTTTGGGTCCCTAAGCCTACTCAGAAATACAGAGAAAAATCACCATCAAGTTGTTTTTGAGAAGGGTTTAGAAGAACCAAAATATTTCCAGTTTTCCGTTTTTCTCAGTTTCTTAACAATGGCTGTAGGTATGTAGATTTTGGCATTTTGATTCCGTATATAATTTGATTGATTAGGTTGTTCAATCACTTTTTGATTTCATCCAATTCTTAAAGGATTTTTGTTGTGTACCGTTGCCAATGGTATATCCATTCTGGTTTTCCCATACTGGGATGACTTTCGGCAAAATTTCGAAAAACATGGTTAAGGTCTTCGACAACTCCCGGGCAACAGCCACAAGAAGGGTTTATCAGGAACCCCCGTTGTGATCTTCCTGCTCGCATGAGACTTTCACGGAAGATCACCTGCATCAATGTTCT
Organism: Tetrastigma voinierianum; assembly: GCA_016808115.1. Classification (NCBI taxonomy): domain Eukaryota; kingdom Viridiplantae; phylum Streptophyta; class Magnoliopsida; order Vitales; family Vitaceae; genus Tetrastigma; species Tetrastigma voinierianum. The sequence goes on from JAEQBH010007643.1 coordinate 34,249, forward strand.
ACACTCTGCGGAACTTTTAATTTCAAATTTTACGCCATACAAAGGTCGATCGTAGTCGCATTCATTATTAAGGAAAGAGAGAATAGATGATTTCACCGTAAAGTTACCGCTTGAAGATACTCGGCATAGCCATTCGCACCTTCCTCATCCAACCTAAGATCGGGTCACACGTCGACGGCCGCAGCAGGCGTGGGTACCTTGGGCCCTGGCCCAATCCCCGTAGCAGGCCAAAGTGGTCCAAGGGTCTTGAAGGAAAAAGGCCTAAGCATCGGCTGCCCCACGAGTGCCAGCCGACCCAATCAGTCCTGACATCTCAAGGAGTGAGCCTGCAGATTGGCCACCCCATGGATGCCCGGCTAGTCGTTTCGCCCAGCGCTGATACCGCAACCCTGGACGGCCTGCTTATCTCGTAGAGGCCTACTTTCCCGAGCGGCAATCCTCCCGGGCAAAGTTGCCAGCCGGGTTTCTATCTTACAAACATAAATTCATTTATGAATTGACTTCATCGCCTCCGACGAGACAAGAAGTGGTGGCCTCTAATGTCATCCCTATCCGGAAAGCTATACACAAGTGGGAAAAACAAATCCCTTTCCGCACGTTGTTCAACCTCTCCTACCTTTGGGCAGTTAAATCGCCCACCCTCCTAAAGTCGATCTCCTATCTCCTTCCATAAAAGGGAAACGACTCAGACCAGAAAAGACACGCATTCCCAATCGAAGAAACACTTTTTTGACTCTCGTTTTCCCAAAAGAAGCTAACTTGCTATCAAGGCGAATTTCGATCACCCCCGCCGCCCCGTGTTTATTTCGTGTAGCTACCGTGTCGCCAACTCAAAGGAATGCCACGACGATCCGCTGGTTCTCGGGACCAAGTGATTCACAATTGGCGCCGTCTCGTGGGAAATCTCAGCAAAAGTCGCAAAGGCTGTGACGCAGCCGCGCCATCCGCCTCCCGTGCAACCCCGATCCGCAGCCTCGCTATTCCCAAAACATCCCGCAGACCGTCGGAATTCATCACCATGACTAGCAATCCCGCGAACCTAGCCCCCGAAGACCAGTTCCTCCTTTAGCGTCAAGAACTAGAGGCAAGACAAGATGAGCAGCTGTGCAGTGGCCAGAATCGCGCATGTGCGACCGGGCTGAGGGAAGAAAACGAGCGCCGTGGAACCCGCCAGCTCACCAATGAACGATCGTGAGAGCCTCCTCGCCCCTTTCCTCCTTCCCGTGCCGACAAGGGCAAAGAGGTAGCTACACCGGATGATATCGACCTGCCCGGCCCAGCATAGCCACGCCTAGCTGGTCCACTTATAAAGTCCGGGTGGCGCGGGAAACCGACCTGCCCGGCCCAGCATAGCCACGCCTAGCTGGTCCACTTATAAAGTCCGTCATGCTGAAACCGATTCGCCTGCCCAAAGATAGCCACGCCTAGCTGGTCCACTTATAAAAGTCCGAGTGGCGCGAGAAACCGACCTACCCGGCCCAGCATAGCCACGCCTATCTGGTCCACTTATAAAGTCCAAAGGCCACAGTCGCTTAACCTCAGGCTTCGGCCTAGCACATCGCATCCGGTCGGTTAAACTCTATAAGCCGAACAAATGCAGCCACCGACCGTCTGGACCCACTCAGACCACCTCTACGACCCACTACCCGGCGCCAAGATCTTAGCACGCCCGGCCCAACATCCAATCAGTTAATTTTGCTAATCTGGCTCTTCGCCGAAAAATTTTATCAATCATATATATATATATATATATATATATATATATATATATATATATATATATATATATATATATATATATATATATATATATATTTGAAGCAAACATTTAAACAGAAGAGAGTGGGGGGTCCATCGTAAACTTATCCAAACACCAAAAATGACGAAGGCAAGAGAAAAAAGCAAATTGTCGGGTATGGCCTACAATAAAACAAGCCTCGCCTTAACGAAAATTTAAAATCTCTACTCGGCGGGGGGATCCGTCACAAGAGCTCCCTCCTCTTGCTCCGTGGGAATAACTACCTCCACTCCAGCAACGGATGGGATATTCACCGAACGGTCCCCCTCGCTGATGATCAGAAGATCCAAGGCGTATGCGAAATGACGCTACCGGGGGTAGCTGGATTGGCAAAGAAATCCACGCAGCCGGAACCGGCTGATTCGCATGGGCTCGTCCGGAGATTTCTGGCTTACTCCCACATATGTTGTACGCAAAGGCGCAACAACCATAGCCATAATTAAAAAGCCGCGGTCACCACTGAATCAAACGCAATCTCCATCATCTCCTTTCAAAGACGCCCATCTCCTGGCGCGCTATTAAATTCATCTTTAATACTCTCCGAGCTCTATAATCGTAGCCAACTTCTTCTTCCGCCAACCGATCGTTCTCCTTCAAATTTCCACAGCCTCCCGTGGCGCTAACACTTTCGAGCGTACCCACGATCAAACTCCGCCTTCCGACGAGCCTCTTCTTCAAGCCCTAAAGCATGCTGAACCCGAGCAAGCTCTGACTCTACCTGAGCTCGGGTGTTAAGGGCCCCCTCGATAGTTAACCCGCCATAACCATGACGCCCGCATCTCGTCGCCCGCCCGGCAGCCTTCCGCCGGACTCCTTAGCCTCCAGCTCCAGACGACGACACGCCAGTTCGGCTTGCTTCAAAGAGACACTCTGCATTTCCGCTCAAATTCCACGCTCACCGAACATACGAACTGCAATCGCTTAGCATCCTCGAAGTCGACCTCGAACTCATGGTGCTGCAACGCCATGTTTCGAACGGCAGCTACGACCTGCAGAAAAACCCATTAGCAACTAATGGAGAAGGGTAATAACGGTAAACTCACCCGAATGAATAACCTATCTTACCGCCTAGGACCGAACAAAATCATGGTTTCCAGACCGGCATCCCGTCATCAATGATCCGCAAAAACTCTCCTGGGAAGGTGGATCTGAACAAAGATAAGCTTCAGGAAAGCCCATGCCCCGAGCAACCCACCGATACCCAATACACAGGCCGGTACAAATCATCTGAACCGATCGCCGCTGACTCTCCATCATGAGTGGCTCCCAAATGTACAAGAATATTCTTTTCACCTCCTCCTCCCCAGGAGCCGATACCTCCACTCTGGGCTCCATCACAGGAGGAATGTAGTTGTTGCAATTACTTCATCCGCCGCCGGGTCCGCGCCGGACTGCATTTAACTCCGATGAGCGACCCTCGCCCGACATCCAAGACAGATTATTTGAAGCGCCGTGGAGCCGGACATCTCATTCAATTCGATTGATCCGCCCGGCCAACTACGCCCCACCGGGGAGCCAGATAGCGATGGCCCTGGCCCCGAACTACCATCGCCAGTGAGATTGATCTTCTGGCCGTCTACCGTCAAGCATGCGATTGCGCGCCATTCGCTCCCTACCAACTTACTGCCGCCTTTTCCGGGAAGCGGCATATCGATCAAGCAACCCCACCGTTCTCTCCATCCGCTCTTCCTCCTCTAAATCCTGAGGATCGTCCGGGTAATTAGGAACCCAGGGTACAAAATCTTCGCACCTCGACCCAGGCGTAGTTCCAACGCTTAAGCACCTTCTTCCGCTTGATCTGTACCACTCGGGGGGCAGCCCTGGTTACCTGCGCAAGAGGAAGGATGCGCTCGGGACCGTGCCCACTAGCTTCCCGACCAGCAACAGGAGAGCCAGACTCCTAAGAAGAAGCTTAATGACCCCGAAGCACCCCGCCCCCGCGACCCGATCTCGATGCCTCGACTACCAAATCCCGAGAAGAGCTAGCACCTCCAGAAGCTAGACGCCGAACATCCGCAAGCACAAAGTGCTCCCCCTCCACGACATTTGAAGGCAGCGGCCGAGGGATAACCTGGGCGGTATGGTGAGTCGTTGTTCCTCATGGCAAATATATTATCCCAGAGTGAGCAGAACCTCGATAATGCATGCTCCCGGGCCGAAATCTCCGTGAGTCGGCAATCTTCTCAACACTGATTTTTCCAATCGATTTCACCAACCGCCCCCTCCAAGCCTTACCTACATGCGTAACTAACAGTTAGTACATTTATAAAGACTAATACAAACACGTATTAGAACTGAGATAATAACCACGGACTGGGAAGAACCGATCGGTTAACGTTAAATGGCAACCTGGCGGAACCTGGTCTCATCCTGCTGACCCTCACTAATGTAACACTCCCTTTTCTCTCACCTCCGTCTCACGCAGTCAGAAGCCCATTCACGATCTATACCGTGCACTAATACTGACATTGACATCCGGCCACCCGACCCTATATTTAAAAGGTAAATGATAAAAAGCTCCACCAACGTGAGATCAAGCTGGTACAAATGGTTCAGCACGCAACAGCCGATCAGGATGCGAATCACGTTTGGGTGGATAAGAGCCGGCGGCGCCCGAGTAAAATGTAGAAATTGTTTGACTATGGTCGCACGGAAAGCGCACCGCTACCAAATGTTCAAGGGTAAAAACACACCATTGTGTTCCACTTACCCAAATAAGTGGACTCATCCACCCTCTCCATCAACCATGTTTGGCGCTATCGCACCTCACAATGCACCTTTAATTCTTCCATCGCCATAGATGCAATGGTATTACGGTGTGGTTATTGAGGTCATTCTCCCGGACGACCACCTCGTGGAAGCCCCTCCCGACCCTCACCATTCTCGCAAGCATACTGTAAAAGAGGAAATGTGAATATTAGACTCTAGGGCATACCAAGTAGGTATGGAATATACCAATTGTGCCCGAGCTAAGAAGGTTCTAAAGGTATCACGGTGAAGGCTTTTCTTCCGTGTTTTTAAGGTTTTAACAACCTAAAGATGTCACCCACCAAGGACTAACACTATGAAGATGATTTGCTGCACCTTTGGAGTAAATGCACTAGCACCTGCGACGATTCTGAAACGAACGCAAGAACAAACTAAGTTGGTCGCCAGAAGAAAAGAAGATGAATCCAAAACGACACGCAAAGGAAAAAGGTGCGCTTTAATGATGTTTATCTAATGTACTCTCCGCCTAGTAAGGTAAAGTAAGATTTAATGCAGAGGCTTACTGCACTGTCCCGTAAAGCATCTTAACCGACGCGACGTACATATTCTGGTAAGCACAAGATTACGGTGGGCCCAGCCCAAAGGTCTCCTTTAACCTCATAAATCACCCATTAGCTAATCAATAATGTACCGAGCGTACCAGATGAGTAAAATTATAGAATACTTGAAACATAATCACACAAAACGCAAAATAGTAAGGAACAACAGCTTTTATTAATATCACCAAAAAGGTGTTTGTGTACATAGTGATGCTTATCACTAAGTAATATTTTATGATATATTCCTCGTCATGAGACGCTTGAAGTAAGCAATGCCTGTGCTAGATCCAAGATGTGCGCCAACAGGCCAGCGAAGAAGGTAGCGATGAGACCGAACAAGAAGCAGTAAACCCCCATACCCACCACACAAAGGCCGAAGGAAAAAGGAAAGGATGAGGCTAGTCCAAAACTTAACCGAACCCTGCAAGATTTAACAGGGGGCGCCCCTTGATGCAGAGGCTGCCATTCAAGTTTTAGAACCACCCAAATGCCTCCCCAAACATTTTCGACTCCGCTCAAACCATATAGTTCCTGACAAACCCATGCCCGAGCGACATGGTCAACCAATTGATAGCTATCCCACATCCTCTAGTCCTCTGCCACGCAAAGTCTCTATCATCGATTCAACGACTTTCTCCACCGTAAAAACTCGGCAACCAAATGAGATAACGAACTTCGTCACTCTCCCCTTTTATAACCGTTCCTATATCTCAGGATCAAACCAGGTGGTCCAATGATGTCTAACGCAGTTGCATAGAAGTTATAAAATTCACACCGAGAATTAAGTTACATTAATAAATAAGAATTATCTCTCAAAATACGACTATTAATCTTACTCTTTTTCCCACCGGACGATTAATTTCTGTAGGGAAAATGGGGGCATCAGGCACTCTGTGTGCCCAAGCCCAACTCTATAGCAGCCAAAGTGGTCCAAGGGTCTTGAAGGGAAAAAGGCCTGTGCACCTACCGCCCCATTGTGCCGCTAGCCGACCTAATCATTCAGATATCTCAAGGAGGAGCCTGCAGATTAGCCAAACCCCATGGATGCCCGACTAGTCGTCACCAGCGCTGATATCATGTTCTGGACGACTCATGATCTCAGAGGCCTACTTCCCCGAAAGGTAATCCTCCCGGCAAAGTGCCAGCCAGTTTCTATATTACAAACAAATTCATTTATGACTGACTCATTTCGCTCCGACGAGGACAGAAGGCATTCCCAACGTCATCCCTATCCGAAAGCTATACACAAGGAAACAAATCCCCCTTTCGCAATAAGGTTTCAACCTCTCCTACCTTTAAGAGAAGAAATCGTCCACCCTCCGGAAAAGTTGGATCTCCTATCTCCCTCCATAAAAGGGAAACGACTCAGACCAGAAAAGACATGCATTCCTAATCGAAGAAACACTTTTTTACTCGTTTTCCCGAGAGGCTAGCTTTGCCAGCGGAGGCGGCGGATCACCGGAAGTGGAGTCCTCGTGTTTCGGCCCACTGTGAGGTTGCTACGAGGTTCTTCACATCAGGCCCAGTGAATGCCACGACCGATCCAGCTAGTTCTGGAAATTCAGTGACTACGGTAGGGAGTTTTCCTTGAGTCTACTCCCAAGCCACCCCGTATTAGGTATCCGGTAATCACGGACTTTTGAGCAGGATTTGGTTCACGATGTTTATACTATGTGACAACTGGAGGAGATGTCTCCTACCCGCAATCTCTCTCGAGGAACAAAGTGTCACGGCCGTGTACACTTTCCTCTTGGTTTCTCTTACAGGGTTACAGTAAGTGATTCCTCTCGAACATTGGATGCATTTTGTTTAAGTAAACTTAGAGATCTCCATTGTTCCTTTTATATATGTTTTGGCTACAACCTTGCTCCAGAGGCTTTTCTTTTCGGTTAATATTCTCCAACCTATCTTCGCCATTAGAGCTAGATTCATATGGTGCACCTGTTTTATCCCCAAACCCCCATTTTCCTTGTTGCAAGTAATCGTCTCCTAGATAAGATGGTGCACTCCTTTTAATCATTGCCTTTTCCCGAAAAGTAGAACGGGGTTTGAAAACTCGGTACAGTCGTGTAGATCTCGAGGGTGTCATACCAAGGTAGATGCAGTCTGATACAATCATAAACCTTCGGTACTAAATCGATGACTCGGTACTAAACTGGATGATTCGGTAGAAAACAGGAGTTAACTCGGTCGGCTGCAAGTCAGCTCGGTCTTTTTGAAAGAAAAAAGCGGAATTACAATAACTAAGTCAGTTTTTTACCGTCACAAAAAAAAAAAACCATCTTTTACGAAATATGAGATTTCCCTTCAATTTTTTCACTTCAAAAAGTACCAAAAATATGTTTTTATCCATCACAACAAAAAAGAACCCAATTTTTCCACGAAACTGGAAACGAAAAAATGGAAGAAGAAACTTACAACATAAGCAAAGAAGAAGAGGAAAGTGAGAGAATCATAGAGTCTATGCCATTGTGATTAAGCTTTCTGAAGAAGAAATGACAGATGAGGGCAAAAGAAGCAGAGGAGAAAACCGTCGGTTTGAATTTTGAATAAAGAAGAAGACCATTCTGTTTAAGCTTCGTTGGGCAGTGGGCACTTCATAAAAATGGGTTATGATATGTATATAGTACAGAAAAATGCCACCACTTAGTTTCCACGATTACATATTTAAAACCCTTGTCTTAATTTAAATTAAATTAAAATTAAAGATAAATTTTGTTTTATTTCACTTCACAGAAATAAGATTTTGACCTATTTGGTTCATATTTTTAGAAACGATTTTTAAAACACGGGTTTATTTATTCTTATTTTTAGCTGTTTTTATCTTAAAGCGAAAGAACATAAAAAACATGTTTAAGGCTATTTGTTTATTATTTTTTAAAAGCATTTTTGTTATGTGATGACTCAAAGATAACAAGAAACGGAAAAAGCATGTTTTGTTTCACAGTTTGTTTTTTCTAGCCCTCATTTTTAAATATAAAATAAATTTTATTTTATTCAGAATTTTAGCTTACTTAATTATATATATATTTCTAATAATTTATATAAGAATTTTAATAATTTTAAATATTTTAATCGTCTTATTTGCCGAATCGAGTAGAATCTGCATTAATCTGTGTGACCGTCGTCTGGGACCGTCAGAATTAGGTGGCCAGATCTTATGGCACTGAGCGTGGATAATTTGCAATCTTGGAAATCGAAGTATCTCTTGCTCGTGGGAAGGACAACTCTTGCCCAAGCGGTTCTGACCGTTATCCCTCTATACACCATGCAAACGACACTATTGCCTAAAGAGTCTGTGTGAAAGATAGTGCATTGAATCAGCAGCTTTCTATCTTAACTTATATCTTATCTATCTATCAACTGCTGGTAGAGGATGTTCTCTACCATGAATGTAGGAACACCTAGTATCACCTTCAGATTACCCGTGGGGGGATTCCTGGAAATGTTTACAAATCTCAATAACCACCATGCTATCTACATTTCGAGAGAAGTATATATTAGACTAGAGCAAGCTTACCTTTTGGCTCGATATAGTGCTGAAGCGATCCAGACACTCCATAATTATTCGAATTTGGTCCGTCGAAGCCTCCGCAAAGAGAACGAGATCATCTGTAAAGAAGAGGTGCGAGAGTTGGGGGCCGTTCTAAGAGAGATGTATCTGGATCCATTTCTTCTCATCAATAGCGTTGTTTATTATGAGGCCCAAGCTCTCCATGCACAAAATGAAAAGATACGGTGATATTGGACCCCTCCTCGAGGTTCTCTAGTTTCCTTCCATTTCAAATAATTGACAAGCTCGATGTTTCCATGCATTCCATCTGTACCCAGTTTGTCAGAATTCCATGCCTTCCAGAGTGTCCATGATAACTTGCCAAGAAATACAGATCATAGGCTTTCTCAAGATCCAATTTTATGATCATATAGCCCTTGCCTCTCTTTTTAATGCACAGTGTGGAGCTTCTAATAGTGAATAATAATGTTGTTTGTGTCGACCTGGGACAAAACTTCTCTGATTTGGTGCAACTACATCTGGCATAATCAACTGATCCTATTAGTCATGACTTTGGTTATGACCTTGTTCACCACGTTGCATAAGCTAATAGGTCTGAGCTGAGAGAGGTGCTCCGGATGAAAGGCTACTTTAGGATTAAGTCGAGAGGAATTTTTGTTTCGATGCTGTTTAGAGAGCACCTGAAGTAAAGAAACAATTGGCAAACTTATACAGAGATTCTCCACGGTTTGCCACATTGATTGGTAGAAGCCCCGCATGTAATCCATCCTTTCCCGACGATTTCAAGTGCCATATCAAAAAAGTGCGCATTTGATTTCTTCATAGAAGAACGATGCTTTGAAGAGTATTTGTGGGCTTCTGTAAGCGGGGACGGTTGAGGCACTCGGTTTTGTACTATAATGTATATGCTCCTTTTGAAATAGCTTCATATAGAACCGTTGGGCCATCTCCTCTAATCGGTTTGGGTCAGAGATCCAATCACCATTGTCAGACTTTAGAGATAGGATTTTATTTATGTTTTTTCAAACTTGAGTTACAGCATGGTAATTCTTAGTATTTCTATCACCCGAAGCGATCCATTCTTCCCGGGATCTTTGGAACCACAAAAATTCTTCCTGGGTGAGTACGTCGGCTAGCTCTTTTTGTAGTTTCCCTTCCAGTTTCATTAGATTCGTAGTTTTCTGCCCCCCAGTCCCTTTTGCACTGCGGCAACTCGAGCCCAAAGCCTTCTATTTTTTTTTTTTTGCAAAAAGGGTTCCCAAATACTTCCTAGTTCAATTTCGTAAGACCCGTGTCTACACAGTTGTTATTTTCTGGTTGATATTTTGTGAGGGGCCAGCGATGAGTCAAAACAATCGATGGGCCCCGGGACTATTTGGCTTGCCAGTGTGAAGCAGTCCAAAAGCGGGTTATCGTCATTAAAGCGGCGGGGTATCAGGCGGGGAGAATCTTAAAACTGCGTCGAGAAAGTCAGGTGTTTCCAGACGCTTCGGGACGGCCAGTCTAGGTTTGAAGTTCCCGGCCCGGTCGTCTTACGCATATGGGAGAGTCGTTATGGATAAGCGTATGAAATGAAATACACAAAAATATATTTATCAGTGGATTCTGTTTTTATAAATCCTTATTTGCTTGAAAGGATTCTTGTCTTAATAAGGAAAAATATATTTTATACCTAAAATTAAGAGGAGATTTGGCGGTCGCACCATGGCAAGGAAAGATCCCTCACGGTAAAAACAATTCAATGCTGTGTGAACTCTCTGCTTCTTTTTTTTTTTCTATTTATTTTGTGTTGACTTGATCATGTCGGATAAGCGTCAGTTGTTCTTTTTTGAAGTTGGATCACTATACTCTAAGTTCACATTAGTTCTTTTTGATACTGGACAGAGATGATTGTCTAGTAGCCGCTTTATCGCTGAAACTTCTGTCGATTCCTGCACCACACATCGATTAAATTAGAGGCGATTAGTAATGTCAAACAATCATTCGACCCAGTACCTCGCGAAGATCGATTCTTCCGTGGCGTTAGGAGATGGAGAAGCGGGAGGAACAAATGGAGCGGATGAAGGAGTTGCAAGGTCATGTTGAACACTTGCAGCTTGAGAATGACCAGTTGCAGGCCCAGATAGAAAAAAGTCATGATCTTGGAAAAAATTATACGAGATAGTGATCTATGCATCGATTGCTCATGATAGAGGAAGGAGCCTATTATTCTTGACGATGTTGATACCCCGGCAGATGATGAGTTGTCCTCAAGCAGTTCCCTATCCTTGAGTCTCACGACAAAAATGCTTGGGAAGCCTGAAGGCGAATCGCGTAAGAAGCCCTCGCATCACCACATACGCCGGTGATGCCATTGAGTAGCACATCTGCGGGAGCGAGGAGAGAGAGCGAGGCGGGAGGAAGAACCATCTAGATCAAACCCCTGGGAACATGTCAGTATTACCCACATACAAAATGCCACCAATGCCGTTTGTACATCCTGCCTTTAGTACAAGGCCAACATTCTATATGCCACCAATAGCCTTAATTCGGAGACCCGATGACATGCTCTCTTTGCCCTTAAGGCAACACATTCTTGATTATGAGCCACATTGCGGGTTTGTCATACTAGCTTTCGCCACGTTTGATGGCTCTACTGACCCTTACGATCATATGCTCCATTATAATCAAGCGATGATACTAAATGCGGCAATGACCGGCTATTGTATGCAAAAGTATTTACGGCGCTAGTTTGCGGGGAGCTGCGTTAATTTAGGTTTCTAGCTCAGTGCTCAATTGATAAATTCATTCAATGAATTATGAAGTACGCATTCATATCGCAGTATCTTTGTTCGTTCGAGCAAAGAGGAACATTAGTTCTTCTGAGCAATTTTAAAGTAGGAAGAGGTCTGTGAGAACTTCCTGAGGAGGTTGGGCAAGTCGTTCGGCGGGGTAGAATCCTTATATCATGGGCGTGGTCGCTGGAAACTTTAGGAGCTTTGGAGCCATTGATTCTTTTCTTCGATCAGCTATCTTTAGACGCCGGTAACCGATGGAAGAATTATACGACGGGTTGGTAAGTACTCGATCTTTGAGGACAATATCCGTCATGAAGCCGAGGCTGTCATGATTCTGAACTAGCGAAACTAAGGGGAAATAAGTCATGGCTCTTAGCTTACTAACTGTGGAGACATGCAGAAGTGCAGAGACGTGGCTCTGATCTGTGGCATGCGAAATCAGTGGCTCTTAGCTAATGACATGCGAAGCACAGAAATTGTGCTTTACTGCTCACCCGTGTACAATCCATACCAGCTTCTAGCCCTCGAGCACCTCATGATGATATCCACTAGAGGAATCTGGGTACCCTCACAAACATCATGCTCGTTACGGAGGTCGGAAATGGTCTGGTCGGTCTCTTGAACATCTTCATCTAACCCGATTGTTTTGGACGGCTGCAACCTGGTACTATGCGTGAAGTGGTTCCCATGAGCACTTATATTTCGCGCGCCGTGATGACAGGTCGACGACAGGACTGGACATGTCGTCCCCCAACTCTCTCGATCGAATCATCGATACGGGGAGCAGGACGGACACCTTAAGTCTCATGTAACAGGAGGAATTGGATTCACCAATCCTGAAAGCCTTCTAACCATCGTGACCTTTACCTATCAGACCTTCCCATTCTTTCCTTGCTTCTTATTGCATGAGAGGCTGGCTTTGGATCTGTCTGACAGAGGTGATTGATTCAGACGGACCGTGACAGAGGCTTCTTGATCCAACTTAGCTTGAGGCTCTTGAGCGGACCCTACCTATGAAGAGCTACTCGGGATTGACTTCAAAAGGTCAACAAGAGAGAAAAATGTTTCACTCTTGACAGCTCTTACGGAAGCGAATGAGGATATGAGGTATGTAAGGAAAGGGACTGTGTAAGGAAGGGGACTTGTGCCCAACTCCTGCAAGTTTTCCACAGACAAAAGTGTTAGTGATGTGCCCTAGGGCAATAGTGTAATTGTTATTACTTTCATATTTTAATAATAAGAGGCATTTTCATTATCATCTTACATTTCTAATTTGGTGATTTACTCCATGAATAGTTGATTCTACTTATGGTCGTAAGTGTTTGACGATAGTGAACCATGGACTTGAATGGAATACTATTCTAAATTGTCCTGGTCATTCATTATTGGTGAAGCAATAGTGGTCAGACTAGTATGGAGTTTGTGATGATCTTGTTCTGATGTGGATATATGATATTAAGTCGACTCATAAGTACATGTTGAACATTGTGCTTGGATCGACCTACATGAGAATATTACATGGATTATAAGTCACCAGTACTTCTCATCCTTAATAATGCCTTCTTTTTTGTCCTTACGACCTAACACCACCATGGGTCCCTAATGAGGAGCTTTATGTTTTTGACACGGTTCAACATATCTGTAATAAAGGTGGTATCTGGAGGACTATAGTTGGATGTAGAATAAATCATGTAGTGGGACGTGAGTGGATGAAAGGAGTTTGTGTCCACTCATTTTAGAGATATCATGAACTCTCAAATATGGCGGGCATTGTGTGATTAAATGCTCAAAATGAATTATAATGGTTATTATGTCATTTGTATTATCAGTTCTATGGAGTCAGAAGATTATAATTAGACTTTAAAGGGAGACATAGTCACATGTATATATTGATTGGGATATCGTGAGACAAAGAGACTACGACATTTATTATGGATTAGGTTATGTCGGGCTATTGACATCCACATAATTTGGGTGGTCATAATGCCTTGCTAGAGGTCGCTTATGATCTGTGGGCTCGAAATGGGCTTTTGACCCTTGACATTATGTGTGAACTACGAGAGTCACGCCACGTAGAATCAGTGGGAATCAGCCCTTTAGGCGTGAGTGGTATTTAAACCCAGGGATCCCCTATGCGGATTCATTAGTTCGTTTTCACACTTGAGAAGGCGACTAGGGGTTTTTAGTGGGACTCGACTGGTCTTCAGCACACTCGTTTCTCTTTGTGTTTCCACGAGAAGGCTCCGTTCGGTGTGGATAGAGATGCGCGATCCGTATGCCTTTGATTCGACAAGGGTTTGAAAACCTGCGAGAGGCTCTGCAGACGAGGATGCAGCGTGAATAAAGTCTTCATTACGTCATGAATCATCTGATCGGATCACATGGATCCCTAGTCGGGTTAGAAAAGGCGATTTTTTATTTTTTATTTTTCCGCTGTGTATGTATGATTAATCGCCATTAGAAACCTAACAAAAAAGAGGTCATGATTGCACTTCATCTCAATGATCTCGAGTAGCCATCGATGATCCCCGGCGGCCTTCTCCGCTGACTAACCGATCGGCCTACTTTGTGCCTACCTCTGGTTCAGAGAAGGGGTAAATCAAATATAAGCAGGTCTGAGGAAGTACAAGGCTGCATTAAAGATGAAACAAACTACGAGAACATGAGGCGATTCGAGATCAATGAGCTGGAGGGCACGGCTTCGCCTGAGCTCATAAGCTGAAACAACTTTCAATTCGGTCTTAGGAGAGTCGGAGCCGAGTTACAAATTGCGTAGGGGCTATGGATGAAACAGAGATAGCGACCCCTGACCCTGACTTAGTATAAATAAAACAAATCTCTACCAGCAAAATATCCAACTGGTAGAGAAGGTTTAGCACACTATAACCCATCAGAATCCGAAAGGCGTTCAAATGTATAAGTGTAGGAGATTCCCTAGTAAAGTGTAGAAACTGCTTCACCAAAGAAGGGATAGGAAAGTGAAGTCATGCAGCAATCTGCTCAAGGGTGAAATAAACGACATTATCACATCTCTTATGGATTGGTACAGCGTGTCGTCGACACTCTAGTTTGATGTCGGCGGGAACTTGACTCAACGGTATAAGTTCCTCTGAACATGTAGCGGCGACTAAGGCTACTTACAATGGGCGTTTTGAGGGGTCCCCTGCTTTTACCTAGCTTGGCCGGTAGAAGTCTCTTCATGACCTCTCATCATTCTACAGGCAAAAAAATAGAAAAATGAGGGCGGGGATAGATTAAAAGGCTACATTTAAGCGGCCAGGCGACAAAACCTCGAAAGACAAGAAATCCCCCCTCTTGAGGTTTTGACAACCCCATGAAGTGACAAGACCTAAGAACTGAGAACTAAGGAACCTTCCACAGGAACCTAATGAGATGTCCCTTAGGCCACAGGACCATCTTACATACCGCCTGCAACATCATCACTAGAACCCCATCGGCAAATAATGATCACACCCTCAAAAAGAAAATTGCAATAGGCAAATAGCTTTGTAGAGATCATTAAAAACAACACTCGAATGACCTTAGGAGCAAAACATCGGCCAGGGGCATTAAATGTATGCGTTCGATACGTGAAATGTTAGGAAATGTGCACTTCCCACGCGCTTTGTATCCAAACGCATTTCACCTTCCGGCGCGTTCAATGTACATATCATTTCTCCCAATTCTTTCAACTTTCCGCACCAAAGGTTTAAAGCCGCGATTATTTCTCTCGATTGAAAAGTAAAATTCGGTTAGAGGAAAAGGTGGGCGTCATTGTAAAGTAACATGACCTTTAGACCTTGCTCGATGAGCCCCGAGGCCCGTAGCTGTATTGTGAAACGGTCTAAGCCCACTTATCGTATTAAAACCAGGAAGGCATTATCCAGAAAGGAGAGTCTTAAAGTCAGGTACAAGAAAGCTAGGGTCCTCTCGGAGAAAGCTTGCTTCGGAGCGATCCGTCTGGATTTTAAGTTCCCTAATGAGGCCATCTTTACCACGTATGGGAAGTTCGTTATGGATAAGCATATGAAACGGAAAATATGCAAAGAGATATTTATCGGTAATTTCCAGTTTCTAAATCCTTATTTCTCGAGAAGGTGTCCTTAATAGGAAAAAAAATTAATCTACTAAAAAATTAAGATGAGATTTGTGAATCGCGCCACATAAATCGGGAAATCCCCGCCAAGGTGAAAAAAAAAACAATTTCAACTGTGTGAACTATCTGTTTCTTTTTCTTTATTTTGTGCTGACTTGATCATCGGAGAGCATGGTCGAAACATCGCCATCAAATCACATTTTTATAGGTTCACGTTGCATTGTTGATGCCCAAAAAATTGTTAATAAAGTGCTACAATATGATAAGGTCGACGGCGCTTTGGCTCAGGAGGTCTTTTATCCGTGATGGATTTGGTAAGCATATTCTTCCTAAGTAGCTTGATTATTAGGGTTTTTCTCCATGGCTTCCTGATGTGTTCCTTTTCTTCCTTAGAGCTTATAGTTGGGCAATGATTAAATTCGACTTCATAATCAGTCTCCCCTTCTACTCATATACGATAACCAAATTTTCTTGATGCGCTCTTATTCATGGGATTGTGCATGCGGTAGTTTGTCCCGAAAGGTTATCGTTCCTTGCTCAGATCCCAACATCACTGCATCATTAAGCGGAGAATCCCGCGTTGTGCCTCGTGAACGTACCCATTTTTTGCTCTGTTGTAACACATCATACGTCAAGTCGTCACCGGAGTCGAATATCAGGTGGGGTTGAAAGCAACTCATCCCACCTCGAAAAACCCTTTTCATTATTACAATCAATTTGTTATAAATTTTTATTTATAATATTAAAAATCATAATATTCATTATAAAATAAATCACCTTAAATAATGTTGTAAAATAGAAATATGAAGAGAAATTGAAGAGAGAAATAAATGGAAAATTAATTTTACGAATTAGAGAACTATCTTTATTTATTCATTATTTATAACGTAAATATATTCTTATTTGATGTATTATAAATTTAAAAAGTTATTAAAGGACGAGGGAGTGATTTTCTGGCCACCCCTCTATAAGACCCCAGAAAATTCTAATTTTTACGAAAAGGCAATGGTAATTTTCGGTCGAAATTAAATTTTTAGTTACCGAATAGCGAAGCGGACTTCATCGTTAGAATGCGTCTTACGAAATCTGGCTACCATGTCGAATTTACCGTGAATTAGAGATAATTAGAATTTCACATTTTTCGAGGCCTTGCAGGGGTGGTGCGGGACACTTGACACATTGTAAAGTGGCTCGGGGTGCTCGTGTCGTGTGCGGGAATGAGTCGAGCATTGGCTGAATGGGACTCATGGGGAACGTGTGCGTTGTCTTGATTGGAGTTAAATCAGTGTTAGATGGATAAGGGGATAAGGTGTAATCTAAGGGACGATAGGGCTTGGCCGTGCTTGAGAGAGAAGACAATTCTCACAGACCCATGCTTGACCAGCAGGTAGGGAAGGGAGGAAGCAATGAGAGAGAAAGAGAAGGAATAAGAAGAGAGTTTTAGAGAGAAGCTCTAACTTCTCTCTGGGTCCTCTGCGATCGATTCGTCAGTCGGCGAGACGAGGCAAGGGTGAATCTTGCTGCCAAAGCTACGGCGTGGATTGCGAGAAGTCTGTGGGTTTCGACGAACTCAGGGTAAGGGGGTTTTCTCCTACTTGATTTATTCTTTGACTAAGAGTTATTTTAATGGTTAGGGATGTTGGGGAGGCACGAATGGTTGTTCGATTCGATGCGAAGACTTGGACTAGGTGGCGAGAGAATCCCATAGTGGTTTGGAGCCAGTCCGGCCCGGTATGGATTGTATGCATTGCTTGTGTGTTGATATATTATTACTATGTTGAATAACATATTTGTATTTGTTAGTGTGATACCTTGGCCGGTTCAAGATGAATTTGTTGGTTTTGTCATTAGCTATGTGAGCTAATTTTTGGTGTTATTATTATGAATGAATAACATGTTGCTTGTGTATGATTTTCATTAATATATGCATGCGTGATATATTAACATGAATTATTGTGAATTGACATATTGCATTTCATATGCTCTGGGGCAACCTAGAACAGTAGGTATAAGTGCATGACATGAAAAACATGGTTGTCAAATGAATTTCATGGGAAGATTTTCCGAAGAATTGCCTTGGAGAGTTGTCCAACAATTCATGTCAGAGGATGACCATGTATTTGGAGAGTTATCAGTGATTTACCTCGGAGGGTTATCGATATAATTTTATCAAATTGGTATTATGTTTTCAAGAACAAAAACTTTTGTTTGAAAGCGGGTGTTTTTCTCACACTTGGCTTAGGCGTGCATGAAGTCGGTGAGGGCTCGAAGTGGAAGGGTGAGTCACATACTCATCCATCCAAAATGTGAGCGTTTGGTAGGAACTTGTATGTTTTTACTTGAATGTTTGGTGTGCCATTGCATGGCGCTTAGGTGGGAAGCTTAGTAGGAAAAGTTGCTTCTTGGGCATTGTTCGCCTTCGTGGGATCCTCTTTTCGGTGCGGGGTATTCGAGGAGAAGGCGCTCCTTGAGGGCCGCTTTTGAGAAGAAAGCTGACATGTGGCTTTGATTATATATTTTTGTAAAACATGTACGAAATATTCTGATTGGTACATATTTGTATAGAAGTGTAATTAACTCTTGAAACTATTATAATATAGTTGGTTATATTTAGATGGTTATGGATGTATGGGCCCGACATGGCCATTTTTACTCATGTTTGAGTCTCGGGTGAAAGCACTCATTTTGGCATTGGAAACACTCAATGGGCGATGAGTCAAAACTCATTAGATTTTAATACATTTTACGAGTTTATATTATAGAATAATGATGGTGTCTGCGAAAGCGATAATTATTTCGAATTCAAGTGCGAGGAAAATATAGCGGAATCAAATTTTGTAAAATCCGCGAAATCGGCTGGCAGTGGAATTGAAGTGGCTGGGGGTTTAAGTCGACCGGGAAGGTAGTTTCAGGCAATTTCAAGTCCACGACATCAACAAACTTGTACGTAAGAAAAGCGAAGAGTGAGCGAGTGAAGTCGTGACACAACGAAGGAAGTTGAGACAAAATATGACTAGGTCGAGATTAAAGCGGAGTGAATCGCAGTTCATGTCGCGACATCATTGCGATGTCGCGACACGAGATAAATGTTGTCGCGACCTTGAGGGCGTAATGAGAACTAACACCAAGGGTTCGCCCAGCGAAACTTCAAATCGGAGACGACGAAATTAATGAAGAAGCGGCGAGGATGTCGGCGACACCGCCAGTCGCGGCGAGTGAAGCTGCGGTAGACATGATTAAGTGACACTAATTAGAAGTTGACAAAGATTTTCAAAGAAATTTGAACATAATTAATTCGCGACATCGAGTTACAATGAAAGAAGGTGTGACGATCCTTCGGAGGAATCGTGAACATGGTAGAAATTATTATGGTGCGACATCGGTTACAAAGGAAAGAAGGTGGCGATCCTCAGATGAGTAAGCTACATCAGGTATCAAAGAATGGAGGTGCGACATCATTTAGCATTTGTCGCGACATCATATCGAAGATCTTGAAGACAAGTCAATGATAAGGCTTCCACGACATCGAAAGAGCTCATAAACATAACATTGGCGTCGCGGCGTGTGAGTTAGTCGCGACCGAAGAGCTCCACGATACGAGAAGGTGAGAATTCAGCGGCGTCATTTCCAGTGGTCGCGACATCGAGTGCATAAGGAAAGAAGGTCGTGGCGTCATTTAGCCCGGTGGCGACGCCAGTCAAAGGGGTGTGCAATACGGTGTTTGCCCGGATAAGCTTACGCTGCGAGGCGAGCAGAAAAAGCGAGTCGCGGCGTATGATTGAAGTCGCGACCTCAAAGAGATCACAATGCGAGAAAGATGAAGTCACTTTAGCGTGGAAGAGAAGTCGGCGACATCGAGCGGTGGTAGCGACGTGAAAGAGAGTCGCGACGTCAGTCAAGATCGCGACACGAAATAGATCAGCGACATGAGCAAACAAATGGGCGGTTATTTTGGGAATCCACAAATGAGTGCGTCGAGTTGGAACGACTTCAAACCACATAAATACTGTATTTTGCTACTAAAGAAAGCGACTCTTAAGCTCGAGGAAAGAGAAGTGGGTAATTAGGAAGGCTCGTGTAGTTTAATTTTCTTTTTCTTTTCTTTTGTTTCTTTGTTATTTTAGATTAGATTAAGTGAGATTTGTTTATTTCATTTGGAATTTACGGATGCGGATGTTAGTTGTTGAAGTTGAAGGCGAATGCGAGAGGTTATGCTAGCTGGAAATTGCTTTACAGTTGATTTGAAGTCAAACAAATTTTGAATTCAAAAACTTCTGGGTTCGATCTGATAGTTCTTTTGATCGAAGACTCACAGTTAGTATAATGAAGTAATTTAGAAACCAAACTAGTTGAATTTACTGCATTTAAATTTATCTTTTACTGCTTGAGAAATTTATCGAGTCTTTGAACTTCAGTCTCGAATCTGCTTGTTGGTTTTGTTTATTGTTGTATCTGATCCAAATATTAGTGTCACATACGTAATAGGATTGTTTCCGCCTCTGATTTTCGGAGAAGGCCCTCACGGGTGACCGCAGGAGAAGGCATTCTGAGGATTTTGAACCATCTCGAGGGTATGCGAACACATATTGGGGGATCCCAATGGGCTTTAATGATTCTAATCGATAAATCTTCTTCTCACTTGAAGCGAGAATGAGTTGAATGACTTATCAATTAAAATGAAGCGAGAGTTCGCCACAGTTCGAACCGGTAGTTCAATCAGGTGTTAGCAGGGATAATCAGGAAAGAATGAAGCGTTTCCAATTTTGAGGGGATGAGAAACCCACGATTATGGAGTGTAAACCCATTGCCTTTATGTCTTAGGAGCTAAGGTTTGGAGTCCATGTTAAGGTATGAAGTATTGAAAGAAAATACGAGCAAGAAACGACTCGATTAAAAGTAATTGTCTAGTACCATCTTTGAAAGAAACATGGAAGATTAGATGATGAAATATTATTACGGAGAGAGATCCACTTGGCATGCAACCTTCTTCCTTGGACGGATTCTAAATGCGAGGTTCCTTAGTAAAGCTACGAGTTGTGCGGAATTGATGTTTCTAGCAGTTATTATTTTCAATGCTCATTTTAAAAACTAAGCGATAAGTCACATTTCTTTTATTTTTTTATTTTTTAAGCATTATTTCATTTGTTCTGGATTTACATATCTTTATTCTTTCTGTTATTTTCAAGGTTACTAGGATATATCAATTACGATCTGTTAAATAGTATAGAGCTTGAGTAGCGGGGTAGTTGATTGAGGAATTCTTGAGATCTCTGTGGGATGATATCTGGACATAAATCCACTTTGTACTTGTTCCGATCAGTACACTTGCGAATCATGGATCAAAACGAGAGAAGAAATCTATCTACTCTTAAGGGGAAGCAGGTTTTAATCGGTATAATTGCAAACATAACAAACAGTTTTCATGGCATTATTAACGGGATCAGACAATAGTCTTCATGGTAATAGCACGGCTATAAATTTGTATATGTCTTTTGGTCTAGTGACGAGTTTTTGGCGTAGTTCAGTGGTTGATCAGTGAATTAGATCGATATTACGGCGAAGGAAATACTAAATTTGGACATTTTTAAGAAAAGAACAAGAAACTTAGCTTTTCAAGCGGTGACTACATTAGTCACTAATTTTTAACCGACCATTGAAATATTTGTTAGGGTTTGACTAATCTATTAATATGGTGTACTTTTATTTGGAAAACCTTTAATGCATAGGAAGCAGGATCGACGTTCAATGAGACAGAATTGGAAAACGCTCGAGGAGCTTAAGAAGGGTAGAAAAGCGAGAAAACCACGGCTATGGCGGAAGAGAGACATGACAAACAGAGGAACGAGGGCGGCAGAGAAGACCCATTGCGACGTGGAGTTTGGGAGCTGTGTCGAAAAGTGATACGCAATGGAACTGACCTACAGTGGATGCAAACAATTTTGAACTAAGAAACCGACCTTAATTCACAATGGTTCAGCATCAGTTTCTTGGTCATCCATAGAAGACCGAACAAGCACACGGGAAGATTTCTCGGGATGCATTTATCTGATGGTTGACGGTGTGGGACCCGGAGGGTGAGTAAGCTTACATCCTCATGCATTTCTTTCAGGGACCATGTGACCCACATGGTATGAATCATTACCACATATGAGTTCTGATGATACTTAGGAAGAGTTGGTAGAAACTTACTTAAATGATTTTTCCCATCCTCTGACGGAGAGACGAAGAGATAATTGTATTCAAACAAGGGAAGATGAAATTTGTATGTAAACGCAGGGAAAGATTCAAAGATTCTTTGAAGAGGTGCTTGATGCATGGAATAGACTTGAAGACCCAGATTGATATAATGTATCACGCTCTGAATGATACATCAAAGGTATTATCAGTGCTTCATCGTGTGGAGCATTGGCCCAGAAGAATCTTTGAAGAAACGAGAGATCGATGGGGACACGGCAAAATGCAATATGTCCATCGGAGTTTTCAGGGGCGTATGAGGAAAATGGGTCGTAGAGTGAAACGAGATGACAACCATGGAGCTAAGTTGGATGCTATAATCACGTAGGATGAATGACGACAAAGAGGAGAGATGCCTACCTTGCTCATGAAATGAAGCGAGTAGAAAGAAATTGATGAGAAGAAGTGTTGATGTGCCTTGAAGAAGATTCTTATGGTCTTGGAGGTTAAGTACATGGTGAGCAAAGGAGTTATCATTTGAGCCAAATCCTAACTTTGCCCATGCTACGATCCGACCTTTGAGAACCATGAAAATTTCCTCATATGGTGGAGGGGCATTACATGGCTGCGAGCGAGGGCGACATCCTCGACAAGGATATCGGCCCAGCCACGAGTTTCAGCGGCGGCAATGAGGTGAGGCGAAATGAATACCGGGGTCGAGAGGAGAACCCGATGTTTGAGGAACAAATCTTTGCGAGTTCATGGGGATAACAAGAGGCTATTACAATTCCACGGTCGAAACTATCGACTTGGAAACTTTCAGTGCCGATA
Organism: Tetrastigma voinierianum; assembly: GCA_016808115.1. NCBI lineage: Eukaryota > Viridiplantae > Streptophyta > Magnoliopsida > Vitales > Vitaceae > Tetrastigma > Tetrastigma voinierianum. The sequence goes on from JAEQBH010007643.1 coordinate 56,747, forward strand.
CCCAGGATGTTTAGGAAAGAGATGCTAGTGCTTCTTTGAAAATCTAGAGACAAAGTAAGAGACAATTATTTTGAATATGTAATCGGGAACAAGGGAACATTCCCACTAGTGACACTGGAAGAGTCTAAAGGCGCATGGAATTCGATTGAGAGTGGGGAGAGGTTTGGGCGGCAGAGAGAAGACAGGATAAGCTTGAAGGGCGGGCGGAGAAAGAGGGCGAAAGAAGAGGAAAGAGCAGCTGATTGGAACGGATAGAGAGAAAGGGAAAGAAATGACCCGAAAAAGAAGGGAATACGACATGCTCTGGAGTGCCATTCCAACGAGACGAATCGAGAAAGAGCAGGTTTTCTAAATTCTTGGATATTTTTGAGAAAAATAGAAATAAATATCCAGCTAACGAGGTGATCGATCCGTACTCTTTATGCAAAAATTTCTGAAGGAGGTGCTTTGAAGCGAGAAAAGAAAGATAGTTGAGGAGGGTATAGTTAACATGACTGCTACTTGCAGTGCCATTATCCAGCCGAAGCTCCGGCAAAGATGAAAGACCTTAGCAGTTTCTATTCCCTTTGTTCTATGAGAAATGTGAGTTGAAAGCTTTATGTGACTCTGGAGCAAGTATAAATTTGATGCCCCTACTCCGGTTGTGCGAGACTTGGTTGGGGAACTAGCTTGACCGGCGATTACTTTACCAGGATGGTGATGGGTCGATGGCACAACCCGGAGGGCATTCTAGAAGATGTACTTTCGTCGAGGTTGGGAAATTCGACCCGGTAGATTTTGTTATCATGCGGATGGAGGAGAGGTCCTCCAGTTTCTGCATTCTTTGGGAAGACCTTTCTTATCGGGAGCTACAGCGATTGACGTGCATAAAGGTGAGAGGAGCGACACTCGGGGTTGGGAATGAAGCGGTGCATTTTTAATATTAATAGAGATGCGGAACATCTAATGTAGAGGAAGACGGTTGTATGGTTGTAAACCCGTAGCCTTCTATTGAAGTGAAGTGAATTACGGTGTATCGTGAAACTCTATCCACAGTGAAATTGAGATGAATTTTGTTACCTTGAGTTTTGATTGTGAAGTTACGCCTTCAAATTTGTTTAATAATAAAAGCAGGTCTCAAGTATAAGTAAGCAGTCGAGACAAGTGAAGCGACTGAAAGCGGCAAACTCATAGGCGGGGAAACCCCTAGTGCGAAGGGTTAACATTGAAGAGTTGCCAGTCATTTGAAATATAGGTTTTATTGAGAAAAAGAGAAAACCGATTCTCATGCTCGGTACATTAATCCCGAAGTTGAAGAAACGAAGTTCTTGGTAATTTTGAGAAAATCTGACCGATTCTTGGTGATTGAAGATGAAGGTACTCCGGCCCTGTTGTATACGCAATATTCTTTGAAGATGTAATGCAAAGCACGTTGAGCATCAAGGAGGTGAACCAGGTCATGAAAGAAGTTGTCGAGAAAGAAGTTAAAAAATGGTTAAATCTTACGGGTTTTATATATGCTATATCATACAGTTCTTGGGTAAGCCCAGTACATGTGGTTCCCAAGAAAGGTGGATTCAACATGTCGAAATGAAAAAGAATGAACTTATTCCCTACGAAGCGCGCCAGGATGGAGGGGTTTTGTATCGGCTACGAGAAAATTGAATCGCAGCCGAAAGGATCATTTTCCCCTTTCATCGATCAAATCTTTGGATAGGTTGGTAGGACACCTCATTTTGTTTTCTTGATGGATACTGCGGATATAACCAAATAGCTATTGCACACGAAGATCGGGAAGCCACTTTTACATGCCCATTTGGTACTTTTGCTTTTAGAAGAATGCCATTTGAGCGTAATGCTCACGGTACCTTCAGATGGATGATGTCTATATTTTACGATCTACTTGAGAAGAAGTTATGGAATCTTCATGGATGATTTTCACAGTGTATGGATCGATTTTAGTGCCTTTGCATAACACAGAGACGATGCTAGTCTGAGACAAAAATCTAGCTCACGAGATTGGGAAAAATCATTTTATGGTTACGAAGGGATTGTCTTGGGCACATGGTTTTACTGCGACGGGGCTTGAAGTAGGCAAAGCAAGGTTTCAATTATAGAGACTTAATGCCACCCGCTACGGTCAAAGTCGAGGAAGTTTCTTAGGACATCTTTGGATTTATAGAAGATTGTCGAGAGATTTCTCAAAAATTGCTAAGACCCTTATGCAGTTAGCAAGAGAAAGATAGTAAGTTTTATTTTGATGAATCTGCGAGAGAAAGCATTTGAATAAATCAAATCGGACTAGTGGAAGCTCCCATCATGGCAAAACCCAGTTAGACGGAGAATTTGAGATCATGTGTGATGCCGGTGATTTTGCGATAGGGCTGTATTGGGACGAAAAGATGAAAAAGTGTTCAAGGCCATCTTATGCTAAGCAAAACCTTTAATGAAACCTCAAGAAAATTACTCTACTGCGAAAAGGAGATCTTGGCAATAGTGTTTGCATGAAAAATTCGAGCCATATATTTTGGGGTCCCAAATGTTTGTTATACGATCATGCGACAATTAAATATTTAATGGCAAAGAGGAAGCGAGCGAGGCGATCGGTGGGTATTATTGTTCATAGAATTTGATTTAGAAATTAAAGACAAGAAGAGGCGGTGACAATGTGATGGGTGATCACTTCGAGCCAGAAGAACCCTTTGTACGAAGGAATGAGAAAATTTTCGGATGAAGCGGTTATTTCGGTGTCACTCCGATCACCTGGTAGGCGATATTGTGAATTTCTTAGCTTGTGGAATTATGCCACCCATTCGGCTACCATTGAGAGAAAAGGTTCAGGGCGATAAGCGGGTACTACATGGGATGATCCGTATTTGTTTAAAAGGGCGATACGATTATAAGGAGATGTGTACCAGAAAGTGAGCAAAGCAAAATTTTACAAGAATGTCATGCATCACCTTATGGAGGACACTTTGCAGGAGATAAAACAGCCACAAAATTCTCCAGTCAGGATTTTACTGGCCTACAATTTTTAAGGATTGTTTTGAATGGGTAAAGTTGTGTGAGTCAATGCGAAAAATGGGAAAATATCGACAAAAGGCATGAGATGCCTAAGTATCTGGTGGTGCAATTGTGATGATGTATGGGAATAGATTTTATGGGGCCTTTCCGGTTTCATTTGGAAACCTTAATATACTCTAGTTGTAGATTAACTATTATCAAAATGGGTGAAGCAGCGACGTCCTAAGAATGATGCAATCTACAGTTGTGGGGTTTCACAAGATAAATTCTCAGCAAATTTGGGACACCCAGAACTATAATCAGCGATAGAGGAAGCCATTTTTCAAGTAAGGTGTTTGAAAAACTCATGGGCAGATATGGTATCAAACACATTATGACTTGGCTTATCATGCCAGAACGGAATGGAGCAAATTTGAAATTTCCAACGGAGAAATAGAAAATTGGAAAATTTGTGAGTTATGTGGGAAAGATTGGTCTTTGAAGCTTGATGATGCATTATGGGCATACGAGTTGCTTTTAAAACTCCATTGGAATGTCCCCATACAAAACTTGTCTTTGGAAAACCATGTCACCTCTCTTGGCTTTGGAATACAAAGCCATGTGGGCCATCGGCTTGGCTGAACCCGATTTGAAATTACGAAAAGGAAGAGAGACTTCTCAATGAATGAGCCCCAGAAGAGCGAGAAAGCGAAGCCTATGACAATGCTAGATATGCAAGGACAAGACAAAGAAATGGCATGATCAAAGGATTACGAGGAAAGAGTTCGAGAGGCTTGAGGGGATCAGGTCTTCTTGTTTAACTCAGTTAAGATTATTTCTAGGAAGCTGAAATCAAAATGGAGTGGACCATGCTCACAGTGGTGTCAATCTTATCTTTGGAGCGGTAACACTCCCGGGGCCCGTGCTTTGGGGAAGAATTCAAAGTTAATGGGCAGCCAAAGCCATATTTCGGCAAGGAGAAAGAAAATGAAAGAACTCAGTGGTGAATTGAAGAGAGAAAGCTTAAAGCGGCTAGTCGACTAAAGACTCAAAATGGAAGCGACTACGTGGGAGAAGCGACCCGTATAGATATTTTTAATTTCTTTATATAGACTTGAATTTTTCTATTATTACGCGATTTGAATTTTTTTTTTTTTTTAGTTCTAGTCATGATTTGTTAGAAATTGTAGGTTAGTATCGAATTAATTTAATCCTTTTGGAATTGTTACAATATGCGGATGAAGAATCAGGCGCTCAGAGAAGGAGCAACTCGGGACGACTCCGGCACTTCACGGAATGAGCAACTCGAAAAAGGGGTACTTTTCTCCTACTTAAGTGCAATGAAATTGAATAGAATGTTTTTGAATTGGCGTATTGGGAATGATTAAATGGATGCTAAAGATAATGCCGAATTAATAAGGAATGAAAAGATGTCGATCATCAAATTTAGAGGCCCGAGTCAGGTAAGTCCTTGACAGTTTTATCTTGACGAGAAATTGGTCGCGACAGTTAAGTCGCAACGAGTCGATTACTAAAGGAAGAACAAGTGCACAGGTGGCGACCAAAATTTATGTCGCGACATAAATCGAGGTCGCGACATAAATTGAAGTGTCGTGTGGCTTTCGAGGTAGCGGCGAACCATTCCTTGAAAAGTGGTGGTGAACAATGCTATCAAATGCACGATGTCGCGGCCTGATGATAACTTGTCCTCCGACAGTTTACTTATGTCGCGACAAACAAGAATAAGTCGCGACATCGAGAGCGAGTATGCGGTGGCGACTTTTAATTTTACCTAGAATTACGGCTGACAACACACAATCGCGACATGAAATTAAAGTCGCGACAACACAAATAAACCAGTATCAAAGAGCCCACGGCCGTAATTGAATTGCAAGTACATTTGAGAAACTCCACTCCACTTTACCATCTCCTTCCTTGAAGCAAGCAACCATTCATCTTCGCATATTCTCTGATTCTTAATTCTTATGAGCCACTAAATCCAATTTCTTCTAAAGCCTTAGTTCTTTGCTGATGAATCTTCAGCCCTCATCCCCAATCGAGCGATCATGGAGGGTATACTCGGAATAGAAGGGAAGTTCATCTCGGAACCTGAAAGGGAGAACGGTCGTCGAGCAGACCGGAAGTTCAACCGATTGAAAGCGACCAGGAGGGAAAAAGGAAAAGAAGAGAGCGGCAAGAAGAAGGAGAGATGAAAGTTGAATCTCAAGGCTTCCAGATGCGGAAAAGCACTATCTTGCTTGGGAAAGAGATTTGGGAGAAAGGGCTTCCAGCCAACTCATCTCACCTTTCAAGGAATTGAGTGATAGGAGCAAAGGGTGGGGAGAATTTTGCAAACATCGAAATGCAAGTTTATGCGGCGGTCAAGTAGAAATTTTACTCAATACGGTTGGGAGGAAGAGAACTGGTATCGGAGGAGTGCAGGTGCCTTATGGAGCGAGAGCTATTAATAGGATGTATGGGATGGAAGACGAGAAAAATGGATCAAAATTGAGGCGATGAACCTTTAGCAGGTGAGAAGCTTTGAAAATTAGCAGACGGTGAGAGGCGTGGAAGAAGAGGAGGCCCAGACCACGGCGGGGAGTTTGTGAGTAGTGTGGTTCTATTTCTTATCTTACATTTATGGTCCCTACCAAGCATTACGCACGGTAAGAGAGCGAGAAGCGATCCTTCTGCATGCCATCTTGAAGAGTGCAAAGATTGATCTTTGACGATTGGTAAGAAAATTCTATAATGAGGTACCATGGAGGTAATAAAAGTTGATCCCTCATCCGGCGACAATCACAAGGTTATGTATTAGAAGTACGGTGTGAAGGGACGTGGGAAGAAGAAGAGAAGAAATACCCTAAAATTTCACCACTCACCTTGGCGGGGGAGTATGAGGGCGAAGAATCAGCAGAAAAAAAGAAATTTAATGGTAGAATCATATTCAAGGTGAAAAGTAAGAAAAGAAATCTGTCCTAGGAAGAAGGCAACACAGTGTGAGCAAGAAAGAAGAAAATATAGAAGCACACATCAAGAGGGAATGCTTTTATGTTTCCGGAGGATGAAGCGAGAGAAGAAGCCCCGATAGATTTCGACCCCGCTGCCGACTCTTGATAAGGAACAATAGTTTGAGAGCACGGTGAAAGCTGCAGGGAGCCCGGGCGATAATCGAATAATGGAAATGCTCGAGTTCAATTCGGAAGGCATGGAAGAAGAGAAATGGAACCTTCGTACGAAGTTCGAGAGAGGTTTATGAAAAAGAATTGAAGAGAAGGGATTAACATTGGGAAGAAGAGATGAGACGGAAAGAGAAGAAATTACATGAAGTGAGATGAAAAGAAGAGATCAACAATGGGAAAGATGACGAAAGGAGGAGCGGATAGGTCTGGAAGCGGCGGGAAAATTTAAAGAAATGGAGGAAAGAGATCGAGAATCTACTGAAGAAAGTAAAGCTAAGCCATGAATCATTCTCTGACAATCCCGATTATGATCGTGATTCTCGACTCTTAAAACTCATGAAGGGATTTGATGAAGCTAGACTAAGGGCCCAGTCGAGGATTCAAGAGTTCCTATACATGTGTATTCAAGGATTTCGAGAAAGGATAAGAAGGATAGAGATCGAGAGCTTGATGATAAAGATGCCTTTAGAAGAAAGTCGGCTTGAAAGATTTGGATTGATTAACATGATCTTTTGAATTTTTAGAAGTCATATTGAAATGGGCGCCCTGAACCTGGGCACGAGACAAGATGATACGAGATAAAAGATTGATCTCACAAATGAATTGATCCTTGAAGAGGCTTGGATCGAAGAATGTCAAGAAGAAGAAGAAGGCCCCGAAATGAAATTTCTAAATTCATCCTAATTTGGTTACTCTTAGTGGATCCCCAGCTTATCCTTTATCTCCCTCAAAGAAAAAATAGACCTTCCATTGATTTATCCTTCTTTTCCCCTCTTCTTGATTATTTGTTCTCTTGTTGCATCACATCATAGATAAAACAAGAAAATTTGTGAAAAAGGAAATGTTTGCTTGCTTGCAGTTAGCTTGTGTTTTTACTTTTTGCTTGACTTGTTAGGAAAATAACATTAGGATTTGGTTCAAGAATGAAAATGCTGAAATATAATAATCTGAACTAGTTGAAGTAGTTTGACTAGGAGATAAACTTGAACACAAATAATTACAGAATCAGGGCACTGAATAGCTGGAATTATGAGTATTCTTTTATTCTGTTTAAATTCGAGTTTAGTTACAAAAATTGAAGAATTAGTTATTCTTGATGGAACAAAATACTTGGTTAAATAATGTAAAGTGAAGCGGTGAATAAGTCTAGTGCGAAAAATAATACCTTTGTCGGTCGACAAAACTTATGAAACTTTTGACATGAATTAGGGACATCTGTAAATTAGGTTTTGGATCCATAGTCAGAACTTGTTTGATTATGATTGATAAATCTGAGTGAAAACCTTGATAGGAAATGATGAGGCGTCCTTGGCGACGGGCCTTTTAAGCCTACCCTCAGTATGCTTAATATATTCTCTGATACTGATTTGAGCCAAATGACACCATTCTTGACAAAGCGACAATTAAAAGCCCGAAATTCCCTTCTATACGATAAACTGCGATAAGAACCCAAATTATCCAGTTTCTAGTTCGAAGAAGTTAGTATAAGGAAGAAAGCAAGTTTGGAATAATATTCCCAGTTTTTATGAGGGGTTGAAGAAGTAAAGAAAGCGGAAATTTAGTGAAACGAGGAATAAGTTTTGTCTTGTGGCCTATTTCTCTTGAGCTAAGTAGGGTGTTTTAACACCTAACAGCACCACCCCAATATAGCGGTATGGGAGTTTGCAATGAAGTTCTCTAAGAGTAATAGAAACTAAGAAAGTGAAACATTGCACTATTCAAATCTTAGAAATAAAAGCAAAGGAGTTAAAGAACAAAGGAATGCACTTTGAATCAAGTACATATGAGTTGAAATTCAGTAAAAAGAATTGAAGGAATCAGTAGGGTGAGTAGAATGAGAGAAGGAACAAAAAGAAGAAAAAAAGGAAAGAAAGTTAGAGGCCTTGATGAAGAAACGAGATGGAAGGCTGGGTAATTTACAGCACAAGAATTTTCAATTATCTGATTACCTAAGTGACATTACAAGCACGAAAGACACCTCATTGATTTTGAAGGTTGAATTTACCTACATTAGTGGAGATCAATATGAAAAACAAGCATATGGACTTTGATAAAGCAGTCTAAGAAAACTCCCGGAAGATTAACTTTACATTGGCGTGAAGTTGAAAAGGATTGATGACACGCACACACACAGAACAAGACTTGCTGTCATTTGTTTAAATACATTGGTTTATCAAATTTTGTAATAGAAGTATACCATGCCTTGTTCTTGCATCAGCTGAAATTTGAAATAATAGTGATATCTACAGAATTCGGATCAGAAGGTGGAATGAAAAGAATGTGGAATAAATCGGAAAAATGTCCTTAAAATTTTCTAAAGCCTATTTGTTTAAGGACAAACAATTTCTTCTTTTCTTTGTTTGGGGACAAGAAAAGCAAAATTTTAAGTTTTTACCCAGGGAATTTGATGAGTCAAACTCATTAGATTTTAATACACTACGAGTTTATAATGAGAATAATGATGAATTGTGCACGAAGCGATAATTGACTCAAATTCCAGTACGGAAAATATAGCGAGAAAATAAATTTTAGCAAAAGAAATCATAAGAAATCGGCTAACGTGGTGAAGTCAAAGCGGATTTAAGTCACGGCCGGGAAGAACGGTTCTGCTTGATTTCGAGTCGCGACGTGTGGCTCAGGCACTGAAGAAGCGAAGGTGAGTGAGTGAAGTCGTGACAACGAAGGAGTTGAGACAAAGTATGACTTGGTCGAGATTAAAGCCGGTCGAATCTGAGGAGGATTCATGTCGCGACATCATTGCGATGTCTTCAGCGACACCAAGAAGATAAATGTTGGCCGCGACCTTGGCGGTAATGAAGAATACCAAGGTACATGCGCAGCGAAGCTCAAATCGGGCGACCGAGAATTAATGAAGAAGCGGAGCGGGATGTCGCGACCGCCGGTCGCTGACGAATTAAGCTTAGTAGTAGACATGGAGGTCGTGACACTGATTAGAAGTTGCGACAAAAGATTTTCAAAGAGGTTGAACATAGTGGTCGCGACATCAGTTACAATGAAAAAAGGTCGCAACGTCCTTCAGAGATCGCGACATCAGCTGCAAGGTATTATGGTCGCGACATCGATTTACAAAGGAAGAAGGTCGCGACGATCACTCGATAGTCCGCGACATCATTTGTAAAGAATGGAAGTGGCGACTCATTTAACTGTCAGCGACATCATGTATCGAGATGCGAGAGGCCAATTACGCGACGATGAAAGGCTTCCGCGACGTGAGAGCTCGCCAGCGTAACATTGACGTTGCAGCGTGTGATTGAAGTCGACCTCGAAAGAGCTCACAATACGAGAAGGTGAGTCGCGTCATTTTAGTGGTCGCGACATCAATTATAAGGAAGAAGTCGCGGCGTCATTTTAGCGGTCGCGACATCGGATCGGGGTGGTAAATGCAATTGTGCGGATAAAAGCTTACACTTTCTGAGGGCGAGCGAGAAAAGCGAAGTCCGCGGCGTATGATTGAAGTCGCGACCTCGAAAAGAATCCGCAATCGCGAGAAAAGATGAAGTCGGCGTGGAAGAGAAGTCGCGACATCGGGCGACTTCATGCATGAAACGTTGAAGTGCGGCGTGAGAGAAGTGCCTGACAGCTCAGTCAAGGTCGAAGCTCACGAAATAGGTGTGGGCATGAATCGCTAATGGGCAGTTGTTTTGAAATCTGACCAGGTGCGTGAGTTACAGGCCCAACTTGAGCCTATGTATCTGCGCGGCTGCTGCGGGAAAGAGCGACTCTTGGCGGCTCGAGAAGAGAAGTCGGGTGGCGAAGGCTCGTGCCAGTTTAATTTTCTTTTTTCTTTTTCTTTGTTTCTTCATTATTTTTCAGATTAGATTAGAGTAGATTGTTATTTCATTTGAATTTCTCGATCACGGATGTTAGTTGTTGAAGTTGAAATTTGAATACGAGAAGGTTATTTGCTTCAAAATTCTTGCTGGTTCGTTGAAGTCCAAACAAATTTGGAATTGAGCTTCCAGGTTCGATCTACAGTAGTTCTTTGATCAGGAGCTACGTTAGTATAATGAAGTAATTTAGAAACCCAGCTTAAGTTGAATTTACTGCGTTGTTAGAATTTGTATCTTTTGCAACGGAAATTTATAGTCCTCTTGAACTTGGAGTCTCGAATCCTTCTTGGTTTTGTTTATTGTTGTATCGATCGAATATTAGTGTCCTATACTTTGTAATAGGATTGTTTCATAATCTGATTTCCGGAGGCCCTACGAGGTGACCTGAGAGGCAATCCACGAGTTTTGAACCATCTCAAGGGGTATGCGAACTAATATTGGGGATCTAATGAGCTTTGTGATTCTAATCGATAAATCTTAACTCACTTGAAGCAGAATGAGTTGAATGACTTATCAATTAAAATGAAACGGAGAGTTACTCGATTCGAGCATTAAGTTCAATCCAGTGTTAGTAAGGATCTAATCAAAGAAAAGAATGACTGTTCCAATTTTGAGGATGAGAAACCGGTATAGTGTAAACCCCATGCTTAACATGTCTTAGGAGCTGGGTTACGGCCATGTTAGGTATGAAGTATTGAAAAAGAAAAATACCCAGAACAAGGCAACTCAGATTAAAAGTAGTTATCTAATCCTCTGTCTTCGAAAGAAACAGGGAAGATTAGATGATGAAATGTGTCATTACGGAGAGATCCACTTGGCATTACCTTCTTCCTTGGACGGATTCTAAATCTGAGGTTCATGAAGTAAAGCTCTGAAGTTATGCGGGAATTGATGTTTCTAGCAGTTGTATTTTCAATGCTCCCTTTAAAAACTAACTGATCAGTCTATTTCTTTTATTTTTTTTATATTTTTTAAGCATTATTTCATTTTGTTCTAGTTTACATATCTTTATTCTTTCATTATTTTCAAGGTTGCTAGGGATATATCAATTGCAAATCATAGTCCAAATAGTATAGAGCTTGAGTAGTCATAGTTGATTGAGAATTCTTGAGATCTCTGTGGGATCGATATCACGGACATAAATCCACTTTATTACTTGTTCGATGCCTTGCGGAATCATGGATCAAACCGAGAAAGAAATCTATCACTCTTAAGGAAACCGTTTTTAATCAGTATAATTGCAAAGAAACATAACAAACAAGTTTCATGGCATTATTGTTGGGGATTAGACAATAGTCCTATGGTAATAACGCTATAAATTTGTATATGTCTTTTGGTCTAGTGAACAATGGCAACATGTATTCCGCGGGTTGACGGGTTGTCAACGGACCCTCGGGTCGGAGTGTCACACCTCTCTCTTATTCTCTCCCTTGTAGTCCCCCTTATGATTTCAAGTAAGGGTGATTCTCTGACCATTTTTTTACCTAATATGAGTTCTTCCCCATAGATATGGATTTCTTTATCAATAAAGTGGTTAGCCGCCTTGTTACGCCATGTGGTGGTGATGTTTTGGCGTTGGTGATTTAATGGTGGTAGTGTGGATGCCTCGCTCGTAGAATTTTTCTTTGTTGTTCAACACGAATGTGGTTGCTATCTTGGTATCCGAAATCCAAATCGTGTAAGCGTTGAACTCCTCTTTTATTTTTGTTTAGTTTTCTGTTTAAAACTCCCAACAGAGTGACTGATGCTCTTAGTAGCATCTTCCTCATTTAGAGTTGGAGGTATTAAAGTTTTGTATGTACAACTATCTAAGGAAGGATTGTGGATGGCTATTCCACCCCTTGTTCTTCATCAATCTATTGTTTTTAGAATTAATTGAATGAAAAGCTTTGCTTTGATGACATTAAATTATTTTATTAAATATATTTAATATATCTAATAACTTAAATTAAGTTATTAATTCGAGATACCAAAGGAAGCAACTCTTATGCAGAATTTATGCGAAGAAGTCCTAGTACATTATGTAAAGGACATGACAAAAAAATAAATTTATATCCTTGAGTCTCTACCTTTTGCTCTCATCTTATTTTTTACCATTCTTGCATAAAATCACTCATCTACAACTCTGTCTACCATTTTCTTTTCAATAAAGTGGTTCTTTCCAAAAAATCTGATTTTTAATTTGTTTTTTTTGTGTTTTTATCGTCATCTTATGCTGCATGTTTTTGCCTTCATCTTGTGTGACGTGTAGTTTGTGTCATCTTAGTACGATAGATTGGTTTTCATTGTCTTGTTGTGAAATTTTCTTGTTCGTAGGTGATTAGAACGGCAAATCAAATTCAATCAAGCAGGGACATCAAGTCAAATCATGGTTGTCGATATCTTTACGGAACAAGAGTCATTTGTATTTTAATTATCCTTAGAATTATCAAATATATAGACTTGACGATTCTTTATGCTATTAAAAAATAATAATCAATTCAATGTGTAGACTTGAACTGCATATTGCATCATTCTTTAGAGTTTTTAGCGAATTTAATTATGTGTTTTTATTGAATACATTACTAGTTTAAATCAATAAAATTATTCTCCTTTAAAAAAAATGACAACAACAATATTCCAATATGAAATACAAGTAATCCGCCAGCTTGAGAACAATCACATCCTTATAGTTTTTTTTACATCTATTAACATTTTATATATTACATTATAATACTCTATTATGAATTCGATGTTGGGTTCTCCTATGTGCCCACCCTAGCCCTTTACCACTTGGGCCAAATCTCAGCATCACACCCCCATTGTTATTATTATTATTATTTAAATTTCTTGTAATGTTATTGTTACATTGGAAATGACTATATAAGGAAGTAGAAAATTTAAAAAAACAGGTGAGCAGTTTTATTTTATCTATTTATTTTTAAAGCGGGTGTATAAGGGAGATAACTCACTACTCCGAAATCTTTGAATGTGTAAGCGGCCAGAAATTGAACACACCCATCCTAGATGTGATAGATGCCTAAAATTCTTAATAAGGAAAAAGAGATTTTATACCTAAAATTAAGAGGAGATTTGTGAACCCAGCGCTATCATGGAAGATCCTGCGAGGTAAAAAGAGCCAATTCAAGCGTGTGAACTCTTTGCTTCTTTTTTTCTATTTTTTGATGACTTGATCATCGGATAGCGTGGCTGACACATCGTTGCCGGATCACCTTTTTACAGGTTCACGTTGCGTTGCTAATGCCTAGAGGTTCCGACAATCGAGGTCCCTACAATTGGAGCTGTATGTGGAAATCGAACAGAAAGTCTCGTCTACAAGCTGTAAGGGCTTGACTTCAATGATTGTCTAGTAGCCCTTTATCACTTGAAACTCTGTCAATTCCTCCTTCCACATCTACAGTTCGTCAGAGCGATCATCTTGTCAGAAGCAATGCGATCAGCCAGCGCCGGAAGATCAATTCCTCCATTGGCGTCAGGAGATGGAGAAAAAACAGGAGGAACAAGCAAGACAAATGAAGGAGTTGCAAGGTCATGTTGAACACTTGCAGCTTGAGAATGACCAGTTGCAAGCCCAGATAGAAAAAAGCCACGATCTTGGAAAAGATATACGAGATAGCAATCGATCTGTGTATCCAATCGCTCGTAATAGACGGAAAAGCCCATTATTCTTGTGATATTGATACCGTGGGTAGATGAGTTGTCCTCAGCGGTTCCCTTTATCCTTGAGTCTCACCGTAGAAAGAATACTTGGGAAGCACAAAGGCTGAATGGCATTGGCCTCGCATCTCTCGCCTTCGGTGATGCAGTGAGTGGCGCATCACGCAGGCTGGGGAGGGGCGGGGCCCGAGGAGCGAGCACAGCGGATCAGGCCCACGGAACACATGCGTATTACCCACCAGACCTGTGCCGCAAATCTGGCTTGTCATCCTACCTTGGTCTGATGCCAACATTAATATGCGGAAATCCGTGGCCTTAATTGGGACCGATGACATGCTCTCTTCGCCCTTAGGGTAACACATTCTTGACTATGAGCCACCTCGCGGGTTTGTCATACCAACTTTGTACGTTTGGTAGAAACTCTCTTTGACCTTTTATAATATGCTCCATTCTCAGTAGCGATGATACTAAATAAGACAATGATCGGTATTGTGTAAAGAAATATTCAGCTAGTTGCGAGGGCTGCGTTAGCTTGGTTTCCTGAGAAGCTCGGAGTGTAATTCAATAAATTCCGTTCAGTGAATTATGGAATTTTTATTCATATCGCGATATCTTTGGTATTCGTTGCGACAAAGGAACGTAGCTCTCTATGAGCAATTTTAAAGCGAAGGGGGTATATTCGAGACTTCCGCAGGAGGTTTAGGCAAGCCATTTATGAATAAAATCATATATCATGGACGCAATCCTTTAAAAAATTTGGGAGAAGCTTTTAGACCATCTACTCATTTCTTCAATCCTTTATCTTTATACGTCGGCGGCTTGATGGAAGAATTATACGAGACATGCGATAAATTACCGATGTTGGAGGATAATATCAGGTGCGACATCCTGGCCATCATGATTACAGGCCAGCCAGGCGGGGAAATAAGTCGTGGTTCTTAGCCTACAGATACATGCCAAAGTCCATAAGTGACTCCTAGCTTGCTGGCACATGCCAAAGTCCGGAAGTGGCTCATAGCCTACTGGCACATACCAAAATCGAGAGTGGCTCCGCCCTGGCGGCACATGCCAGCCCGGTGCAAAGTCCAGACGTGGCTCTAGTACATTAGCACATGCGAAGTCAGTGGCTCATGAGTCTGGCGGCACATGCGAAGTCAAAAGTGGCTCTTAACCTGCTGGCACATGCCAAAGCCTAGAAATGGTGCTTTACCTACTAGCTCGTGTACAATCCATACCAACTTCTAGCTCTCAAAAACTTATAACAATGATATCCCTAGAGGAATCTTGGGAGGCGCCCTCTTAAGCTGAAAGGGCATCAAAGGCTCGTTCTAGAGAGTTCGAAATAATTACTATCAAGCACTTCTGAACATCTTCATCTAGACCCGGCCGTTTTAGATGCTTGCCACTTGGTACTTCAAAGACGGGGGTAGTTTCCCCTTGAGCACTAGTAGCTCGCTTGTGCATCAGCGTGACAAATCCAGCAGCAAGACTAGACATGTCATCCTCACTCTCCTCAATCGGATCACTAGCAATCTGGGGAACAGGACGGACACCTTGAGTCTCTCCTGTAGGAGGAATTGGATTCACCAAATCCACAAAGCCTTTTAACCCCGTGTCGGCAGCCTTTACCTGTCCGACCTTCTTCCCCTTCTTACCTTTCTTCTTCTTTGTTGCTTGGGGGACATGCTTTGGATCTGTGTCTGACCCAGTATGTGATTGATCGGGGGGCGGACTGGTAGGCCCCAAGGATTCTTGAGCGAACTTAGCTTGAGGCTCTTGAGCAGACCCAGCCTGTGAAGAGCTACCCGGGATTGACTTCAGAAGGTCAGGAAGAGTAAAATGTTCACCCTTAATAAGCTCTTCGGGAAACAGATAGGGGATGACAACGATTATGTGAGGAAAGGGACTGTGTAAGGAAAGGGACTAGCACCCAACTCATGCAAGTTTTTCACAGACAAAAGGAGCTCATGATTGCACTTCATCTTAGTGATCTCGAGTAGCCATATGATGCGATCCAGCCTAGCCTTCTCCACCCTGTAACCGGTGGCCTCCTTTGTGCGTGATTCTGGATGAGAAGGGATAAATCAAAATATAAATGGCCTAAGGAAGTACAAGCTCCATTAAGCTTAAACAAACCTGGGAACATGAGATACTGATTCAAATCAAATGGAAGCCCAAAAGAACCTGGCGTCTCATACCTTGGACCTTCAACTAAAACAACCCCTTTCGCTTTAGTCTTTAGGAAGTCCCGGGGGCACAGTTCACAGTGCGGTCGGGGGCTATGGGCAGAGCATGAATGCGACTGACCCAAGCTTCAAAGTATAAATAAAACAAATATCTACCAACGAAATATCAACTAGTAGAGAAGGTTTAGCACACTACAACCCATCAGAATCCGAAAGACGTTCAGATGTATAAGTGCAGGAGGTGCCCTAGTGAAGTGCAGAAATTGCTTCACCAAAGAAAGGATTGGGAAGTGAAGTCCTACAGCAAACTGCTCAAGGGTGAAATAAACGGAATTATCTACTCCTTTTATGGTTAGTGCAAGCCGTGTGCGACTCCTGGTTTGATAATCGAGCGGGGAACTGGCCCGAACGATCTCAATTCCTCTATAAACATATAAGCAACTAGGCTGCTTACAATGAGCGTTTCCCGGGTGGTCCCCCTCTTACGCCTAGCCTGACCGATAGAAGTCTCTTCATGACCTCTTGTCATTCTACAGGACAAACAGAAAAATGGGATAAGCTTGAGGCTTATTAAGCAGCAAAGGCAACAAAACCCTTGAAAGATAAAAGAAATCCCCCTTTGGAGGTTTGACAACCACTTAGTGACAAGCACAAGAACATGGCCCAGGAACATTCATGAGAACCCTAATGAGATGTCCCCAAACCTGAAGCATCCTATACGCTGCTTGACATCATCATTAAAACCCCATCGGCAAATAATGATCGCACCCTCAGAAAGAAAATTGCAGTAGGCAAATAGCTTTATGAAATCGTAAAAGAAACAGCCTTTCGGGCCCAGCCTATACACTTAGAGCGAGAAACATCGATGAGGGGCATTAAATGTGGCCAGTCGTCGAAATGTTGGGAAATGTGCGTTCCATAGCGCTGCATCAAGCGCGTTTCACCCTCAGTTGGCGGTTTTCGATGTACATATCCAATTCTTCCAATCAACTGACTTTTAGCACCAAGGTTTAAAAGCACAGGTATTTTTCTCTCGAAGAGCGAAAAAGCCTGAGAATTTCAGTCGAGGAAAAGAGGGACATTGTGAGTACCATGATCTTTAGACCCACTACTCAATGGGCCTAGGGCCCACTTGGCTTACATTATGAAACGGTCTAAGCCCACCTATCATATTAAAACCAGGAGGGCATTATCCAGACGGGAGAGTCTTAAAGCCCGTATAAGAAAGCTAGGGTATCTTCTCAAAGACTTGTTTCAGGGCGGCCCGTCTAGGATTTCAATTTCCCACGTAGTAACTACGCGTATGGGAAGTTCGTTATGGATAAGTATATAAAGACGGAAAATATGCAAAAGAGATATTTATCAGTGGATTTCCCAGTTTCCAAATCTCTTATTTCTCGAAAGATAATCCTTAATAGGAAAAAAAAAAATTTATCCCTAAAATCATGATGAGATTTGTGACCCGTGCCCTATAAATCAGGAAGATCATCACTAGGTAAAAAAAAAAAAAAAAGCAATTCCAACTATGTGAACTAACTGTTTCTTCTTCTCTATTTTGTGCTGACTTGATCATCAGATAACGTGATCGGAACATCACCACCAAATCACCTTTTTGGAGGTTCACGTTGCATTGCTGATGCCCAGAAATTCCGACGATCAAGGTCCCTAGAATAACAATAAGGTCAAACACTGCTTTCGGCCTCCAGAGGTCTTTTATCCCGTGCAGTAGGATTTGGTAGCTAATAGTCTTCCTAGTAGCTTGATTATTAGGGTTTTTCTTCATGGCTTCCTAATGTGTTCCTTTTCTTCCTTGGAGGGCACCATATTTGGGCAATTAGGGTCTGTTTCCTCATCCATCTCCCCTTCCTTTTCATCTCATAACCAGTTTTCTTGATCACTCTCGTTTATGGGATTCCTGTGCCCTGGTAGTTTGTCCCGAAAGGTTATCGTTCCTTGCTCAGATCCCAACATCACTGCATCATCAAGCAAAGAATCCCACGTTGTGCCTGCATTATTGAGCATTACCCGTTTTTGCTCCGTTGTAACACATCATCGTCGTCGTCGTAGGTCGGGGAAATCACAGTGGGGTGAGCCACTCATCCTCAAAAAACCCTTTTCATTATTACAATCAGATTTATTTGTTAGCATTTTTTATTTATAATATTAAAAATCTTAATATTCATTATAAAATTAATCATAAATAATGTTGTAAAATAGAGGAAATATGAAGAGAAATGGAAGAGAAATAAATATAGAAAGTCAAATCTTTTGAATTGAAAGAACTATCTTTATTTATAACATAAATATATTCTTATTATATATATTATAAATTAAAAAAGTTATTAAAGGATGAGTAATTTTTTGGTCACCCCTCTCTCTTCTTCTCTCCCTTGTAGTCCCTCTTCTGATTTCAAGAAGGGGTGATTTTACCATTTTTGACTTGATATAAGTTTTTTCACATAAATATGGATTTCTTTATCAATAAAGTGGTTTTTCCATATATATATATATATGATTTTTTTTTTTTTTTTTGTTGCCGCCTCCTTATTGCGGCATGTGGTGGTGATGTTTCGACGTTGGTGATCTAATGGTGGTCGTGTGGATGCCTCGTTTGTAGAATTTTTCATTGTTGTTCAACAAGAATGCGGTTGTTGCCTCGATATCAGAGATCCGACTCATGTAAGCGCTAAACTCCTCGTTTATTTTTGTTTAGTTTTCTGTTTAAAACTCCCAACATAGTGACTGATGCTCTTGGTAGCATCTTCCTCATTTAGAATTGGAGGGTTTTGTATGTACAACTATCGAAGAAAGGATTATGAAGGGTTATTCCACCTAGTGTTCTTCATCAATCTATTGTTTTTAGATTTAATTGAATGAAAAGCTTTGCTTTTATGACATTAAATTATTTTATTAAATATATTTAATATATCTAATAACTTAAATTAAGTTATTAATTCAGATCTACAAAGGAAGCAACTCTTGTAAATTTGTACGAAAGAGTCCCTAGTACATTATGTAAAGGACACCCAACAAAAAAATAAAGTTATATAACCGTTTCTACCTTTACCTCATCTTTTTTTTTTTTTTTTTTAGCTGTTTGTAAAAATTAGTGATTTTTTTATCGGTGCGCATCATCGCTCGTTGCAGCTTTTTCTACCATTTTCTTTTCAATAAAATGGTTCTTCCCAAAAAATATGATTTTTAGTTTGTTTTTTTTTTTTTTTGTGTTTTGTGTTTTTATCATCTTATCTCTTGCGTTTTTGTCTTGTCTTTGTGTGACGTGGTTTGTCATCGTCTTGGTAACGATAGATTGGTTTAAATTATAGCACATTGCGAAACTTTCTTGTTCGTAGATGATTAGAACAGCTTAATTCAGGTGTCAACGAGCGTGAATCGGAATCGTAATTGATATGCTATTATTACAAACAAAGAGGCATTTGTATTTTAATTATCATAGAATTATCAAATGTATAAACTTGAGCCAATTCATTGTGCTATTAAAAAATAATAGCGGATTCAATGTGTAGACTTGAACTGCATACTGCGTCATTCTTTAGAGTTTTTAATGAATTTAATTATGTGTTTTTATTGAATACACTATTAGTTTAAATTAATAAAATTATTCTCCTTTAAAAAAATGACAACAACAATATTCAATATGAAATACAAGTAATCCATCGAAAACCAAGAACAATCACATCCTTATAGTTTTTTATCTGTCGTATTTATATATTACATTGTAATACTACATTATGACTTGATAATTTTGGTTCTCTATATTTGCCCCACCTAACCATACCCTGTTTGGACCAAACCTCATCCCATCACACCTGTTGTTATTATTATTATTTTTAAATTTCTTATAATGTTATTGCTAGATTGGAAATGACCATATAAGGAAGTAGAAAATTAAATTAACAATTTGAACAGTTTTCTTTTATCTATTTATTTTTAAACTGGTGTATAGAGGAGATAGCTCACTACTCCCGAAATCTTTGAATGTATGGCAGCAGAAATTGAACACACCCATCCTAGATGTGATAGATGCCTAAAAGCCCAGCCTAACTCTCTCTTCAGTTCATTTCAGATCTTCTTCAGATGGAATCTTGCACCACGACCTCTGGTGGTTGCGCCCCACCAAGCCATTAGTTCATCCTGAAAAACCAAACATATGTTGCATTAGCAAACCATGAATAGGGTCAGTATTTTCTTTCACATCTGTTGCATATAACATTGTAAAACTCTATTCTTAATTGAATCCTGGTTCTACCATATGTCTTTCCCATCCATTTACCACTTGAGCCATGCCCATAAAGAGTATCGGTATTAACCACTTCTAATTTGCAAGATGTTAAACTCGTTACTAACAGGTGACTATTGGAGAGTGTTGAATTACCAACTTTCCTAAAAGCTCAAGCCTATAAGATTTGAATTGATATGAATATCGTGATCTTAACTTATAAAGTATGTCCTCGTCACGGCCCCATACCCTCACAAGAGTCAAAACAAATCAAATAAAGTCTTCAAAGAAATATAAATGGGTATAAATATTCAAATTGCAAAGATGGCTTGCCCCATGGCCTGCTTGCTAAACCAAACTCGTCTGTATTGAACTGACCAACCCAGCGAAACTTTTCACCAAGGCTCAAACTTTATAAGATTTGGATTCAATATGAATATCGTACTCTTAACGAAACAAATAAGGCAGGACCAACTTAGCTACACCTCTAGGTTATATATATATATATATATATATATATATATATATATATAAATAAAACAAAGGAATCATTGACAGGTTGCAAATGGAACCATATCACTGAGCATCAAATTGCAAGGCCAAGGCGGTGTAGTCATTTGTGTTATAAGGAAATTTCCCATATAGACTAGGTGTGGTCAACGATAAAATGTGGAATTGTTATCAAAGAACTAAAATATATATGTATAATTTAATTATGTAAGAAAGGTTATGGAGTTGGGTTGGTTTACGGATCAAAACAAAACTAATAAAGGCCACTTCTCCACTTACCTAACTCAAGATCCCACCTAATCCTAGTGATCTCATGAGTTGCATTACCACTAATTCACCTTCCATGAGGCACATGTTCTCACATGATGAGTCAATGAGGGAGAAGCGGTCTAAATTAGCCATGTTCACATTGTAAAATCGAAGTTACTTATAGCTTAGCTTCATTAATATAAAGAACATTGAAAAAGAGCTACCTCAAGGAAATCTTGATTAGAGACATATTGACTTTCGACCAAGCATTCGATCCCTCCAACGTTCACGGCAATTGGATTTTTGGAACTTTGTGCAGGTCTTTTTCTTTTGTGCCTAGCAAATTATGCAAGGAAGGAACATGGAAAGAAATTGTCATTGCAGCAATAATAGGAAATTGAAGAAATGAATCAAACAGTGTCTAAATTGTTGAACAAATATGGTACTGGTATTTCAAATAGAGCAGAATCAGTATTAAACTCCCAATTTTCTTAGAAGCTCGAACTTGTAAAATTTTGGTTCAATATGAATTTAACAAGTATAAACAAGTTTGCAAAGTTTGTAAGCAGGAATGGATGATTCTAATTATACCAGATATACAAGCCACATAATAGCCTGTTCCCCCAAGCCCTTCTTCCCACTTCCCAAGCCGCAAGCGCAGGAAAAAACCATTGAGATGTGAGAATGGAGAAATGGAATTCATCCATCTGACAATCATGTAAAATAGAAGCAATCAGTTATAACTTATACAGGAAGTCAAATTTTGGACACAGAGGGAAGGTTCATGATTAGAAAAATTGTGAAAACTCAACAACGCAATCTGCTGGTTCAAGTGTATCCATTTGACCTCTGCAGTGAGTTCAAAATCACAGTTTAAGGTCCATTTGGTCATCATCTACAAAATCACAGTTGTTTCAACCAGATTAATACCCCAATTGAAAAACAATAATTCATTTACCGTATTCAGATGGTGCCTTCTACACCATCTCCTCATACTGCTGGTTCTACTTTTCTTACAATGTCACATCTAACATTTAATTAGCTCTTGGACCCCAAAGATGATGAAAAAGGTCAATGGAAGCTTGAGTGCTGGGTGAAAGCTAGTTCGAACTACAGCCAATACCGATTACCATCCTAACCTTGCTACATATGTTTTAAACAGTGCTGTTTGATGGAATCATAATCCAATTACCATTCCCAGCAACTAAACACCTCAAAAAATTTGGTCCCTTTAGAAGCTATTCTTGAATCTTAGTGAATTTTAACCTTCAGGAAATTGGTAAGCAAAATGAAGATTTAGCAAACACTTTTGCACAAAATAAGGAAGCTGTGCTTTTTAACAGACATGGGATCTTACATATCCATTACTGTCATAGCTTTTTTTGCTTTTTTTTGGGAAAAACTCAGCCCTTGGAAGTACCACCTAGAAACTAAGATTATGTTATGGGAATAAGGAGTTTCATCAAGATATGCCAGAATGAAATAATAAAGAAATGGGAGCAAAATGGCATGTGACCACTACAATTATCCAAGTAGAGTTCAGAAGAGAACTCCAAAGTGGAAGCAACTCTTTTGCTACAACTTGATAAGACAATGTGGTATTTAACTGTCTTAGACATTTCCCTCCAGGAATTATGTTCTCAAGAGCGTAGACACATTTTCCAGGATAGAAGTACTCATAGGCTGTTGCCTATAAGCTTGAGGATTTAAAATAGGGTAAGGACTTACTCAAAATTGTTAAGGTATAAAGATACAAGACATACATTTCTTTTCTTTAATCTAAAGACCCTTACGACAATTACTAGTTTCATGTGTTCTAAGATGCGTTTGTGATTATCAGATCTCACATCATGCCTACTTACGCAAGGTATATATGCTATATGAAAGGAAACAACGGGCTAAAAAGGCCAGACAATTTTGATTATCATGCTTACTGGTAGGATGATTAGCATGCTCTACTTACTTGAGTATATCCCCTCTAGACAAACGAAGCCTCTTTATTGCATCAAAGATTCTCTTTGGTACATCTGAATTCTGCGTATTGACAAAATTGCACCATGGAATTATCTGACATCCTTTTGAACCAATTTCTCCAGAACTTGAAGCAGTATATCTTTTAACTGGATTTGAATTTGAATACAATTTGAGAGTGGCCATATTTCCATTCCCCTTCTCATTCAAGTGACAGCCAGTTTGCATCATGTGTTTTCTCCCACTGGAGCTCAAATGCTTAACAGCAACTTGAGGTGGATTTTCCTTACTTCCTAGCAGCTCCTGATTTCTTTTTGTCTCAGTATCATGCAGCATCATACCAGGACTACATGGGTTAACCAAAGAAGCACCGCATTCATGCCTTTTCAAGATGTTGGGACATGCAACAGCCCAATGATTGAGCTGAAAACATCTAATGCAAAAACAGGGCGGTTCTTCTGCCCCCAAGAAACATGAATTATTATTTGTAGAAGATCATCCTTCGGTTTCCTTTATTTCTGAGCAGTCATGTATACTGTGACCTCTTATGCCACAAAAACAGGTTGAGATTGAACAAGCTTCATTATCTGTTTCATTCAATGTTATAATGTGTTTGAGGGCATCCAATCTCCTAGCAAAGACGGAAGCCATTGCCCCTAAACTTTTGAATCTTTGTGAAGGTAAAACAGGGTTCCATTTATATATGGAGTTCTGATTGTTATGTGCACTATTCTTTTCGGACCCAAAGGAAACCTCAGCACCTCCAGAACAATTCTGTAATTCTGCACCAACAATAGTCAAAGGTTCTTCAGTGCAATATTCTCTGGTCTCTAAAATTTTCAGGTCCTTAAAAGAATCAAAACGATTTTGAGAATAAGGAATAAGCCCCATGCAGTCAGTGGACAATTCAGTAGCTCCACCTGTATTCTGGTTGCAGTGGTCTACATTTAATATAGGACAGAAGTTTAGGAGAAAACCGAGTTACCCAAAGGCCCCCGAAGATTACTCTTATAACCAAAATTATGACTTCTCTTCCCTTCAGATGGTGGATCAGAATCATTATTCTCAGCACAGTTGGTCTTTCGTTTACCCAGAGAGAAACTGGAGGAACTCACTTGGTCGTTCTTTGTACAATTCACTGGGTTGGATGCACTTCTATTCTCCACAGAGCTGGTCTTGTAGTTCTCTTGACTAGCAGCAAATTTGGCAGACGGAACTTTAGGCTGGATCGAAGGGCCTGCTCCGTTTCCAAAGATAGATTGGTCAAACTTCTCATTTGATAGGAAGGCTTTTTTGAAGCATATATTCTCCCCATGACAAGCTACTGGAGTGATACTGACATCACCTAGCTTGTCAGCCAGATAAAATTCTTTGGATCCTTCCCCTGTTTGGTTATCGGCATCTGAGATTCTTGATTGCTGCACCTTTGTGGTTGGACAATATAGGGACTGAAAAATAGATTGGAAACCCATGTTTCTACACCCAGGGTCTTCATTTTTGTTACATGTTACAAGCTTCTGCTCATAGGTATCATGATTAGGATGTGAAAAGGTTAGAGCAAGAGAAGTTGTCCGGTCTTGATTAGATTTGGATAGCCCTTTCATCATGTTTGATATCCAGCTCATAAAAGAGCTATCTTGTCTATAATTGGATGTGGAGCCATGACCTCCATTAATTTGTTCACCAGGTCTTTTGTTTGCCAGTTATCATTTGTTGTTCACACCCCCACCGTTTTTTTCCTGTTGAAAATAATGCAGCACTATTACAACTTTCGACACTCTCATCGCTGTCATCCTCTTTGTTTGATTTTCTTCCACTACGATCACCATCAGATAGAGCTTTTCCTTTTCCTTTCCTTCGATGCATGTATATTCCACTCTTATTTGGAGAATTATTAACAGGAAGGGTCATGGCCTCAGGAAGCATCCCCTCATCTTGCTGAAAGATGATTTTAACATCACAGTCAGATGCTGATGCTATTATCTTACTCACTGCACCACAAGCATTTTCAACAGTTTGAGTTTGTAAATCATTTTCAGCAGCCGACTCTAGTTTCTCAATAGGGTTACTAGTAGAACCAGGTGTCTTCATTTCATCATTGCTCTCTTCTTCGGCAGCTAAAGCTAAACCCTCATCTCTTCTGAATGGGTTATTTGAATTCAGCACTGGAGCATTAGGAGTTTCACACTGTTTCACTGGAGGAACTTCAGTACTCAAAACAGCTTCCATTCCTAATGTTTGGTTACTGCTATCATCATCTCCATTTCCACCATTGGAATTTGAGCTTATCATTTTGTTGAGTTGCATGGGCAAGGATTCAATTTGCACCCTATCAGGTTCATTTTCATTCATTTTGAATGATAGAAAGTCAGCCATACATCCAAGTTTCATACCTGCAGAAACCCAGCATTACATTGTCATGCCATATGTCACAAAGAAAAAGAGGGATTCAGTTGTTGTAATGAAACATAAACTAAGGAGATTCTGCCTTCAATAAGAGGAAAAAACATGATGGAAATGATTTCAGAATCATCCAAATACTTTGTCTCCAAATTAATTATTTGAAAGAAGTTTTAGTCAGCTACCCACACCCAGAGGCAAACGAGAACCAACCAAACACATCACCACCACACCACCCACCAACCTCTCCTTCCCGTCCCTACTTCCAAACCTCACAATATGGAACAGTTCTCTGAATATGTCTGCATGATTACCAAACGTGGCTAGTGGGTGTCAAAACTGTTGTTGATGATTTCATATCATTTTTTAAAACAATTAAGATGGTACAAAGAAACATGTTATAGGTCATATTCATGAAAACTCTCATGCCTACTCAAAGAAGCATTTAATCACTCTCAGAGATAAAGCATGAAGTTTCAAAACATCTTAAGACCTACTCATCTTTGTGTCAAACACAGTTGAAAGTCAGCATCACATACCTGAGAAACCTGATACCTTTTTCCCTCTGGCCTCAGAAGTAACAGCCGTTGGAATATGGAGAGGAGCATGTATGCCTTTCTCTGTACTGTCTCCTTGATCCAGCTCTTGATTAACATTTAGGGCAGATACTTGCACTGCCTCCTTCATTTCGTCATTGTTACCACTAGTTCCTGTCAAATGAAAATCTTTCAACATTGGAATACCCAAACATCAGGAAAAAGATTCCCAACAAGAGAACTTGAAACAAGAAGCATTTGAAGATTAAACTGTTTCTTTTTAGCAGTATCTAACTAGAAATCTTCAATAAGAATCATCATACCTGCTGTCGGTTCCTGGCAATCCATCTACTGTGATGATGCGAGCATTGCTCCTAGGAGGACAGGTCAAAATATTTGCTTCACCCAGTTCATTCTTCATATGAACTGTTGCTTCTGAGGCAACCAATTTTCCTTCGCCCCTTGCCTCATCAGGGATAGTTTTCCTGGCTGTAATGCCTAGTGATGGTGAACAAATCATATTGCTTGGCCCTGTACCCCATAAAAGAGAGAGTCTTTTCTCATTCGCACTGCTATCAGCACACTTGAGACTCAAACCTTTATCAGGAGACCAAACTAGTTCAGACAGGGGATCAGTGGGTACAAATGTCATGTCTACCCTTGAACCTGCATTTGCACCTGCACCTGAATCATTGTTCAATGCTTTCTGAACACACTGACCAGAATAACCCAGAGCAAGTCCTAAATCAACCGACTCTTCCTTGTTGTCATTGTCTGCATTCATCTTGGATTGGATAGTCTCTTCAATAGGCAGTCCTGAAATAATGTTGGAGCCCAGGACAGTCTTCTCCAAGGAGCTAAACATGCCACCCTTGTCTCGAACTAATGTAACCAAACTAATTTCACCTATTGGCACATAAGTTGTATAAATATGGGGGGGAAATTTTAAAGCCACATGAGAATTAAAATTATTTGCAGAAACATACAGAAGTAATACCAATGTTGAAATGACTGTTGAATACTGAAGTGGCTCTTGAGAACTTAAAATTTATTTATTTATTTTTTTCAAATGCAGGTACATGAGGTAACAAAGTATATAATTATTACTATTTTAAAGTCGATACCACCTAACAAGAACCCACTAAATCAACTGCTTGAACAGCTACTAACTCTCTTCTTAATCAATGCATATATAAACCATACCTAATATATGGTACAAAATTCTAATAAATTCAGCATCTTTATTATCATTTATCATATCTATCCTCAACGCTAGGTTCAAAAGAGGGTCTCAGAGCTAGCATTCAGATTTATATCTAGTCAAGGTCAAGAGTTGTAAAGCAGTGGAAACTATTCAACTTCCTTACTGATTGATTTGCAGTCAAACCAAAGTTGAGAGTGCATCTTTCCTTTGTCGTTGCATTATTAAAAAAAAGTCAGTTTTAAGGTCAAAAGTTCATATACATTTGATTAAATTAATGAAACAAAGAGCATAATTGCTTGTGTTAGATACTAATTGCTTCCGGATATTATTGCTCCACCTTTTGACCATTCCACTTTATCTATTGTGATACCTTCTCATAAGCCTTTATTTAAAGTCATTATCCTTAGTTATTCCTAGTTATTCCATAAATAGATGCATATGCATGAATACATGCATACCCTGCAGATACATGTGTACTGAACCTAATCATTTAATTCAAGTAACCAAAGATACCAAGAAAGGGAAATGTTCTCAACTTGATATACAGTGTGAAGAGGATCAACTTTTCAGGAGGAACAAGAAATGAATTTGAAACATAAACAGAGGAAAAGTGAAAGTAATTTCTAGCACATCCTTCATTGCTTCTATGTATTTCTGATGCCTACAGCCATGCCTTTTGGAAGTTTTAATTGTCAACAACAAGGGATACATGAAGTAAGTTCTCGTTTTTGATTAAAAATATACATGCAAAACAACAAAAATAAAAATGAAATAAAAGAAAAAATAAAAAAATAAAGAGAGAAAACGCGGATGCCTCCTCCCCCTTGTGAACAGTCAGAATAATGACAAAAGCTATGAAAATAAGCATTAGGATGGTTCTGAATATTATCTTGATCCCTCGCCAAGCTGCCAAAATTTTTGAGTAACTAATTGTATATGCTGAGGAAACTGCAATACCGAATCAATTGGAATTTAGTTAAATAAAAGACAGAACAAGGTCCAGAAACAATTTGTGAAAATGAATTATAAGGGAAAAAAGTTAAGAAAAGAATAAAGAAACAGAGAAATAAATAGTCATTTGCAACCAAAGAGCTGATATAATCCATTTTCCTCTTTAAACTTGCTTCACAGGATACTAGGAGCGAATTGAATTCAACAGTCTTATCTGCTACCAGTTATAAACACAGCGATTTAAGGCGCCATCTGAAGCCCTTGATTCAACAGTCTTATCTGCTGGCATCAATACGGTACATTTGAAATATAACTCAGTGTGTAATCATTATGCACACACCATGTGATACTGGGTTTTTCAGCTATGAAATTTGCATGATAAAGCCCATGATATTTCTCCCATATTTTAAAATTCCCCGTTTGGTGGACCTTCTTTTCCTTTTGAAACTCACCACGCACATTATGAAGGCAACATTACAAATTGCTTGCAAGAATCATAACAACTCATGTTTTTGGCTGGACCCGGCATTTTTTTTTAAATTTCTTTTCATACTTTATGCGTATAAAACTTTAAAGTTACACTGGAAAGCAACTGAATCCCACAAATACAAGGACCTCTCTGATTATTTTGAGTCATTAAAATATTAACAAATCAAAAGACCAGATCCTATTGAAACAACAAGCTCCTTCAATATGCTATAACACACAATACACAGCAACCGAAGACCCGATTTCTAGGCATTTGAAAAGGTTGATTCAAACTCTTTGACTCTTCCACAAAACTTCTGTAAACAATATGAAGAGCTTACCTTACCTACCATACTTCCAAATCTAAAACCTTGATTTTGTGATAAATACCCACAGATTTTCTCAGATGTATCCAATCCGATCAGCAAACCAATACATACTCAAATACTATATGTAGAGACAAAAACAAGCATGAGTTCTATACCAAAATTAGCACTTCATGAAACCCATTATAGAATGAGTTCTGCCCTTACATCGCTTCTGTTAAAAACATTCTTAATTGGTTCATACTTAATCATCTATAAAACTATTCCAAAGTAAAAAAAATCCTAATATGCTCCTGAAGAGATTTGCAATTCACAAAGCAAAAGCCATTCTCATGTACAAAACCCACAAACTGCAAACAATCAATAAAAGAAAAAGGGGAAAAATAGAAAACCCCCACAAGAATCCAGTATAACCATCATTCAGAAATTAAGGAAACACTGTAAGACCAACACCAGTATCATGCGAGTTTCCGAAATAACCCATAATAAGAGCAAGAAGATTATAAAACACTTGAAAAATAATTCATACCCACTGAAGAAAAACAGGATTCACAGGGGCCCATAAGATCTGCAAACCCCTCAAAGGTCATGCAAAAAGTGCTTTCCTCCACCAGCCATCCACTCCCTTATGATCACACACAGCTAACCCAGAACAAAAATACAAACCAACCCAAAGGAGAAAGAAGAGAGAGAAAGAGAGGAGGAGAGAGATACAATGAGAAGGAAGAAAGGTCAGTTACAGTGTAAACTGCCTGCAAATCTGCAATAATCCCCTGATGCAACAGTTACATGAAGCATCCCACAACTCCAAAAGTTTATGGTGTTAGAGGTCAAGAAACGGCCACGTGGACAGTGTCCATGCCAATAGCAGTAAGTCAGAATTTTATATCCATTTCTCTCTGATAAAACATAAAAAAGCTCCGACAAACACTGCAGCTTTTTCCAATTTTGGAGTCAAAATCCATAACCAAACTCACCATACAATAAAGATTTCAGATTGGCAAGTCATGGATTATTTCTTTAGAATTTATAATCATCATCATAGTAATAATACTAGAAAAAATTATGATCTTTAGATTGACATGTTGAATACATGTATAAAACCTCATTCTTATACAATTGGAAAGCTTGGTCCTAGGGACCCTGACTGCAACAAGAATAATTCCAACCTCCCATTAAAAATAATTTCAAAGCAAGACGTCTTTCTGGTTTTATTTTTTGGTCTATTCCATTACATTACAAAAGAAAAATGGCTATAAGCAGTAAGAATGAAGAAGCCTATCAGCCCGATCCATCCAGAAAAAATCATAATATTGTATAATGAAACTTTTTCAAGTAATTTGAATAAAATTCGAATTATCCAACTTTAACACGGTATCTTGTGATAGAATTGACAAGAGGAAAGGAAGTGCTTAGGGGCTTTTTTCTTACTTTTTTTTTCCTGTCAAAAATAAATAGGAACAGGAGAAAAATGAGGAAAGGGAATCCGACCACCCAATCTTGTGCTGTCCAAGAATTATCCTTATCCTAACATAAAAATGGTCTATGGAAATCTCTCTACACCGCTCATTTTAGAGTCTAGAATGCCCCTAGCCTTTACTTGGACCCACGTTTCAGGCAAGTTGGTAAAGGTGGAGATAACTCTTGCATTTTAGGGTGTGGGAAATTAAAGTGAACGTGACAGGTTCTTGAAACAAATACCCATTTCAAATTTTGGCTGATCTTACAAGTGTTTCTTTTGCATCTTTGGAGTCTTAGTTTTGATGTGAAAACCATGTGTGAGATTGAATCAGTGGAATTGATTGAAGAACAGTGGACACCCTTATCAATGATCCTTGTCTCATACTAGCCATACGTGAGATGATGATCACCATTGATGAGACTTGTCTAATTATTGTGGAATATTGAGAAACAGCAAAATCTCCTTTATTTATTTACTTATTGTGGATGGGGGAAGCTTAAAAAATGGGAAGAAAACCAAAAGGGAGAAATGGGAAGAACAGTAGAGGTAAGCAAATTGACAATTGGAATGAAGTTGAATTCTAGGTGGACAGTTCACATTAAAACCAGTATCAATATTTGACTGGATATCATTGGAGGTTTTGGGAAAATGGAGTTTATCAGTAAGTATTATATTGATCTTGAAATCATTATACCTATTTGAGGGAGATGATGAGTCTGGACATCATACCACCTGCTAAAACTCATTAGATGAGCTGAGAAAGGGTGGACAGTCTTTCTTATCCATATCATATCAGTAGACAGAGCGACCGATATAGGAGCTTGAACAAGGCATATCTTTATATCATCTTTTTGTTGTGCTGTATGGAAGAGTCACTTTTATTTTAAACAATTGTGCTTTTAAATGTAGACATAGATTAGACTCTCATTCATGAACGTTATCAATGATCATTTACCCCACTTCCACAGTGTGTTATCAGGATTATTCCATTGTTTTTATAGGTTTAACTATAAGTTAAATGAACTAGTTTTACATCATTAAGAAGGTTTAACTATGAGATTTGTATTTTTTTAAATAAAATTTTAATTTATATGAATCTTAAAAGATAAAATCATTATCAACGATGTAAAACTTATAATTGAACATGATAATTTTAATTTTACTACTTTTACTTTAATGTAATATCAATTGCAGGGCTCAAAATGGTAAAAAGGGCTACTAAAGATTTAAATATGAATCCTTGTAAAAATAGGTATAACGATATTTGCAAAGTAAATTGATATCAAAGAAATTAGGTTTTTTTCTTTCCTCCCATGGAGACTTCAACCTGAAACCTTTTATAATCCCCAATCAACTCTTTACCACCTAAGATAAATCTTTAAACCATCAAATTAGATGATAATAGGAAAAGTTTTAGAGAAATCAAACTAAGAGGACTAAATCCCAATTTTTTTTACGAGAATGGTATAGAGCAAAAGTAATCTTAAAAATATTACTTTTCAGACAAAAATACCCTTGAAACTATAAAAATAAATCTCATACGTAATAACTATAAATCCCTTATAAGCATTTTGTCTTTATAATTAATGTCAAAGGCATTTTTTTCTAAAAATGTCTTTTATATGTTTTTTGGATTTTAAAGAAAGAGGTTAGTAATCTTTGAAATCTAACTCAAATGGTAAATCGATAGAATAGACATTTGGGACAACAAGAATCGAATCAAAAACAGATTATTACAATATAATATACAAATTTTGTAAATATGAATTTTTTAATTTTTCCATTTTCAACATTATACGAAAGTTTCAAGTAGATGACCTCATGCCATGAATTCCATCATAGGCCTTTTATCATTTGAAACAGGTCGTGATAGGGAAAATTCTCAAGTAATGACCCAAAAAAACCCCATGTCATTATCATGCCCTATTTAGAGGGAGAGGCATAAGGGAAATTCAGGAATTGTGCAGTGGAAATGGATGGGAATTGTAGTTGATGATTAGTTGATGATGATGATGATGATGAAGTGCCTGCCGACTGCCGCCGGGACATGTGAAGTTAATACTTAAGACAAGTCAATAAAGTAGGCACATTTAATATCAATATTAGGGTGGCTGTTTCCAACATTACATTTCTATTTTTTGCTTTAAGATTAAAAGCATAGACTTGAAAATAAGTCGTGAGGGGCAAAAATACTATGATTATGTTTGGTAATGATTATCAAAATATATTAAGAAAAGAAAAAAAATGATAAGAAAATTTTAGGTTGTATTAAAATTTTATGTTGTGTTCGTCCTCAAAAAATATTAAAGAAAAATATATATATATATATATATATATACTATATATATATATATATATATATATAGAACCTATGTTTGGCGATCTAATAAAAACTTCAAAAAGAAAATTAAATATAAATAAAAATGCTTAGAAATTTATTTATTTTAAAATTATTTAATTTTTATATTGATGAGTTAAAATAAATAAAATTGATTTAAGGTAGCAAATAAAAATATTACTTAAAATTTAATTCTATTTTTATTTTCTTACTTTTTTCTCTATACTTTTCCTTCCTATTTTGATTCCTTTGATTTTCTCAAATTTTCCGAAATCAAAAGTATCCATAAAAAAAATCAAATATGAATAAAATTACTTTCTGTATAACATATAAATAAAAGTACTTAAAAACTTACCCATTCTTAAATTATTTAATTTTTATATTAATGAGCTAAAAGAATAAATTTTGTTTGAAGTAGTAAGTAAAAATAATATATGAGATTTAATTCTATTTTTTTTCTTTCATTTTTCTTTCCTCTCACTTTTCCTTCATATTTCTTTTTCTTGCATATTCCTTAACATTTTGTGGGAACCAAACATAACCTAGATTAATTCTAATAAGTAATGAGCAAATTAAAACACATGAATTAAAAATAATAATATAATTTCCCAAAATTTCAGGGGGCATTTGCCTCCCTAGGCCTAGTGCTCCCTAGGCCTAGTGTAGGTCCAACCCTGAACATAAGGGTTGTCAATTTTGTCTCCCTCCTTTCAAACTTAAAAATTCAAACTAAAAAAGTTACATATTGAAAGTCCGATCCAACCAGAACTGACCGATCCAATTCAATTTTTAAAAGGACATTGGAAATAAATAGTATGAGTGCCTGTGACTTCTACCTCATTGCCATATTTAAACCCCCAAACAATCCTGTCTTCCTTTATTTACCTTGTCACCCACCCCTAAACCTGCTTCCCGAATGTTGGAGCGATCGAGCCAGCATACTGATCGATTTCCAAGTGCGTAGGGTATCTTTCACTTTTTCCTTTCCCGACGGAAAAGGAAGGATGGAAAGGAGAAAGAGTTTCGAGATTCCGATTTTAAATTTCAGGAAAACGAATTCCGTTGGAACCTCTTTTTCATCGGAAGGAACCAAGTAAAAGAGCTGGCTTCTAGAGCAATGTGTGTCTTTCGATGAAATTAAATTATTATTATGTAAAGAAAATTAATTGAAAAAGAGAATAACATTCAAGCAAAAGAAACCAAAATTCAGTCAAAACTTATAAAACGAATTTTAAATATAAATATATATAAGCTATATCTTGAGGGAGGACAACAATAGATGCGCACCATCCATGAGAATTGAGTTTGCTAGGTTTCGTATTATATATATATATATATGTTGTTGGGATAGGATGAACGTGAACATGAACGTGAACGTGTACTAAATAATTTAGTGAGAGTCTCACCTCACCTCTAAACCTTTAGCTCAATTAATAAGATTTTCCCGAGTGTACCTGAATGAAGTCCACAGACCAGAGCAACAGTTCCACCGATGACTATCCATTTCCAGTCAATGCCATTATCTTTCTTTCTTTGGATACCCACAACTTCACCTTTTTCTTCTTCATCAGCTCGGGGCTCTAATGAATCATTAGTTTCATCCAAAGATATTTTTGTGGTGTTTCTGGCCATCAGTGCACTTCTGGATAAGGGCGCCCCTGATTTCCTAGCATTTTGATATGCTCTCATACCTGAATGCAGTTTCTTCACGGTTCCCCACATCCCATGGCGGAGACCCAGCTTCGCAACGTCCTTCGGGATCCCCATGTCTTCGTAGTGTACAAGGGTCACCTCACATGCAGACATTCCGTCTCCTTTACCCGACTCCACTGCATTCATTTGATAATAAAGAAATTCTGTTAATTGGTGTCCACAACCAAATTGCGCAGGCACTCAAAATGGAAAAAAGAATAAACAAATAAAGTAAAATTTAAAGGTTAAATTGACATTACTTACCAGGCCTGATGATCCAGCTTGAGAAATAAAGCTCCACACGCCGTGGTTTATCCCGTTTGGGCAACCCTGGATATGGAACCCCCTGCAATATTATCGGTTACACCATTAGCTACTGATTTACATTCCTATGATTGATATATGTATTATCTTTGTGTACATTTAATATATTTATAAATGAAATACTGTACAAAATAGCAACAGATTACTCAGTGAATTAACAATGGTCAATGGGTAAAAAAGAAAACAGAGATTAGTAGAAGAAAGAACTAATTCTAGAAACTAATGTTGTTCAAGTACCAAACTTGAATTCTTTCTTCTCTTCCATCTTAAAACTAGCTCTTATGAGTAATATAAGTGACATTTTTTATTTATTAGTTGAACAGAGAATGGAATGAGAAGGAAGGTTAAACCAAAGCTCATACAAAGAACAAGATACAAGAAGAAATCATTTCAACATTTATTTGATTTGATTCTATCTATTTCAGTCATTTATTCAGCTTTGATAACTTTTGTTAGACTACTCGTATAAGTTAATATGCAATCAAAAGAGCCCTTTGACAACAATCATAAAGACTAATTAGAGGCTTGTAACTTGGTGATCAAAAGTAAAGATCAACTCAGCAAACTCTCCAGCTCAGGAACCACTGAAGCATGAACATAGAATCCTCTGATCCTCAAGCTTAAGTCCTTTCACCCTCGACAAAGACCAAACAAAAATGAAAATGAAAATAAAAAAATAAAAGATTCAAATTGAAAATATGCAAGCTCAACTTCCTTTTGAGTGATTTTTTCGTTTCAAGCTACATATTAAATAAAGATCAGCTCTGATATGGTTTGACACAGTTAGATAAAAAAATGGAGTAAAAATTTAAGGTTCTCTTTGTAGTGGTTCTTTTATTTATTGAACAATCCATGAGGGTTTTCAAGCCAAGAAGAAATTTTGATCTCCTGGTCATTGAGTACCCCATTCTTACTTTCTTGCCTGTAATGATTTAGTAGACCTCTCTAACTGCTACAGAAGCCACTTTGTAAAAAAAGGATAAGACAGAAAAGAAATTACAAAGCCTGAGAAGCTGTTATGGAGCAAGAAAGTAATAATGTCATAGTCCATACCTTTGTACACAATATCACGCCTTCTCATCCTCCCAAATTCTTCGACCAATGCTATATTCTCTATCACTACAGAAAAAAGGGAACTGAAAACAGAATGAACAAAGAGTTGAGGTCAGCTCAGAATTGCGGGAACAAGTATTAAGTCAACACATTACTGGTACATGTGTTAAAATTTTATTTTCAACCAACCTTTTTTATCCAGTGGACGATCGTTGTCCCCGTCTGAGGGAATTCCTCCAAGATTTTAAAATGAGACAGCATAGGATCCCATTTAGGTCTAAACTCATCATCCCAGAAGAAATCTCTAACCACCTCAGGTGTTGCATCCTCAAATACAGTTATGCTACGATACACTGTTGGACCGTTCTGATAAAGAAGGACCATTATCAGTTATTAATAAATTTTATCTTACTCCACGATGTGAATTGAAAACTATACACAAACACACACATGCAAGCACATAAACATGAAAGACTTTATCCCACTCAATCTTTATAAATCTTGAGAAGTTTTGGACTAAGTGAACAAGACACTCAATCAGATTCCAAAGTAATACATATTGACCAAATAAAAATGGATTAAATATACATTAAAAATGAAGAAATAGCGTGCTGGCAAGGTAGCTTGAACGCACATAATCCCATCTAAAACCAAGCACCAGAAATTTCAAGGAAACCATTGTGGCTTGCACGGTTTCTAATACAAAAATAGTCTTGAACATAGTTGTTAAAGCGCGGCAAGGGCGCGCTAGAGATTATAGCCGCACTCAATCGCGGAGTCTGGCGCCTCGCCTGAGCTGGGCGACGCCCCTTCACGAGCGCACGAGACACTTCAGGCCCGCAAGAGGCGCTTCAGGCCCACTGAAGACACTTCAGACCCACGCTTTGACCAGGTAAGTCCATCTTCTTCTTCTTCTTCTACTTCTCCCTCTCCCGACTGCATTTCTTTGATGCCCAAATTTTTTTTCTTTTTGAAACATCGAAAGCGACAGCTGTTTCGGACTCTGCGGGTCCAAAGCGGTTGGGAGGAGGAGAAAGAAGAAGAAAGAAGATTGTCTAAATAAAAAAATAGGGCATCAAGAGATGCCGACAAAGATGAAGAGAAGGAGGTTCCTGAAAAAATACTTTAGGGCTTGCAAAAAATAAAATCCTCCCTTGCCCCTTGTACAAGAAGAGAAGAACAAAAAACCCCATAAAATGAGCCAAGATATCGCCAAAAAATTACAGAATATAAGCATAAAATAGGAGACAAGTATAAACTTTTGATTATATTAAATAGAAATCTATATGTAACATAGGTGTGCCTTAGATAAAAAAACCTGATGCGCCTTTCACAACTATGGTCTTGAATGATATCAGGAGTTTAGAATGTATAAACCCATCCATGAGAACATCTTACAACCAATCATTCACCTACGATGGAATGCTCAAACTTTGGACAGAAAATTTGAGATTTGATAAATAGGGAGATTGGAGGGAAAGATCTGGAAGAATCAGAATGATTTGGTGAAAATTTATACCATCATACAGTATAATACAAATCAGAATGGAGAGTAATAGTAGTTTTAATTGTGTTTATCGGAGAATCATGATCTTATAAGAAGTCATTCATCTATGATCCAATTTCAAATTTGAACAGAAAAAGTAAGACCTGGTATATATGGAGACTGGGAAAGTTGGTACAACCCTTTTTCTTTTTCCCTGACAGAAGAATTAGTAAAACTTGGAGAAAATTGATAATATCATACACTATAAAACAAATTATTATCACACAGTATAACACAAAAGAAAATAGGATAGAGCAAAAGATTATGTATAGTTAAGTAGCATTAAATACACAGATAATATATCAACTTCAGTGGATTTGTGATATTGACAATCTGATAGAAAATATAAGGGCATTAATTCCCTCATTTCCCAGATTGTATGGCTCCATGGAATTGATTCCCTAATTTCTTAGATTGTTTAATTGCATGCATTCCTGTTTTATTTTTTTTATTTTTATATAGGAAACGAATTTTATTTTTCTGATATATAGGGCAGAAGATGAAGGATTTTTTTATTTTATTTTTTTTAATAGGCTAAAGAAGAATTGAATAAAAAGAAGCCAAAAAGGCACAACCCTAAACGTATACCAGGAGTATACAAGGACGGCCAGAAGCCTATACAAAAAAGAAGGGCCAAACAAAAAATGCCTTCTCAAAATCAGAGCTAGCTCCTATCAATAGCAGAAAGAATAGACAAAAGAATTCTAACAATTGTAGATCTACGTTGCAATCAACCCAGCCAGAAGAAGCCAAAAACTACTAAAGGGAGCTTCAATCTCGCCAAGAGAAGCAGGGGAATCTTCAAGGAACAACTCTATTCCTCTCCTTCCATGTACCCCAAAAGAGAAGAGGCACAACCATCCACCAAGAACCTTAAGTGCTCTAACTGGGAAGTTCACCATGGTGTACAAGAAATCCACGCAAAAGGCCTCATACCAATAGCACCAAAAGTACAGAAAAGAAGATGACAGCCCAAAGGTCCCAAATCAAGGGGCAGTGGATCAAAATGTGTTCCAAGTTCTCCTCAGTCCTCAGCCTTCCCACAAAAGGGTATCTACTAGCAAGCTGGAAACCTCTCTTCTTAAGCTGCTCCATGATGAGCATCTTTCCCCACCAGACTTCCCACGAGGGGAAAAAAAAAAAAAAAAAACCAGCTTTCGTGGGGACATACAGGTTTCATAACACCTTAACAGGGGCTTGACTATAGGGGGCCCCCTCCAAAGAATCAAAGTACTCTTTCACTGTGAATTTACCATTTATGTCCCCTTTCCAAAAAAGTAAGTCCTTTTGTGGAGATATTCTTTTACTCGTCGTTAAGCTGATGAAGTGCAGAACCGAAACCATTTCCCCATCGTTAAAAGGACCTTAAGAACCTCGGATTCCAAGCTCCCATACCTCCAGAATACTCCCACAAATATCCCACCTTCTCCCCTTTAGATCCTGCCATGATGTAAAAACCTGAGAAAACAACACAACGGTTGATCCCCACACCAAGCATCCTCCCAAAACCTAAGCCTGCACCCATCACCTAGAACAAAGGTGCAATTTTGCCTCAGCAGGTCAGCTTCTTTACTTATAGCTTTCCATAGGCTGCCCCCCAAGTTTCCCCTCGCAGCTTCTTTACTTTAAGCTAAAAACCATCTTCCAGGCTGAATCTTCTTCCACTTAGCAAACTTCCACCCAAGCAGCAAAACCCTGTTCATCAAAGCAAGATCTCTAATCCCCCTACCCACCCTTCTCTCGCTCGAGGCAAACATTCTTCCAATTAATCAAATGCAATTTCCTTTCTAGAGCTTCCCCTCCCACAAGAAATCCTTTGAATTTTCTCCAACCTCAACTTGACACCTCTGGGAATGTGGAACAAAGACATGAGGTAGGTGGGCATATTGACAGCTGTACTTTCTTATGGGAGTATGAGCCAACCACATTTTGAAATGTAGTGCCTTTTCCACAAAGCTAATTTCTTATGAAATCTTTCTTCAACCCTATCCCAAACTACTGCTGTGTTTCCCCCACCCCCCAAGGGGCAGCCCTAAATAGGTGGCAGGGAGGGCCCCTATTTTACATCCCAAATCTAGGGCCAGCCGCTCCACATCCCCCACAGGACCACTAGAAAAATAAAGCTCTTCTCCAGGTTGATTTAAGGTGAAAGGGCTTCAATTGAACCAGGAACTCAATACAAAGATAGACCACATGCTCTGCTGAATCTTGGCACTAACATAACGTGTCATCCGCAAACAGAAGCGAAGGGTCACATTCAGCTCCTCGCCACTACTCCCCGTAATCCTAAACCCTGGCAAAAAACCACCAGCAGCTTCTTTTTCAATAAGGACAGAGAAAGCTTCCATACCCAGCACAAACAAATACGGTGATAAGGGGTCCCCCTGGCCTCAACCCCCTTGTGCTCTAAAAGAAACCCAGTAATGAAGGATTTTTTAGAAATTACTTATCTTCCTTATTTGTGTAGTTTAGTTTCCCAATTTTGTATAATCATTTTTGGATAGGCAAAAGAGATAAATATATTAATAGAAACAAGGAGAAACCCAAAGGACAACCTTACAGTACCATATACTATACATACTTACCATTTTGTCCAAAATACATGAAGAAAAAACATCATTCATTTCCACAACTCAGAATGGCATTTTTATAAAATTTGAATATGTACATGAGGTTGCAGATTTGAGAAAAAGAATGAGCTAGCATAAAGGAAATTCAATGGCATCTAATACAAAACATGACAAAACCATAGACAAGGTTCAATAACATTTAAAGATGGAGACAATTGTGATTGAATAGTTCTTTTCCCCATCTTTTGGTTGTTCAGAAATTTAAACAACATTAGCTCACTAATTTTTATAACAAGACAGAATCCCATCAAGCCAAACAACTTGTGCTGGTGCCTTACACAGCATTAGAATATGGAGGAGAAGCCTATGACATGCTTATGGTAATAAGATTGGCAACAAAATCTAGGAAGCTTAATCCAAAGATAGGCTCAGACTAACGTGGGAAGTCCCTTGGCCTGGGCTTCATTTCGGCCCAAGCACAAGTTGGAACTCCCTCTCTAGCTCAAAATAAAGCCCAGAGCAAAGGAACCCCTTTAGAAGGAAGCCCCCGTTTTATAAATAGTTGATGTAGACTATTCAGGCCTTGCCCAACCTGCCAAAATCTCTCATCCCCGTGTTCAGTGGAAACCAGTAAAGCTTAATTTTTTATTAAGGATGAAACCAGTAAAGCTTAACATACAATGCAAATACCACACAAATCAAGTATCCCTCAATGATAAGAATATTCATCAATAAATTATAACATATGTTATAGTATGTATCATACTATAACATATTGGTTTGTTTCTTATTAGGATACTTTACTTAAAGGGTTGTAATAGGAAGAGTAGATCATCTTACCTAATGTATAGCCTAACCTTCTTGTATATATATGTATGATGACTCAATGGAAAATACACAAGGAATTCTTTCCTCCAACTCTTCTCCTCTTGGTTTCTACACGGCATCAAGGCCCAGGAAGTTTCGATTGCTTTTAATAGTTTTAAGTGCTGAGAGGTTGTAGGGGGTGTTTTTGAAGCACCTGTTTGGCAGGAGAGTGAGGTCTCACTGCAGGCCCGAGGGCTTTATAGGCCACATAGACGGGCACCGCGAGAAAATTCCGATGGCCGAAACCACGCGCAAGGAGGTATCTGCGCCTGAGTTTCGAGGACCCGGATACCTGGCCGCGGCCGTGTGGGCGCGTGGGGGCTATTAGGCTACGGCCTCTTCGCTGTTGTCGTCCCGAATCCAACAAGTCCTTCGTATTACTTGATTTCCTTGTTTGGTACAGGTCCCCATTAACTGGTGGTTTTTGTGTCCAGCCCGGCCTGTTACAGGTTTTGCGATTTTTTTTTTTTGAGTCTCTACCTTATGGAGGTATTTTTTGGCCCTGATCTACTTTCCTTGGCTACCTAATGAGTGAGTTAACTGATAAGAAGCTTGTTTCGGTGCCCGAAGTGGTCTCAATGATGTACAAAATCACGAAGGACAAATTGGTTGGTCCTAATTACTTGGATTAGAGTAAAATCCGCCTTTACTTGAGAAGTATTCGTATGGACGGTCACCTTGATGAGGACCCTCCTACTGATGATTCAAAGGAACGATGGCTAGAGGATGATACTCGTCTCTTTCTCCAAATTCGTAACTCCATTGATGGTAAAGTACTTACACTCGTTAATCAATATGAGTTTATTAAGGAGCTAATAGATTATTTGGAATTTGTGTATTCTGGAAAGGGAAATATTTCTCACATCTTCAATGTGTGTCGAGCCTTTTATAGCTCTGAGAAACAAGATCGATCGCTTACGGAATTTTTCATGAACTATAAAAAAGACATGAGGAACTAAATGTGCTCTTACCCTTTAGTCCAGATGTTAAGGTCCAATAAGATCAACAGGAAAAGATGACAATTATGGGCTTCCTAGTTGGCCTCCCTTCTAAGTATGATTACGTTGGGCGCCGGTGTATCCCGCCCGAAGTTTCTTCTTTCAAGAACGTTCGTAGGAAACCGCCGCACGAAGCGTATCTCGCCTACTCTTCCAGTTGCCCAGATCAACAGTGCTTTTGTACAGTGGTGAGTCAGGAAAGCCACAATATAGAAATAGTGACCCAAGAGGTAATACTAGAGGGCCTAATTCTAGAGGGGTTATGTGCTATTACTGTTGTGGCTTTAAGCATGTGTCTGGTATGTAGGCGCATAACCAAAATGAGGAGATTTTGAGTGCACTTTATATAGCCTCCTCTGTGAGGCATCGGTCGGTCGAGTTCGGTGCGGGAATC
Source organism: Tetrastigma voinierianum (assembly GCA_016808115.1). Lineage (NCBI taxonomy): Eukaryota > Viridiplantae > Streptophyta > Magnoliopsida > Vitales > Vitaceae > Tetrastigma > Tetrastigma voinierianum. The sequence continues at coordinate 98,704 of JAEQBH010007643.1, forward strand.
ATTGAATTCCCCATCTACTGCGGATTCCTGGCTATCGTTTATGTCGGAAACCTAAACACATGTCTTGTTTCTTCTTCGTCCTCCAAATAGGTCATTGATTATGGAGCCACATATCACATGATAGGAAATTCCAATCTATTTTCTACCTTTTACTCACAACCTTCACCTTCCACTGTCACTTTGGCAGATGGGTCACAATCTCGTGTTCTTGGTTCAGACACCATTTTTTCCACTCCTTCTATTCCCCTATCATTTGTCTCGAGTCTACCTAATTTTTCTTTTAATTTGGTATCTGTGAGCAAACTAACTCAAGCTGTTAAATGTTGTGTCTCATTTTTCCTATTGTGTCTCTTCCGGGATCTTACTCTTGAAACAAATTATTGGTAGGGACGCTAAGTCGAGGGTCTCTACATTCTTGATTCTACGATGCAAGGACCCTTTATTATGGGGTTACTACACCATTTGAAACTCATTGCAGATTGGGCCACCCCTCTCTTCTAGTACTAAAGAAATTATGTCCCTAGTTTTCAAGCTTGTCGTCCTTAGATTGTGAGTCCTGCCAATTTGCAAAACATCATCGTCTTAGTTCTCGTCCTATAGTCAATAAACGAGCTAGTGCTCCGCTACCGATTAATCCCGAATTCGGATGTATTGGGATTAAGTAATGGGTTAATATCGGCTGCGGGTTTCCCGATATTTTGTTATGTTTGTCGATGATTATTCCACGAACAACTTGGGTTATATTTAATGAAAAACCGTTGAGTTATTTCTCACTTTCCTTGCCCCTTTTGTGCACAGAATTCACACTCGATTTCATATTTACATTCCAAAATCTAATAAGTGATCATGCCAAAGAATAAATGTCCGAACAATTTCAGGCATTCATGCTTTAAAATGGCATCCTTCATCAAACATCTTGTGTTAATACTCATTCTCAAACTGGAGTTGCTGAAAGAAAAAATAAACACCTTCTTGAAACCGCTCAAGCTCTATTATTGCAAATGCACGTGCCCAAGCATTTATGGGTTGATGTTGTTTCCACCGCTTGTTTTTTGATTAATCGGATGCCTTCCTCTGTCTTGGATTAGGTCACTCTGTTTCAAACCCCCTTTCCTCATAAATCTTTGTTTCCCGTTAAGCTTCAGGTATTTGGGTGTACTTGTTTTGTTCGGGATGTTCATCCGTATGTATCTAAACTCGATCCTAAGTCATTGAAGTGTATCTTTCTTGGTTACTCTCGAGTTCATAAGGGGTATAGGTGTTATTGTCCTAGAATCTTCACAGAATTACCTAGTTTCCTGCGATGTCACCTTTCTTGAAAATATTCCTTTTTCTCTAGACCCAATCCACACTAGTCAAGGGGAGGATGATAATTTGCTCATTTCCACTCTTGCCTTGCTAGCTCCTATTTCTAATCCACCTCTGACAAAGCCTCCTATCACTCAGGTTTATGCTCGACACCTACACCCCCAGGCTTCAGGCCCTCCAGCGCGCGTGCTTAGGCAGCCGGATCTAGTTCTTGAAGTGATGACCTTCCATCTCTTACTCTCGTAAAAGGTAAGCGTCGGTGTACTCATCAATCGCCTCCTTTTGCTCTTATAACCATTTGTCATCCCATTTTGTTTGTTTATTGCATCCTTAGACTCTATTTCATTGTCTAACAAGGTTTCAGAAGCCCTATCTCATCCCGGTTGGTATAGTGCTATGATAGGGAGATCGTGCCTTGATGATAATGATACTACTTGGGACTTAGATGCGATTTACCTTCTAGAGAAAGTCATTTGGTTGCCAATGGGTGTTTATAGTGAAGGTTAATCGCGATGGATTGATGCTACGTTGAAAGCGATCTTGTTGCTAAAGGTATGCTTCTTGAGGTATCTTGGGCACATGGGGTGGATTATTCAGATACTTTTTCCCTAATTGCCAAGCTGACCTTGATTCGGCTATTTATATCTCTAGCAGCCACTCATGGCTGAGACGTCCATCAACTTGATATTAAAAATGTCTTTCTTCATGGGGATCTTGTACAAGAGGTTTAATGGTAAATGGCGTGACCATTTAGACCAACCCATTTGAGCACAGGCAACGGGTTAAAACCTTAAAAATGCTAAAAAAATTTATTTTACTAATTCTATCATTCTTCAAATAAAAATAAATAATATATAAATATATAATAATAATTAATATATAAAATAATTAAGTAACAATATAATAATATTAAACAAGCTTGAATAACTAAATAATGTCTGACATTATATCAAGTATCAAACTAAGTAGCTAAATAGTAATAAAATAATAAAAATAACTTAATAACATCTCTTAAAAAAACTTCAAAATATCTGATAAGAATCCTCATATGCACTCTAATCTTTATCATCATCCTCATTATATTCCAATAATAACATGTGACTCTACATTAGAAATATGTCACATCAGTGATAGTCATCATCATCTAATAATTAAATTTTAGAATACTAACGATATAAATTTCATTTATATTTGGAATAAAAAATTCTAAAAATGCATTTGATAGTATAATAATGAAATATCCGAATTGTTTTGAAAAATTCATAAGATATTATCAAATTAGGGAAAGAAATAAGTGTACACTTTTTGTTGGTATTTTTAAAATAACAGTATTTTATTTAAATAACATAGTTTAAGTAATAAAATTATTTAAAAATATATTATTATTTGTTATTAAATTTAATTTAATTATAATAAATCAAACTTGGTTTTTATAAATAAAACATATGATTAAATAAAATTTAAGGATAATCTGAAAAATGAAATTATAAATATTTAAAATGGGATTAATGATATAAGCTAAGAAAATATATTCATTATTAAAACAGTAATTTATTTAATTTAAATACATTATGTAATTTTTCCATATAAGATTTTTAAATATTAAATTATCATATAAATTATATTAAAAAGTTACCATTTAAAAATTGAGAAAATGAAATAGTTAATAAAAATTTTAATATATTATGAATTATTATTATTATTTTAAACTCTATACTATAAAAGCGGATATTTGACTTCATGTTAAAAGTCAGGAATATCAAATTCGTAAATAAATCATGAAAATGCCATTCTTAAGCCCCAGTTATATTTAAAAATTAAATAAAGATTTCTTTGCTTAAATGGGGCCAACCAGAATAAAACCCACATGAGCCCAGACCATGGTCGACCCGATTTGGCGCAGTTTGTCTGGGCCTTAAATTTCTGACACTCCAAGTTGGTGAGATGTGGCTGCTCAGTACCACCAATTACTGACTTTATTTATATGGAGCAACCTCCAGGGTTTGTTGCTCGAGGGAGATTGTAGTAGAGTTTATTAGATCTCGAAAATCATTATATGGCCTGCTCACCAGTCCGTATGTGGTGAGGAAATTTGGCGTCTTGGGAGAGCAAATCACGATCATTAAATGTATATAGAAACTCGGCGGTATCATCTTGTTAGTTGTGTATGTTGATGATATTATCATTACTGGGGATGATATGACAGGTGAATCTTCACTAAAGTCTTTTCTTCATGGCCAATTTCACACAAAAGACTTAGGTGGTGTTTGTTTTTTTTACTTAATGCTGAATAGAACTTTTGAGCTTAATCTTGAATGATATATGCAGTAAGTATTAAGTTGTTTATTTTAACATTAGGTAGTGAGTAGGGATGCCCGACGGGACGGATTATTTTGGGTTAGATCCGTCTCGCTCTTAATGGCACAAGTTTAATTTAATTTTAATCAAGTTTTTAACGAGGTTTGGGTTTTATTTTTAAATAGGGGCGGGTTCGGTATTATTCACTGCAGCCAAAACCTAAGAAAATTAGAAATTTTTAGTAAAAGGTAAAATGTTAATAAAAACATAAATTATAAGGGTTCGGGGAAGTATGAATTCTACGAATTTCGGGATGTGGCTTGGTCTGTAGTTAATTCGTCCCAGCGAAAGTCTGAAATGACCAATTTAAGTGGTCCCAAGGTGAGTGGAAATTTTTTTTTTTTGATTTTACGGATGATAGTTGTGTGGTGAAACCGTGGACCCGAGTTTTCACAATGCAAGAAATGGAAATAAACACAGGCTAAAGTTATTAAAATAAAGTGAGGCGAAAGAAATAAATTGTTTAGGAAAGCGGACCGATGACCGATATGAGCGTATGTCGAAATAATAATATTAAGCTCATTCCCAGATTATATTTTAAAATGTTTTTTATTATTTTATTTTTATACTTTAATATAAATAATAATTATCGTTATAATGTTTTTAATAATTTATAAAAATTCATAATCTTTTTTATTTTTATGAAAAATATTAATTTTAATATAATAAAAATAAAAAAGCAAATATAAAATTAAAATTAAAAAATAAGCAATAAGTATAAGCAGAGCGAGTTTAGGAATTTTCTCATCTTCGCCCCAGATCTATTAATTTTTTTAAATGGAGGCAGGTTTGAGAGTGAAAAAGAAAAACCAGAAGCGAGTCGAGATTAGGGATGGGACCAGCCCCATCCCGAACCCTCAGTTGTAGTCCACAATAGTAGTGTATATTGCTAGCTCTTAACTTGCTTGTTGGGCAATGAACCAGTTTGCTTTATTTTTTTGTGGAAAATGAATTTTACGAGATGAAAGAAATCGAATGTTCGACTTTTTATGTCGAGGCTTTAAAGGAAATTTCGAGATAAGTATTAAGTGCTTTTAAAAAAAACAAACAGCTTAATGTTGAAAGCTATTTAGCTTCAGCATTAAGTCAAAAAACAAACGCCACCTTAGGCATGCTAAAATACTTTTTAGGTGTTGAGGTTATGAGGGAGACGAAAGGTGGAATGCTATAACATCTGAGAATATATCTTTGGATCTATTATGCGAAGCGGGAAAATTAGCGGCAAAGTCATCGCCGATCCCTATGGCTAGAAGCACACATCTTATTAGAGAAGGCGGGTGTCACAGGAATGCTGAGAGATATAGAAATTTAGTTAGGAAGAATTTGAGGCTACGCTACAGTAACAAGCCACTATTATTGCGTACTTTGTTAGTGTTGTAAGGGTCGATCGTGTCTTCTCCAACAGGTTGATCATTGGGTGGTTTGTAGAGGCAGGTGCGTTCGAGAAAGAATTAGAGATGTGAGGTATTTTGTAGTAATCATAAGTGCATTATCGAAACGAGTGTTTCGCGGATCTCTCTCGCGAGTGAGCGAGATAAAGGAAAAAGGTCCACTTACGATTGTGTGTGATTTCGTTGGAATATAGTTTTCAGCGGAAAGGTAAAGCAGCGGAGCGTTCTCTGGAGTAGTGAAAATTTGAGTATAGGTAATAACACAATGTTGCTTGCGAGGATTATGTGATCGTGACTTTTAGGCGAAGTCGGTGTCAAACCTCGATCGACAAGGCTGCGGTGTGGCGACCATTTGACCTTCAGCAGCCTGTGTCTTGGTACCTGACGAAGTAAACTTTGAGATAGATTGTCGTTTTGTTAAATTGTCTGGCCCACAGTTTGATTACATGGGATACGTGAAGGGAAATGGAAAACAATTAGGTGATGTCTTGTGGAGCACTAAGTGAGGCAAGTTAAGTTACTTATGTAATAAGTTGGGCATGAATTAACATATATGGCTTGGGAGAGTATTTATAGTATGTATCATCGTTAACATATTGTTATCAGTATGTGTCATACTATAACATATTAATTTAATATCTTATTAGGATACTTATAGGGTTGTAACCATTTTAGGAAGAGTAGATCATCTTTAATGCTGGCCTGTATATATGCATGATGACTCAATGGAAAATACGCAAGGAATTTTTTTCCTATAACTCTTCTCTTGCGGGTTTTTCTACAACTTATACAGTAATAGCCCCAGCCTAACATATTGTCAACATGCTAAAGCTAGCATTCACACATGTATCGAAGACAAAGTAATAACCTACCTCTGGCTCATGGCGCCAAGCTTGGTATGACATATTTAGGGTTGACCGTTCCATCATACCTTGCCATGCCATCTCTCCATCCCTCCTTACGAGGAAAGGTGCAAAGGGTGATCAGATCCTTTCCGTGACAATATCCTGCTCTTTTTCTGCTGGATTGGTATCAGGGCTGCAGAAAAGTGGAGGTAACACAAATTAATTCATCTATGAATGAAAGAGCTCACTGATCGACCAGCTGCGATCAATAAAACAATGGTAAGAGTCATTACAGCATCTCTGAACTCAACAATTTAAGAGAACAATATAGGTGTACTCCACAAACATATTTACAATTAAGTATTCTGGCATATAGATCAACCAGTATAAAATCTAGATATAAGTGATCATAACCTATTCACCTATGTTTATATAGAATTAATAGCATTTGTTGAAGATCGAACTCATTTAACAGAAATTTTAAATTTCAATTATTTATAAAGTAAGAGGAAGTATATCCTAATGCTTGCAATAGTCAACAGGCATAAAATGGGAAGAAGCAATTACTCATGTCATTATTCCATAAATGCTTTTAAATAACAGGAGAAACAAATAATCTTACTCCATGCATATGTGATACTTTTTTTTTTTTTTTAATCAATAAAAAGCAAATATTATAAAGAGATAAAGAGATCCCAGGAGTACACAAGTCGTGAACAAAAAGGAACAAAAAACTGAATAAGAACAGCCAGCCAGAAAACAAACCCAAAAAACCCTACCTACTCCCCAACCAAGTCAGGAAATCCAAAACAGTGTTCGTGTTATCACACAATACATGTTAGCCCAAGTCCACAAATTGGTTACGAAGTTAGTTTTAATCCTTTGAGCAAAGGTGACCTCATTCTCGAACACCAACCTATTTCTTGTGCGCCATAGGGTCCAGAATAGGCACAAAGGTGCTGCCATCCATATTTTTTTGCACTTTTTACCCACTACGGCTCCTTGCCAAGCTACAAGAGTATGAAGGACCGAATGCGGGAAAACCTAGCTAGCCCCTACAATCGACAGAAAAAGGTTCCAGCAGAAAAACCCACTAATGTGATGCCTAAGTGGAAAAATCAGTATAATGTAAAAGGTAATATTGGGTATCAGCAGGTTATGACATCAAAAAGAGGTCAAAGCAAAAGACCTTCAAACTAAGTGCTCAACCTCCTGGCCCAAATGTCTCACTTATTCTGCAACTGTTTTGCTTCCAAAAGATACAAATACTCCATTTTTCGAATGAAAAATAATAATAATAAACATGTAAAAACGAAAGAATAAAAAACAAAATACCATAAAAAATTTAAAAGTAGCTTTTCTTTTCCCTTAATTTCCTCACATTTTGGTTATTGATAAGGTTTTACCTTGACCAAGAGATGCGATACACAAAACTGACGAAGGATTTTAATTTTCGAATAATATGTGATCTACAGCACAAAAAATAAGCACTGATGCCACAAAAAGTTAGTAGCTTTTTTTCCCTTTCCTTTCCTAATTTTAGCCATTTATAAGATTTTCTCTTGACCAATAGCTTGCATAAATCTGTTAAGGATTTTAACTTAAAGGGGATCCAATTGTAACTTTTGTACTCCCGGCTATTTAGTTTATTTTGCTTCTGTTGCTTACAATTAAATCTCGGTTTTTAGATACAGGATGTTGTAACACAGGGTGATATGCCTATGCAGGAGGTTCAATTTTCATGTTAATGGCCAACCTCTAGTTAAGACCAACACCTATGAACATGGAAGCCACGCAATATTGCCCACCTCCTCCAGAAGGTGCTCAGCTACAACATCCTTTCCAAGGGGGTTAACAGTTGCAACCATCTACTCAACTAATCAAAAGGAACCTTTAAAAGGTAGTCCATCATCTATACCAACTTTTGAAGAAGGTCAAGAGGATTACCCACCCACCACACCGCATCAAAACAGTAGCTTGACTCACTGCATCACTGCACTCCTCAAACAGAGTACTCAAATGAAGAGTTTCAATCATGTCAAGATGAAACTCATCTAAGTATGTTGCAATTATCTCAATTAAAGATGTTTTGATCAAGTCAAGAGGGTACCTTTACTTGATTCCCTTGAGGATGCTTATACAATACCAAGATGCTTTACCCCTATCCAAGTTGTAAGCCAAGGTAGAGAACACAACATGAGCTTGGTGCTCCTTCGTCATTGGCTTGAACGTCCACAAGTTTACCTTTTTAGCTTGATTCCCATGAGGATACTCCACTGTAGAATACCAAGTCGTTGCACCCCTATCCAAGTTGTAAGCCAAGGTAGAGAACTCAACATGAGCTTGGTGCACTTAGAGACCTCCACGAAGCCTCTTGGTTTAGCATCTTAAGTTGGAGATTTATCAGAGGTAAAAGCAATAAACTATAGCAAGCACTTTTCTTGAACTTAAAGGGAAAGCAAACACAAATATCCATGGCATAGATGTTGTCTTCATTGAATCTCATGTTGAAAAGCCAAACTGGCTGCAATGCTAGAGTCAACCTATTGGCTCATAGGCTCCTAGCATAGGTAAGATGGAAAATATATAGAGGCTAAATAATTCAAAAGTCAGAAACTTTAATCTTAAGATCAAGGTGGGTACTTATACCCTCCAAATCCTCCTTAACCTCTCACCTGCTCCGCTCTTCTTGTGAACTTGGACACTTGACGATCTATTCAGTCCTGTAGCCAATCACATTATCTGGCAGGAACGACACAAGACTATAACATCTTTCTCTTATTTCATATGCACAATGTGCATCTTCCCAACAAGTGTTTATAATTTTTTTTCAAAACCAAATGTTCTGGCAATCTAATGGGCTTTCTCATAGTCTACCATCACGACAAAAAGGGAAAAAATTTACTCTTCTTTTAGCTCTCCTTACAGCATCCTGTGGAGGCCAGACAATGCCGTGAGATTTTTCTTAATATTTTTAATAAATATTTTCACAATTGTCAATAAGATTTCTATAATAATTTGGATTATAATTAACCCTTATAGGAAATCCTTGTAGGTGTGCTTTGTGATGTTTAGCAATCAAATTCATCTGAAGATGGTACCAACATCTGTATTAGTAAACCCGAAGGGCGGTTCAATTGGTCAGGCTTGGGGTTTAACCCAATGGTTGCCTTCAAATTACACCTCAAGGCCAATGGAGGTTTATCTTCCCGTTAACTTCAGAGCCCATGGATTAGTGATGCAGCCACTGGTTTTGTTATTTTTATTTTCTTTTCTTTTTGCTGATTTTACCTTGTTGACGTGGCTGATATTTTGTCGTTTTGCTATTTTCTGTTGTTGTTAATTTTGAGAGCAAAAGAGGGCTGTAGGGAATCCTTTGCTTTACCAAAAATATGAAACCCTGTTCTGTTTGAAATAGAAATTCTCAGATTTCAGTCGTTTCTCTGAATCTTGTGAATCGGTTGCTACGCCAATTAATCGAGGTGCACCCAAGGTGGCCCAGACATCTATGGTTATCAAAAAAAATGTCTACATTGCGAATATTGTGCTGCTTGGCTGTCGCAAGAGAATCAATATTACCTTTGGTTGAGTAATTTGGTTTTTCGTTTGGAAACAACTACATGTTGTTCCATTATTCCAAAATACATTCGTGATTGAAATACTATAAGCGACAGATAATTATGAAAAAGAGTGAAATTCAATGCATTCAATTATGAAACTCAGAAGGTATAATTTTAAGACCTAATAATGCTAATTGACCCACAGCGACCGAAAAAATAAACCAACAAAAAAATAAAGAATAAGCTGGATCCTTACGTTTTCTGGTGTTTTCCTCGGGCAAATGAAAAATAATAATAATAATAAAGAATATACCATTTATGAACTTCAATTTCAACTTTCCTACATTTTCTCACTAACCAAACGGACAAGTATACAAAGAATGAAAAAATCAGGGAAAAAACGAAACTCACCTAACATTGCCCTGCTTCCCTCCACCGCTAAGCGCCGTTCCCACAAGAAGCCGCCGCCACAGTCACGGCCCTTCCTCCTCACTTTAAAGTTGGGCCAAATCGTTCTACAGACGAGGCGCAGAGCGCTGTGAGAAAAGCCAATGAGCCAGGCGGACCTCGAACCCCGACGGTGCCGTCAAGCAGGAAACATGGGCCAGGTAGACCCAGACGATCCACCGCGGCCTCCACGACCACCCAATTACCAGACCGATCATCACCGCTACCCAAATCGGTACTGCGCACAACAAAATGTCGACGAGCGTTTCCATGACTGACGGCCAGCTACGAAGTCCATGAAAATCAAAGATGTCTTCCATTTTTCTCTTGTTTGGATTCCCAGAAAAGAAAAAAAAAAGCCCTAGATAAATACAGGGTTGTTTTTTTCAAGTGATCGATCTACGAACCGACTAATAGTCCGGAGGCGCGGTGGACGGAGAGATCAGCCCTTAGAGAGATAAAGAAATAAGATATAGAGAGAGAGAGAGATGTGAGAAAAGTAAACAGTGGAGAACCGGCGGTGGGTGATGGTGTAAGCCTGTTCCTTTCCGTGTACGGAAATATGACGTGGCTAATTTTTAACCGCTGATATTGTCTCGTTTCTTATGGTAAGATCTTCTCCCACCCGAACTAATGGCGCGTTACACCATATTCATTGGAAAAGTTTTAAAAAATGATGTGACCAATTAAATTTAATTATTTTGTATTATTTAATATTTATCACCGTTAGTATTTTGGTCGAAGATAATGTGAAAACCTATTGTACTATTTGAACTAGTAAGAAAAAAAATATAGGATGATTCCAAATATTAAAAAATTAAAATCAACATGAACAACAAAAACTAATCCAGGTTAAGCTCCTGCTAGTGTTACGTTACACAATGTTCGTGGTTGGAATCTTTCATATTATTGAAGGTTTACTTGATTCTTAATTTTAAGATTTTATAGAATTAATAAAAATATATATAAGTTTATCCATATATGATCGATCCTAGAAATTCAATTTAGGAAATATATATATTAAAATACTTGAAATGAGAATTTAGTGATATAAAATTTTATTGATTCATGGAGTATAATTAATGGTGAGAATCGAAATCCATTCGGTTACAAATGAGAATTTTAATAAATAAAAAAAAAATTGAGTAGGAGTGGGATATCCTGATTTAAAAAAAACAAAAGGTAAATTGAAAATATTTTATTTGCTGATTACGGTGTTAATGGAAGGTGAACCACACGCGTTGGAGGGGCGAGCGTGACTATGCTAATAAACTGTTTTGATGTAAGAATTAGAGATAAGGTTTGGATTTTTTTAGAGCACGATTATTACATTTGTCGGATAGTGGATCAGGTGCACCTAGCAGCCCTATTTTTACTAATAATATACTGACACGTGGTAAAATAACTGCTGAAGCAAAACTTAGTATGAGATGAGGAAAGGGTTCACCGTTATCGCCTGTTCGAGAAGTAGGTTAGTTTTTCCTTCATCCTGACCTGTCGTGTTCTCTGGGGACAGAAGCGCGTTGAAAACGGTACTACAAAATGTAAGTACAAAATCTTATTTTGTTGTGTAAAAGAAAGTAAAATTCAGTCTTATGAAATTGGCAAAAAAGCCATCATTTGAATTTTTATATCATGTTTTGTTTCTTAGGTTTTGGATTAAAAATAATATTTTAAAAAAATTACAAAAATAGTTAATATTTAAAATTATTGACAATCTAGGTAAATGTCGCTATCTTTAATAGGCATATTATTTTAAATTATAAATATTGATTTTAAATAATATAGTTGTTATATAAAATCAAAATTTTCTTAAATTTATATGGTTTTTAGTTTAAATAATTTATCTAAAAATCTATTTTACGTATTTATTGAATCATTAAAGTAAAATGCAAATTATTAAAATTAATAATATCTCACATGATATACTAGGTGTATTTACTCACTTTAAATAACTTATTTTTATGTTTTGGAAGATTTATTGTAATAATAATAATACAAAAATTAAAGTGACATAAATTTTTTTAAATGAAATATAATTTTAAAAACTCATATTCTAAAATTGTTTATCTCGAATTAAAATAATTTTGATATTAAATATTAAAAATTATTTAATTTAAATATGTTGTCATTTATTTTTATATTATTATTTTTAAATTATTTTTATATTTATCTTATTAATCTTATTTTTTAATATCACTTTAATTTTATTATTTGATAATTATCTTTAAAATATTTAAAATACAAACATATTTAAAAATTATTATTATTATTTTTTATATCAACTTATTTAAAAATTACTGAAATGAGAATAATGAAATTATAAGATTTGATAAATTAATGAATTCGAAACAAATATTTGATAAATTAATATGATTTACTAAAAATAAATTATTAATATAATTTATGAAAAAGTTTACTTCAATATGTTATCATCGTATTGTAATAAAATTTTAAAATAATTTTTTTAAGGAAATATAATTTTAGATAAATTCAAATATTTTGATCATTATCTTTCCTTCGTTTTTCTTCCAAATATTAAGAAACAAATATAATCAATTTTATATCATATTCATGTAAAACTCATAACATTTTCTCTAAACTTTGTTTTGTATGACTCATGGAAATAAGTGATTTGGCAAAAAATAAATAGCAATGTTTGAAATAAGAGTCAACCGGTGTCTGTGTGGCGTCGTTGGGAAAATGAATTTTACGGCCCGCCACATTTGAGATATCAAATGGCCTATTTGCGTGGTTGCGATTACGTTGAAGATTTTTAACGACCAGCCATGCAGCTTAAATCAGAGGTTAAAATAAATAAGTTATAGTCCTAACAAGTTAGAGAATAAAACAAGTTGTTGCGAAAAATTCCAGAGTTTGTCACGACAAACTGCGGAATTTAATCCGCAACGGCTGTTTTTAATAACAACTTATCGGGATCATAACTAACTTCATTTTAGTTTGGATTTAGGTGTAGATATTGGAAGCTGCGAATGTAAGATAAAATAAATGGGTGGATTGAGCGATTGATCTTCAGATGGTACAAAAAATCCGTCTTTGATGACCTTTTGTGAGACATCAGGTTACTTCTTGCTTTTGGAGCTTGTCTTTTAACTTTCCATTTTAACACCGTCGCTTACTTAGCCAAAGTCTTTACAACCGAGTTTAGAGGAAATGTTATGAGTTTTACATGAATATGGATATAAAATTGATAATAATTATTTCTTAATCCTTAAGTAGAAAAGATAATGAGATAATGATTTTATATTAACATAGCTAGTCAATCACGTGGGGCTTTCCATAGGATTGGTGTACGACTTACATCATATATTCTTCATGTCGATTATTCTGTAGGACCCGGAGGAAGAGGCATTGTGTCCCATTTGGGCCTTAATCGGGGAGACATACTTGCATGAATGCATCCGTTAAACCTCCCAGTGTCATCCCTTACGATTTGTGTGCGGCGTTCGGTGGGGAGAGTTGATCGGCGAGGTCGTGAGGTCGAGATGGTGGGCGAGGTTGTGGTCGAGATGGTGAGGGAGGTCGTGGTACATGGTAGACATTGCCACCATTATCACCCACTCTCATATTTTCACCCAATACATCCATACC